>CP092871.1:58542212-59122791 GCA_030710605.1 Cordylochernes scorpioides | reverse complement strand
CTGTGAATTCAAGGCACAATGCGAATGTGGAAAAGATGTTTCAGCATCAGAAATTTTCCTGAGAGCACAGTTTATCCGAGGTATAAAAGACAACTGGATAAAGGAACAAATCCTACAATCGGAAATCTACGCATTTAATGATATTTTAACGAAGGCTATTGCTCTTGAAGCATCGAAGACTGATTGCCACGAATTATCAAAGGCACGACCATCAACCACAACTATCAATGTGACAGATGAAGTCCACAAAGTTTTTCGACACAATTATCGATCAAGGAAGGACAATTATAAGACTCCAAGTCAAAACCGACCCAGATCAAATCAAACCCGTGAGAATCAACATGCTCGATCGAAATCACGAGGCCGTATCGATTATGAGAAACTTGGCATCAACAATGTTTGCCTCCGCTGTGGTCGAAACAACCACCTATCGAAAAAAGAACAGACCCATCAAAATTGACTTGCACATCATGCCATAAAACAGGCCATGTGTCAAAAATATGCATCAAAACTCTCCTCAATAATAAGTCAAATAACACTCAGACAAATCATATCGATAATTATGAAGACTTATGATTAACCCCTGCTGAACGCTTCACAAGATACAACAAAGTATTATGTTTCAAATAAAATTGAAGATTTCAATCAAAAGTTTGAGTAGACGCTGGAGCGGGTTACACCTTAATGCCCGAGAATCAATTTAAAAAGCTAAATACCAAAAATAAGGTTCAACCAACTAACATTGTTTTCCGATCATATACTGGAAGCGTTTTCAATTCTCTGGGGAAAGTGGAAGTCCAAGTAGAATTTAAAGATCGTACATCTATTGAAGTATTTATTTATCATTCCTAATAACTATGATCCTCTTCTAGGAAGAACCTGGATCAGGCACCTAAAAATAAATCTAGAAGAAATTGATCAATAAAATCTAAATCAAATCAAGGAACTAAAAGTGTCATCCATAAATGATGATTATGATATCGAAAAAGAATTCCCTGAAATTTATACTCAAAAAGTTGGTTGCTGCCTGATTTTCTCATCACGCTTCAATTCCGTCAAGGAGCAAAACCAAGCTTTACACCTGAAAGGAATGTACCTTATGCCCTCCGGGAGAAGGTGGAAAAGGAATTGGACACACTGGAAGCAGAAGGTATCAAAAGTAGCTACCAGTGACTGGGGATCACCACTTGTAGTCATTCCAAAAGGCGACGGAACAGTTCGGCTTTGTGTTGATTATAAGGTTGGTGTTAACGATCAGTTGGTAAATGCAAGTTACCCAATCAAAAGAATTGAAGATGTTTTAAACAGCTTAGAGGATTCCAAGTGTTTTGCCGCTTGGATCTCAACAAGGCCTATCTACATCTGAAAACGGATGAAGAAAGTAGCATCATCCAGACCATATCGACACACAGAGGAACTTACCGAATGAACAGGAGTTTCGGGATCAAAACTGCTCCTGCAGAATTCAATCGCGTTATCGATCAAATTCTTCAAGGCTTAAACAAGACTATATCATATTTTGATGATATTCTAGTACATGGCAAATCAAAACAAGAATGCAAGTAAAATATTTTTGCTTGCTTAGAAAGATTACGCGCGTGTGACTTACACCTCAACAAAAATAAATGTCGATACCAACTATAATATTCTTCTTGGTAATATTTAGACGAAAAGACGAAATAAAAGAAGAAGAGTTTCTTTTAATAGAAATATATCAAAGCAAGCTTTCGGGCAAAAAACCCTTTTGCACGAAAGCTTGCTTTGATATATTTCTATTAAAAGAAACTCTTCTTCTTTTATTTCGTCTTTTCGTCTAAAAATAAATGTATTTATTTTCACACTAAAATCGAATATCTTGGACATGTAATAGAAAATAACAAAATATCAAAATCTCCTTCAAAGGTAAAGGCTATCGTCGACATGCCACAACCAAAGAATATAGCCGACTTACGCAGATTTTTGGGGATGATAACGTATTATTCTAGATTTCTACCAGATGTTTCAACAATAACATATCCACTTCGAAGGTTACTTAAGAAAGATAAAAATTTCTCTTGGTCAGCCCAATGCCAAGCAGCCTTTATCAAACTCAAGAATGAAGTTGCGAGTGACAGAGTTTTAATTCCTTTCGATACAAACTTGCCTCTTACCCTAACAACAGATGCAAGCCCTGTTGGAATCGCTGCAGTATTGTCTCATGGTATCAATAAGGTAGAACACCCTATTGCTTTCGCCTCACGTTCACTATCAGATGCAGAGCAAAACTACTCTCAGCTAGATCGAGAAGCACTGGCAATTGTGTTCGGAGTAGACCATTTTTTAAATTATCTTTTCGAACATAAATTTACATTAATTACTGATAATCAACCCTTGAGCAGAATTTTTCATCCTAAATCAAAATTTCCAAAAATGACATCTGCACGTCTCTCACGTTACACTTCATTTCTAGCAGGTTTCAACTACGTCGTGTCATTCAAGAAAGGAACTGAAAATCAAATTGCTGACTGTTTGTCACGAGCACCCACTGCCTAAGGTTATGTTACCACCGAAATGATTATCAACGAGAAGGTACATCGAATATGCTCCTCAACGGTGTTCGAAATTTCTACGAAAACCTTAACAGTGGAATAAATTGTAAAAAAGAGACAGACAAAGACAAAGAACTGTCAAAGCTAAAACGAGACATCAAATCAAATTCCATTGAGAGTGTTTACACACTAAATGGAGAAATCTTGTTAAAGAATGATAAAGCAGTAGTTCCAAAAAGTCTTCAACTGGAAGTCTTAAAAGACCTTTTAACATTCAACACATCTTGGGATCGTGAAGATGAAACAACTTGCCCGACGTTACTGCACTTGGAAGAATATTGACAAGGATATCGAAAATCTTGTAAAATCATGCAAAGATTGCTTATCTACTCAAAACAATCCTCCAAAAGCACCTGTACATCATTGGGATCCTCCATCAACTAATTGGGAGCGCATTCACCTCGACTACGCAGGACCTTTCCAGGGATATTATTACTTAGTCCTAATTGATGCAAAATCTCGCTGGGCCGAGATCAAAGCTAATCAGTGAACCTCCAACATCCATCAACACCATCAAACTTTTAAATAGCATTTTTCAACCCATGGATACCCTTTTGTCATGGTTTCTGACAACGCATCAATATTTACCGGTGATACCTTCTCGAACTACTGTCTTGAAAACAGGATCAGACAAAAATTCATAGCGCCCAGCAACAAATGGACTCGCTGAGAGGAATGTTCAAACCTTGAAAAACAAACTTAAATCTATGATAAACGAAAATGTTCCAATACACCAGAAGATTCAAAATATACTCCTTCGTTATCGAGCAACTCCATTAGCAAGTGGGAGATCACCATCAGAAATGTATCTGAACAGGCAAATTCGCATAAAACTTGAGGCTATGCGACCTTATCAGGAAGAATGGTTCCAACAGCAAATTCAACCGCGTACACGATGTCTTCAGGTAGGAGAAAGAGTTCAAGCAAGAGTTTTCATCAGCAACAAACCGTTTTGGAAAAATGGAACTATTAAACAAAAGCTTGGAAATCTTCACTACATCATTGAATTAGATGAAGGAAAATCTCTAAAACGTCACATAAACCAACTTCAAAAAGTTGAAATTAAAAAGAAACAAGTCACTTTTGACGAATCTACAATACACCACCAATCGAAACCAAGCCAGTCATCACCAGACTTTGATCCGATCCAATACACTGTTTCACAGCCTGAACCGAATCAACAGGAGTATATTGACCCCGATCAGACATCTGATCAGGAACCTACATCCATGCCTGATACACCCCTACGCAGATCACAACGCCCAAGACGACTCCCGCGACATCTTGAGGACTATGTCTACACAGCCAGAAATATATAAACAGGAAACTATCCCTACGTGTCTTATCTAAAGTAGGGGAGACTGTTATATATTTTTAATAATGTTAGAAATATATTCGACAACGTTGTGTTGTAAATATAAGATGTAATTGAATAAACATGTTGCCATTGTTTACCGCCTTCGATGTCGCACCTCAAGTATGTACTTTTATTTTTATTGTGTGTTATATTATGTAATCTCATTCCTAGATAATTAAAACATTCAAAATCAACCCATACCTTATCATTTCAAATAAAAGGCCCACTTTTATACACAACAATTTACTTTCCTAGAATGGAAATATAAATTAAGTGAAGAAATAAAAACTAAAAAAATATATAAAAACACACTAAAATACACAAAGCTTATTGACTCGGAAATTACTTCTGTTGTCTTGTCTTAAATTTGAAAAAGAAAGACAATACAAGGTCCCGATGGCTTAACCTGAACTAAAAGCTCCTAGCTTTACAGTAATGCTGGAAACTGACTTGAAAATTATAAATTGATAAATCAATACCTTTATTGCAGTGATCAGTAGAATTGAGTCACAACGCTGGATGGCGAGGCCTAAATTAGAAAACAGTGATGAATAATTTAATACTTATTGAAAGAAATATTTTTTTAAAAATCACACAAATTAATATTAATACAAATATTATTCAAAACAATTATTGAAATTTATGAGAAATAGTTCTTTTTCAGGCCTGTCAAAACCAAACGTTGGCGTCGAAAACAGCTTTTGTTTACCGGAATTGCGGGGGGTATTCTTTTCTGCTCGCGCATGCGCGGGGGGCAGCGGGGGCAGAGTTGCCAGCGTCGGTTGGCCCAAAAGTACCTATGTTCGCGTCACTCTCCCACCTTGACCTTTTGAACTTTGCTATAAGGTCAATATTAATTTTAAAAAAAAACAAAGAAGGAATTATCTCAAATCTAACAGAATGTTTTATGATTAAATTTTCTCTCAAACTTCACTTAAACCTAATCGGTAACTTGACTTTTCTTCCAGAACGCGTGTAAACTTTTCCTACTTTTACTGGAGTAGTTTTCTCTTGCACTGACACGGACTCCACACCGGGTGTTTTCTCCCTGACGATCTCATCCTACGCTGGCTTAAGCTCCCCGTCGCCTTGCTCTACGTCCTCAGATGGTACTTCAAGAGGGAACAATCGTTGAACTGCACGCTTCATGAATCCAGACTTAGTCTTAACTTCCACAAGTCTTCGCACATTGTCAGTTCCAGGAAACACCTTCGTAATCTTTCCCATAGGCCAGTTTATTTGCTTCCTGTTTTCAACCTCCACAAGGACGATATCTCCAACTTTTAACTGTCGTTGTTTCTTGCGATTGTCGTGATGCACCAACAATCCTAGGTACTCGCTTCTGAACCTCTTACGGAATTCCTTCAGGAGTCGTTTGCGTTTCTCATAGCTCTTCCCAAAGTTACACCTGAATTCATTTAGATCAATCTCTCCTTCAGTTCTTGGTTCTCGAAGGAACATCTCTGGGGTTAATGGCACAAGGTCATCATTGTCCTCAGCAATGTAGGTGAGTGGTCGCGCGTTGATAACTCGTTCACAGTTTTCGAGGATCGTCACCATTTCTTCGTAGTTGACAACACGTTTTCCCAGCAATCTTCGAAGCAGCTTTTTGGTGAGTCCAACAATTATCTCGATCCAACCTCCCCACCACGGTGCTGTCGGAGGATTGAGCTTCCATTTCACTCCAAAATTAACTCGATAAAGCTCGTTCCGGAGTCCAACTAGATTCGTCCCATTATCTGAGTAGATGACTGCAGGGCAACCTCGTCTTGCTACGAACCTCTCTACTGCTCCCACCAATGCTTCCGTCGATAAGGAAGTCACCAGTTCGAGGTGGACCGCACGGTATACGCCACAGGTGAAGATGACGAACCAAACCTCCTGTCCATCTTCCAGATATAAAGGTCCTCCGAGGTCAATTCCTGTCACCTCAAAAACCACAACATCTCGTACACGATGTTGAGGCAACGATGCTTCTGGTACGTCGACTCGCTTTGTTTCAAATCGTCGACAGCGAGGACATTTATGAATTACATGACGAACTAGTTTTCGAGCTTTTGGAATCCAGAACTTCTCTCTTAGTACTGATCGCAGCGTCTGGGCTCCACAGTGGTACATTTTCTCGTGGACTGATTTCACAATTAGCTCTGTGACCGGATGATTCGTTGGGATCAAAATTGGCAATCGGAACAGTTCATCGTCATTTCGATTCACTATCCTCGTTTTCACTCTCCATAATCCTTCTTTATCTTGGAACGCGTGTAGCTGCTTCATCTTGGGATCTTCCTCACCGATCGATTCACTCTGTATTATCTTAACTAGGGACTTTTCAGCACTGTCTAGCTCCTCTTGTGAGATGATATCTCCTTTGTATTCAGAGGGCTTGAAACGTAGCATCCACGCGATTACTCTCAGTATTTGTGTTAGAGTCACTTCACGTTTTCCCTCGTATAGATTCAGATACCATGGATTCTCCTCGGGCTTTTGGCTACAAATCCAGCCACCACAGTCTTCCTCCTCTCTTCTTCAATGGCTTCCAGATCATACTGTACTTTTGATATTGGCCAGTCTTCTTTCTTTTCCTGAAGCCATTTTTGTCCCTCCCACCATCCGGATTTTGTGAATTTCGATGGGGATTCACCACGGGATGGGAAATCTGCTGGATTGTGTTCCCCTGCGAAATGGTTCCAATCTTCACTCTTCGTAAGTGTTGTGATCTCCTTGACACGGTTGGAAACGTACTGAGCCCAATTCTCTTGTTGTTGTATCCAGTATCGGGCAGGACTGGAGTCTGTCCAACATTGAATCTTCTCCGGACTTTCTTCTAAATTTTCCAGAACATGCACCAACAGTCGTGCTCCAATCAAACAGGCTAAAAGTTCCAGTCGTGGAATCGTGATCCTCTTAATAGTTGCCAGTCGATTTCTTGCTTCAACGAATCGCACTACTATGACTGACGCATTCTCTATTCGCATGAAGATCACCGTTGCGTACGCTATAGCTGAAGCGTCACAAAACACGTGCAATGTTGTTCTTCCTTTGATAGGTAAGATCCATCGAGGTATCTTGATCTGATCCAATTCTAAAGCTTGCATCCTCCATTTTATGAACTCGACCCGTCTGTCATCGTTCAGCGGTTCATCCCATGATTTATTCTCCTTCCAAGCATCTTGAGCCATCTTCTTAATCTTGATTGTAGCTGGACAGGTAAATTGAATCGGATCAAAAATGCGATGGCAGGCTGACAAGATACTTCTCTTTGTGATTGATTTTTCTTCATCTATATTTTTCAATGACTGCACATTAATGGCAATAGTGTCAGTCTGAAGGTGCCATTTCATACCCAAAATAGAGGCTGGATCTTGTTCTGTGATTCCAGGTTCATTCCACATCCAGTCTCGTAACTCAAATTTGGCTTGCATCATGATGTCGGAGGATTCCTTGATAATATTTTTGACATCATGTGTAGATGACAAACTAAGAATGCAGTTGTCGACGTAAAAACTTCGGGCAAGAAGTTCTGCGCACCTATTATCTTGAAACTGCGGCAGGCTCAAATGATACTTAATGGTTGCAGCTAGCAGAAAAGGACTTGAGGTAAGGCCAAAGACTACTCGGCAATGCCTGTATAATTTTAGTGTCTTCTGGTCCTTTTTCCACCAAAGGAACCGAAGGAATTCACGATCTTCTTCTCGAACCTGAATCTGGAGAAAAGCTTTTCGTATGTCTGCAATGATGCCATACTTTCCAAGTCTAAACCGCAAGAGCAAATCAGGAATGAGCTCAATCAGGTTGTCTCCTTTTTCCAGACATTGATTTAATGATGGGAGCCCCTTTTTCTTGCAACTTGCGTTGAATACTGGACGAATAGGAGTGGTGTGACTATCCTTGAGCACTGGGCGATGAGGAAGATAACTGCACTCCTCCCATTTATCCTCAACTTCCTCGATGAATTTCTCTTTTTCCCGCTCCTCAAAAATAGTATCATACTTCTCATACAGCATCTTGCCCTGGACATTCCTTGTTTTAGTCAGCAATATATTTTCTGTAGTTCGGCAATTGACCGGAACTGGTGGATGTCCAGCTATCCATGGTAATGACACGATGTACCTTCCGCTTTCGTCTCGTTTCACAGTCTCCTTGAAATGAGTGTTGGAGGCTTCGATTAAATCTTTCCTAGATTTTGTTTCTTGTGCATCCATGATGCCAAGCACATCTAATTTCCATAAATCCTGAACGTCGAAACTGTTAACGTGAAATGAAGTCACGATCAGGCATGAATCTTCCATGTCTTTCCCTATTGCTGGTCCCATTACTGTCCACCCCAACTTGGTTTCTGTTGCCACAACTCCATTTTGCAATATTTGCATTCTGCCTGTCAGAATGCTGCTAAGCAAGTCTGAACCAATCAACATGTGGATTGATATCTCTTCACCTTGGCATATGTCAGTCAAGTTGATCCCTCGAGCTTTTAATTCATTGAGTATAGTATGATCCTGTACTTGACTGATGTGTCCGCAAATTACTTCCTGATCCAAGAATTTGAGATCATCCATGTATTCGTTGTTGAGGCTGGAAACGTTTACTTTGTACACATTGTGCTTCTTTTGACGAATTTCTCCGCCTCCAAACAGATTGTGGGTGTGTAACTTGCTGCACTCTCTTTAGGCCCAGTGCGTCCACCATTCTCTTTGAAATATAGGACCGCTGGGATCCACAGTCAAGCAACACTCGAACATTATGCTTCCCCTTTGGTCCGCTTATCTTGACTATCAGAGTTTGTAGATACTCCTCCCACGGTAGCGTTGTTTAAAGTTGTTGACGTGAATTGATTGGCGGTCTCTTGCTTTGTTGCAGGACTTTCCCCTGAAACCTTTAGTTCCGCTTTTTGGAGATGAGAAGTCTTCTGGGCTTCCAAAGTAGGACACATAATGGGGTAATGCTTCCCTCCGCAGACAGGACAACGTGGCTTAATCCGGCATTTCTTGAATCCGTGGCCAGGAAGCAGGCACCAAAAACAAACATTCTTCCCTTTAGCCTTATCTTTCTTCTCTGGTAGATGCATCCGCTGTCCATTGTAGCATTCTTGACTCGGGTGACCATTCCCACAAAAGATGCAGTTGTTTCGCATCTGAGTGGTGTTGGTGATCTGAGTGGTGTTGGCGAGGTCAGTAGCTGTCGGCATTTTACTTCCAGTATTCTTCTTAGAAAGAGATTTCCTGTTTGATCGATCATCCTTCGCATCTTGATTGTTGTCGATCTTGAACGCTGCTTTGGCCATATTCACTCGACTCTCGCCCTTCACTTCTGTCTTCAAAAACGTCATGAGTTGTGTCAACTTATCCTGTACTCCTCTTCCGCTCACCGTATATTGACTTCGTTCCCATACTCTAAGGGTGTCCTCTGGTAGCGCTGATTCGACGAGTGGGTACAGCATAGCCGCAAACTTGTCACGAGCGACGCCCAATGTTTCTATTGCTCGCAGTTGTGTCTCCAGTCTATCGTAAAGCTTTACTACAGACATCTTACCTTCGGCTCTCACATTCTGAAGCACATTCTGAAGCAGGTCACGCACATAAATCTCAACAAGCATTTTATCCTCTCCAAAACGTGATTTGATATACTCGATGACTTTAGGGTAGTTGTCGGCACTCGGTGGAAAACTTTCGACTGCTTCTCTTACCTCGGAGTTCTCGGCGGTGGCTTGAAAGAGATACTGAAACTTAGTTTCTGGAGGCATCTGTGGATCCCGGTCAATCGTGCTGAACTGACTCCAGAATGTAATCCATTCTCTTGGTTCTCCCCCAAACTTCTTGAACTCCAGCTTCGGTAGTTGATAGTTCATTGCTGCTGTGCCGCTGATTGTACTAACGTCATCCTTTTCCGCAAGAGCCTCGTAATCAGTCATAATGTTACTGAAATTATCTTCGTACTCACAAACGGATTCGTACTCGGCAGTGAAAATGTCTTCAGACGCTGATTCTCGTAGCAGAGCTTCTTCCATCCTCATGTTCAATATTGAAAGCTTTTCATGGTGGGTCTGGAGTCGACGGAGGATTTTCTCTACATCTGCTTTCTTGACTTCCTTCTTCTTGATCTCTGTTTTGAGCTCATTGAACGCCTTGGTGAACCTTGCACGCACTGGCGTCCTAAGCTTTTTCAGTTCAGCACTACTAACTGGTTGGTCAGCCATCCTGAGAAGTAATCACTGGTTCACAGTTGCACCTTTGTGTAATCAGTAATTCTTCAATCTGTATCCTGCCGGCTGCGCCAAAATGTTGTCTTGTCTTAAATTTGAAAAAGAAAGACAATACAAGGTCCTGATGGCTTAACCTGAACTAAAAGCTCCTAGCTTTACAGTAATGCTGGAAACTGACTTGAAAATTATAAATTGATAAATCAATACCTTTGTTGCAGTGATCAGTAGAATTGAGTCACAACGCTGGATGGCGAGGCCTAAATTAGAAAACAGTGATGAATAATTTAATACTTATTGAAAGAAATATTTATTTAAAAATCATACAAATTAATATTAATACAAATATTATTCAAAACAATTATTAAAATTTATGATAGTTCTTTTTCAGGCCTGTCAAAAACCAAACGTTGGCGTCGAAAACAGCTTTTGTTTACCGGAATTGCGGGGGGTATTCTTTTCTGCTCGCGCATGCGCGGGGGGCAGCGGGGGCAGAGTTGCCAGCGTCGGTTGGCCCAAAAGTACCTATGTTCGCGTCATCTTCCTTGAAAGACACTTTTGAAGGCTTACAAAAAGATTCTATCATATGTCCAATAGATAAATGTTCAAATAATTTATCTATCATATGTAAAAATTTATATCATGACTGTTTTATTCTAGAAGGTTGGGAGGTAACCAAGAGAGAGGTGTCGCTTTACTGAGGCAAAACGGACTCCAGTAGTCTCGTTTATTAACATAAATTGACTGACTGCTAGTAGCTAAAAACTGTCGCTATTTATATACAAAATTCTATAAAAACCATTATGCAAAACAGGATATTTGCATATCCATAATTCAATAAGCAAATACACTACAATGACCTAAAAATGATATTAATAATAATTGTAAATGCACTTTAGCAAGAACAACTGAAAATAAAATTTAAAAATATATTGAAAATGTATAAATCTCACTAAAAATTATAAATTACAACAAAAACACAAAAATACGAAATTTAATATAATCCTATATTACACAAAGCACCAATCTCATTTAGAACAATCATATCAGGAATAAACTCAGTCATAAAAAAACATAGATTTGAAACTAGCTTCAACTCTTCAATTTGTTGGGTCCATTTTTGGACTCAGACCCAACAATGAAAACATTATGAGTGAATTTAAGGAAACAAGGTTCTCGGCTGGATGTTGGATGTGCAGGATGTCCCTGACCGGATTCTGCAGACCACTGGCACATCATGCACTGACTTATCATGTGGCCTGAAATCCAGTGGCTTATCCATCCTACAGCCTGAGAAGAACCTTTTAAAGGCCTGAGAGACGTCAAATTACACCATACAAATTTCTAATGCATGCTTTATTTGTTCTTTTATGTAAATATTTTTTTCATGTTGGCCTAGGGTATTTTTTTTTGTTTAATAGTAGGAGTAGATTCTAAATAATTCATCTGAATTGTTTATTAAATAATTTTAAGATTATTTTGCAAATTGGTTCTATGATTCATGGGAATTGATAAATTAATTATTCTTTTCCAGATTAGAATATATTGATTTAGATAATTCTCAAGAATTATCTAATTAATTTGTAATGGGGATATAATTTTAGATTTTATTTCAGTATATATATATAAATTATATATATTTCACCTAGGTATATATTTTTTGACCTATCACAGAGGGTGACCAGTCAAAGATTTATTATTTTTTTATTTTTCTGTTATGATTTTGGTCACCCTGGGAGAGAACAAAAAAGTCAGTCTTAGAGTGGTCGAGGAAGGTACACATCTAGGGGCCTTTTGGCTAAAGGCTCCCCACAAGGGGAGCAACTGCAAATGTAAGTAAGAAAAAAAAATTAAGTCATCAATAGGGAGTTAAGAATCATACATTTCTTTTTAATGGTTAGTTTAGTTTTTTTTTTAGACAATTTATCTAGGCCAACATCATTTTTTAATGTGAATATTATAAGTGTGTGTAAAAAGAAATCATCATTGGATGCAGAAATAAACATTTTTGGTTTATTAATTATCAATTGTCTTCCTTTTCCTTTTTTTTTAAATTTGATATGCTTTTTGGTTTATTTATATATATATAAATGAACATCAAGATATATATGTATATGTATGTAGAAATTTTAAATATGGTTAGTAATTTGATTAGTCAATTTCTTTATTCTAGAATGCATATATATAAATAAATATAAATATATTTATACATGCATATCTTGATGTTCCATCGTTCATAAGTGGTAACCTTACAATAGGAACTCAAAGTTGTAAAGGTGACAGTTGAGTCAGCCTCAAAATTCTTTATACAAAATTTAAGATTCTCATATGTTGAGTTTATAAGAAAAAAAGGAACTTGGACTAAAAGTCAAATGCCACATTATTACCTTTTGTTTTTGTTTTTGTTTAATAAATTCTAGGGGTTATTTTAAATACTACATTGTGATATGGGAATTAGATCTGATTGTGAGTAGAACTTTTATTTCATTTTCAAAATTTTCTAGATCAGAATTCATTCTACATATGATTTGAACGAAGTTCGCGTGTTTAAACTTCTTTTTAGATACCCTTTGAATATTATAGTTGGATCTCTTATGGTATGTAAATTTTACTGATCAATCTCAAATCTTCTGATTTGTTTAATTCACATCTAGTAGTATTCTATTATTGGTTTGGTTTGGAACCTTTATAACTACAGATTTTTAAGCGTTTATAATTTCATTAGTCTTATAATGTTTTTTGTTTTTTTGTGTGTGTGTTGTGTTTGCTATTGAGTGTTTTTATCATCTTCTCCGATATTTTAATATTATTAGAATTTTTTTTTTTTTGAAGTGCATCAGAATAAGACATACATCGTTTGAAACTACAAGTACAGTAGATTATATATCGTCAGACCAGGAGCTGAGCTTACAATCATTATAAATAAAATAACTAACAAACATGATTATAAATTCATCAATTCTAATAAAAAATTATTAACTTCTTAATGAATAATCTATCAAAGATCAATACAATTCATGCATTTGATTTTAAAGATCTTTACTCTAACATACGTTTAGGAGACCTTAATAATAAAATTCACAGCTTAATAAACGAATTCATTAATGACAAAACATTCCATATTCAAATTATTCACAACAAATATAAAACATTGAAATTAGATAATAAAACAGCGAAAACATCACTTGAAACTTTCTTAAATTTCAATTACATTAATTTTAAAAACAAAATATATATTCAGTCTAAAGGTGTTCCTATGGGAACTACATCCAGTCCACTACTAGCCAACTTATTACTTTTTTGGTATGAAAGAGAATTCTTTCTACAGAACCATGTGAATTGGCATATATTCCGCTATTTAGATGACATTATTATATTGTCACAAAGTATTTTAATTCAACTATTTTGTAAATATGTAAATGTTCTAACTAGTTTTTCTATTAATTCTTTCTCTTTTTTGTTTGGATCTATGTAAATATTTGACGTCAATTGTTGCGCCTTCTAATATGTAAATTTTTGAGAATTAGTTTTTTATTATTAGGCTGACTGTCTAGAGTAAGCTAGGATAAAGCATATAATTGTTGTCGGCTTTTTCTATTTGACAGTGTGTTGAATAAAACTTACTTTTGAGTTTGCTTCGTGATTCCGTGGCTTACCAGCGACAAAATTAAAGAAAAGATCGCCACAATTTGGTGGAGATGCTGGGTAAAGCCTTGAAAAAATAATAAATAAAGAAAAACGGCTGATCCCATAAATTTAAGAAGAAGTCTCAGATTGAAGGGTTTACCACCCGAGCCCGAACTTCATCAAACAAGTCCAATCATGCTAAAGAGCGAATCGGGAGAAGAAACTCCAGCTCAAGTCCCCTCAGCATACTTCTCGTTGCAGCAACCAAAATGCCCTTCTACCTTTTCCGGAGATGGAAGTGAAGACGCACAGAGGTGGTTAAAAGATTACAAGCGCATAGCTCAATATAACAGATGGGACAATCCTATGTGTTTGGCGAATGCCATATTCTTTTTGGCCGGAACTGCACGGCAGTGGTATGAGAATAATGAAGATGTTCTAACATCCTGGGAGGTTTTTCAGAGGGCTCTCGGCGAAACCTTCGGACAACAGGAAGAAGAGATAAAGAAGGCTGAGGGACTTCTGAAGATTAGAGCACAGAAGGCAAACGAATCCTCTGAATCTTACATTCAAGACGTGCTTTATTTGTGCCAATTGATTGATCCCCGGATGGACAATGAAACCAAGTTAGGACACTTAATGAAAGGAGTGGCGGAGGACGTATATCAAATACTGATTGCCAGGGACGTTGATAATGTGGAACAGTTCTTGAGTCAGTGCAGAAAAATAGAATTATTAAAGAAACGAAGAATAACGACAAAAAAATTTGAGAGACTCCCAAATGTGACCTCCATGGCTTGCGAGGAAGACGAACTTTCTTCTTTGATTAGAAGGATCGTCCAAGAGGAAGTTCAGAGAGCCTTTTCTCAGCCCATGCATACCACAGATTCCCTAGAGGAAATAATAAGGGAAGAGGTAAAGAAGAATCTGGCACCGATTTCCAGGACCACTACAAGTCCTATGATGAAACAACCTAGACCAGCCCCAACGTATGATCAAGCTGGAAGAACTTTTTACAACTCTTCCGCTAGTTTGCCCAAAGCCCGGGAATGGCGTACACCGGATGACAGACCAGTATGCTTCCATTGTGGGCGACCTGGCCACGTCGTCAGGTATTGTCGAGAGAGGCGACAAATATTCGCCAATGTTCGCACAAGGAGAGATGCTAGAAGACCAGTGACATTGGGAGACTATATGCCAAATGCGGACGGAACGGGTTCATGGTCACCCCCCAATCGTGACCTTGGGAGTGACTCCCCCTACCCAGGGAGAGAGCGATCCACAGGACGTCGAACATCAAGATCGCCTGCTAGGATGAACAGCCGCTCATCTTCAAGAGGAAATGAGGGAAACTAGATCCCGCGACCTGCGTAGGAGGTAAGGCCGCACAAATTTCAAATCCTCCGACGACGACTGTTGCCAAACTAAAGAAGAACTTTATAAACGTAACTATAAATGGAACTGAAGTACTAGCCTTGGTGGACTCTGGAGCTGACTATTCAGTTATATCAGAAGATTTCCGTTGCCGCATAAGAACCCCTATGTTATCGAGTAAAGGACCAATTATAAGGGTAGCTAACTCCAAATGCGTCAGGGCTTTAGGAAAGTGTGTCTTAAGAATTAAAGTAAATGAACTAACCCAACCATTCGAGTTCCTTGTACTTTCACAGTGCAGTCATTGTGTGATCCTTGGCTGGGATTTTCTCAAACTAACTCAGGCTGAGATTAACTGCGAGCACGATGAACTCTACCTGAAGGACGCCCCGATGAAAGAGGAACCCCATCCAGTGGACACCTTTCATACCTTGAAGGATAACATTATTCCACCTAACTCAATCAAACAGATAACGGTTGTCTGTAGCGACGTCCCGGGAGTTCAGGAAGTTGCTATTACGTGTTCTAAGGGTCTAACGTTGGAAAAGGAAATAGTTATTCCTGCCTCTATTGTTAATCTCAACCACGGAAGGGGCAAGGTTTGGGTGGTGAATGGGACTAACTATGCTAAGATCATCCCTGAAGGTATGAAAGTGGCTGAATTATCTATTATAGACAACAGCTATGTATGCTGCTTGGATGGAGACGACGATTATCTTAACCAGAAAGAAGACAAGTGCAGCACACAAAACACTGGAGACTTGGATAGGCTTGTGTCTCTTATGGATACTGACTTATCCCATGAAGACAGGAACCGACTACTTGATGTCCTTAGGAGGTTCATAGGCGTATTTGAGCTCCAGAAGGCAGGCCCAAAAAGAACATCTTTGGACGTTAAACATCGCATTGACACAGGAGATCATGCTCCTATTAGGCAACGACCCTATCGAGTGTCGCCTTATGAAAGGGGCGTTATTCAAACAGAAGTGGACAAGATGCTCAAATCAGGAATAGTAAAACCATCGGATAGTCCCTGGTCATCTCCTGTCGTTTTAGTTAAGAAAAAGGATGGAACCTGGAGGTTCTGCGTGGACTACCGCCGCCTAAATAAAATAACCAGAAAGGACGTATATCCGTTACCCAGAATTGACGACACCCTCGACTCTTTAAAGGGAGCTTCTGTATTCTCTACCATGGACTTGAAATCAGGGTATTGGCAGATCGAAGTTGATGAAGCTGACCGTGAAAAGACTGCTTTCGTAACCCCAGACGGCCTCTTCGAATTTAAAGTGATGCCCTTCGGGTTGTGTAATGCCCCCGCGACCTTTGAAAGAATAATGGACAACCTTCTACGTGGACTTAAGTGGAACATCTGTCTCTGCTATCTGGATGACATCATAGTGTTTTCTAAAACAATGGAAGAGCATATACTGCGATTGGAAATGGTGCTGAACTGTCTTTCAAAAGCAGGTCTCACACTTAATTTGGAAAAATGTCATTTTGGATCTAGACGTATGAAGGTTTTGGGGCACTTAATAGATGGAGATGGGATTTATCCGGACCCAGACAAAGTAGAAGCAGTGAGGAATTTTCCAAGACCAAAGAATGTATCCGAAGTCAGAAGCTTTTTGGGTCTCTGTTCCTACTATCGCCGATTCATCAAGAGCTTTGCTGACATAACAGGGCCGCTGAACGAATTACTAAAGAAAGGAAAACAATTCAGTTGGAATGACAGACAAGAAGATTCGTTTAATAATTTAAAATCGGCATTGACTTCTGAACCTGTATTGGGCCACTTCGATGAGGCCGCGCCAATTTACGTCCATACCGATGCGAGTGGCTTTGGTATTGGTTCTGTTTTGGTACAGCTAAGGGATGGGTGTGAACAGCCAATTGCATATGCATCCCGAACACTGTCCAAATCGGAGAAAAACTATTCAACAACGGAAAAGGAGTGTTTGGCCGTGGTCTGGTCAATCAGCAAATTTCGACCTTACTTGTTTGGGCGCCCTTTTTCTGTTGTGACCGACCACCATTCATTGTGCTGGTTAGCGAATTTGAAAGACCCTTCTGGACGTCTGGCCAGATGGGCTCTGCGCCTCCAAGAATATGAGGTCGCTGTCTGCTATAAAAATGGTCGCAAGCACAAGGATGCCGACTGCCTTTCTAGAAGCCCTCTACCAGATACTGCGGAAGAAACAGAGGAAGATATACTTTGTCTGGCAGTGTTGTGTGATGTTGAAAAGGAGCAGCAACGAGATCCATCATTAACAAAAATAATCGCAAATTGTGGAGACCCGAATTATAAAAGATTTGTCATTATCAACAATATACTTTACAAGAAAAATTATGATCCCTTGGGACGACCTTGGTTGCTGGTGGTTCCGAGGACTTTACGTCTAGAGGTCCTTAGATCATCCCATGATGCCCCTACAGCCGGACACCTTGGATTTGCCAAAACGTATGACAGAATACGCAGGAGATTCTTTTGGCCTGGTCTTTATAGAAGTGTTCGTAATTATGTTGGACATTGTAGGGAATGCCAACGGCGCAAGAAAATACCCCAACTACCCCCTGGAAACCTTAAGCCTATAGCCCCTGTTTCCATTCCCTTCCAGAAGATAGGCATGGACTTGCTGGGGAGATTCCCTCCGACTAGGGATGGCAACCGCTGGGTGATCGTTTGTACAGATTACCTTACGAAATACGCGGTAACAAAAGCCATACCGACCGGAGGAGCTGTTGAGGTTGCGAAGTTTATGGTGAACGACGTTGTCCTCAAGCATGGAGCTCCTCGAGAACTGATTACGGACCGGGGACGATCATTCCAAGCCAAGGTCGTCAACGAACTAACAAAAATGTGTGGAATGTCGCATTACTTTACAACGGCCTATCACCCCCAAACCAATGGCTTGACTGAACGATTAAATAAGACCCTGGTTGACATGCTCTCGATGTACGTAGACGTGGACCAAAAGAACTGGGATTCTGTTTTACCTTTTATCACCTTTGCCTATAATACAGCAAGGCAAGAAACTACCGGTTTCTCACCCTTCTTTTTGGTACATGGTCGAGAGGCGGAGACAATGCTGGACGCTCTGTTTCCCTACCAGCCGGATTATGAGGAGGACGAGCATATAAGTCATTTGATGATGGACGCTGAAGAAGCACGGCAGCTAGCCCGCTTACAAACACTCAAAGCGCAGGCCATAGATAAAGAACGTTATGATTCAAGACATAAGCCCGTCTATTACGACGTCGGCGACCTTGTTTGGGTCTTCACACCGGTGCGCAAAGTTGGCTTATCAGAGAAGCTCCTAAAGAAATATTTTGGTCCATACCGAATAACTAAGAAATTATCAGACGTCAACTACGAAGTTACAACGGTGGATGAATCTCGGAGAAAAGCCAAGTACAAAGATGTTGTACATGTCTTACGAATGAAGCCTTACAACGATCCAGAAACCCAGAACGATGAATATCTGGAGACTGTGTGTGTTTCTACGGATGAATTTAAACATCGGGACGATGTTCTTCCGAAGAGGGAGTAATGTCACAAAGTATTTTAATTCAACTATTTTGTAAATATGTAAATGTTCTAACTAGTTTTTCTATTAATTCTTTCTCTTTTTTGTTTGGATCTATGTAAATATTTGACGTCAATTGTTGCGCCTTCTAATATGTAAATTTTTGAGAATTAGTTTTTTATTATTAGGCTGACTGTCTAGAGTAAGCTAGGATAAAGCATATAATTGTTGTCGGCTTTTTCTATTTGACAGTGTGTTGAATAAAACTTACTTTTGAGTTTGCTTCGTGATTCCGTGGCTTACCAGCGACAGAATTAAAGAAAAGATCGCCACAATATCTTCAATAACCCACAATTTAATGATGTAATTCACAAAATATACCCTGAATATTTGAAACTTAAAAACAATGAAAAGATATCTAATAACATAAAAGTTAACTTTCTAGGCTTAAATATAAACCTGGCAAACAAATCAGTTGGAACATATGACAGGAGAAATTGCTATAATTTTAAAATTATTGATTTTGTAATTTTAATTCTAACATATCATTAAATTGCTCAAAGGCATATATTTTGGTCAATTTTTAAGATTTTATAGAATCAACAATATTAAAACAAATTTAATTAATGACATTAAAAATCTTAATAAAGAGTATTTAAACAACGGTTTTAAATACAAAACAGTAAAGTTTTTCAATAAACTAGCAATACACACAAGCATAAATATAATTATAAATTCGAAACTTCAAACTTCTCCAATTAATCTAACTAACAACTTGTAATATAATATGTTTATATATATTTGACCATCGATCAAAATTGTTGTTTTTATAAATATGTAATATACATCTAACTTTACATTATTTCATTTTGGTTAGCAGCCCCGTAAAAATAAAGATATTTTCTCTAACTTTACATTATTAGCATGTTGCACGTTGTTCACTTAAGATAAATATAATAAGTCTTTTATACAAAATATATCTTTCATTAATAATAAACATAAACAAAACATATTACATGGCACAGTCGACAGCCAGCTTAAAGAAAAAGCCAGTTTGAAGGAATGCCAATGAAACTTGTGTTAAGTCGTATTTGTACATGTCGAAATACGTTGTATTGGTAACTAATTGATAAACTAAACTCACAAAAAAAAAACTCGTCACGGCAAACACACAAAATAAAAAAAATACAATATACGATTAATATAAGCACCTAAATGTTAACACACTTTCAAATTTTGAAATTTATTAAGTATATCAAATCCTTCTGATACGTTTCTATTAATTGTTAAATATTAATGGTGAAAATTATTTTGTAAGAAATCGCACTTTATATATATATAAAGATAAATAAAAGATACACTATTTTTAAGCTACTATAATTATTTTATTCTATTTACAATTCTTACACTCGTGCACATTCTATTGCACGTATCTCGTTGTTTACAAGATGATGATAAATAATACAGAGTAGAGTAATAATATATCACAGATCATTCCTCCTTCCTTATATTGTTCATAGTTGGAGAAAACCGGCAAGGAGGGCATCGAGGTCGGGTAGATCTCCTAGGCGGAGGTGATGTGGAAATTTGAGGGTCTTTTTACAGTCGGTGAGGTCCTGCTCCAGCGTTGTCCAAGGTCCAATCAGAATCTTCAGCATATTTGGTATCTGAACCTGTCCTCATCTGATTGACATGCACTTTAAATGTGCCTTTTAGGTTCTTTACTAGATAAACATTGTAACCTAGTCGTCGTATCACCTGGGCCTTGAACCATTTGCGCCTATTTTGTATTACTCTTGTAAACAGCACTTTATCTCCAACTTGAAAATGTCGCCTTCCACACTCATTTCTCCCAAAAGTCTTCTGGATAAATTCAGAGTTCAAGCAATTTACAAATGTTCTAGGCACATAACTTAGGAGACGTTCTACAGGAGGCTTATCTAAAGAGGTAGGCGTATTTCTATAATTAAACAGAACATTTTGTAAAATACAGTCCATATTTGAGTTTGGAGATTCTTCTAACGACTTTTCCAGAGATTTTTTTATTATTCTTACCGAAACTTCAGCAATTCCGTTAGACGAGGGATTATATGCTGGCGAGGTTAAGTGGTATACATTATTTTTCCGTAAGAACTCCTTAAATTCAATCGAATTGAAGGGGGGGCCATTGTCAGACACTAAGCATTGCGGTAATCCATACCTGGCGAAACACTCCCGTAGAAGCTTAATATTTTCTTGCGAAGTAGTACCTCTAACTGGGAATACTTCAATCCAATTTGAATTTGCATCTACTACTAATAAATAACAATCACCTCTGAAATAGAAATGGTCAACATGAACTCGCTGCCACGGTTGGTTAGTCCTGGGCCAAGGTGTGTTCTCAGCAGGAGGAGCTGTCTGATGATGCATACAGGGAGAACATTCCTTCACAAACTCTTCAATTTGACTATCCATTTTTGGCCACCAAACCGAAGATCTGGCTAGAGATTTCATGCGATTGATTCCTATATGACTTTGATGAAGTAACTTCAACATTTGATCTTGACAGGTTCTTGGAATCACTGCCCTAGAATCAACAAAAATGCATCCCTGCAGTACAGAAAAATTTTCCAATTTTGAAAGGAATGGTTTCATTGTTTCATCCTTTTTTGCTAACTGAGGGTCTTCTAATAGATATTCCTTGAGCTTATTTAAAACTGGATCTTTATTGGTTTCTTCTTCAATAATGAGGTGGTCCAATGGAGTTACATTTAAAAATGATATATCATGTGTCACCAAATCAATGTTGTCTTCCCTTGAATTTATTTCCTCAAGTGGAAGTCTTGAAAATGCATCCGCACAGAGCATGGTATCTTTATTTGTATATCTAATATCGAAATCGAAATTTGACAACTCTAAAGCCCACCTATGCAAGCGATTTGCAATTAAAGGCGGAAGAAGTCTTTTGTTTCCAAAAACAGTCGTTAAAGCTTTATGATCACTCTTTAACACAAATTTTCTCCCAAACAAGTATTGTCTCAGTTTGGAAGTTGCAAACACAATAGCAAGTGCTTCTTTCTCAGTCTGAGAGTATTTGACTTCTGCACTTGACAATGTTCTGGAAACAAAGGTGATTGGCTTCTCTTCCCCTTCCACAATATGACACAAGACCCCACTTATGCCATAGGCAGATGCATCGCAGGTTAAAGTTAATGGAAGCTTCATTGAATAGTGAATAAGCGCCTGGGAATTCAATAGAGTTAACTTCAAATTCAGAAATGCCTTTTCGCATTGGCTAGACCATTTCCAACGATTGTCCTTCTTTAGGAGTTGATAAAGAGGACCAGCCAAGGTTGACATATTAGGTATGTATTTTGAATAGAAGCTCAACATCCCTAGAAAACTCTTCAATGATGTTTTGTCGAAAGGCTTTTTACACCTTTCTAATGCTTCCAATTTCTTTGAATCTGGTCTAACACCATCTTCATTTATAATATGACCTAGAAAACAAATGTCTTTTTTTAAAAATAAGCATTTTTCTTTATTAAGGGTGAAATTTAGCTCTTTCAATTTATCGAAGATCATTTTTAAAATTCTGTAATGTTCTTGTTCATCTTTAGAACCAATGAAAATATCATCTAAGTATATCACCGTGTTGGGAACATCATGAAAAAGGCTGTCCATACACCTCTGGAAAATGGCTGAAGCTGGACTGATGCCAAAAGGCAATCTATTATATCGGTAAAGTCCTCTATGGGTAGATACCACTAGCAGATTTTTTGATGCTTCATCCATTTCAATTTGATGATATGCGGAGGAGAGATCCAATTTGGTAAAAATCTTGTTTCCTCCTAGATTTCCCAACATAGTTTCTATAGTAGGTAATGGATATTTCTCATCTTCAATGCAATTATTCAAAGTATTTTTAAAATCACCACACAAACGTAGTTCTCCATTTGACTTTATTACCGTTACTAAAGGCGTAGACCAATCACACTAGCATTAACTTTTTCAATTATTTGACTTTTTTCAAGTCTGTCTAGTTCTTTGTCTATCTTCTCTTTAATGGAAAAGGGTACTGGTCTAAATTTAAAAAATTTGGGCTTTGCATTTGGCCTCAATGATATTGAACCTTTAATGCCCTGAATTGGTAAATCTTTATTTTCAAATACTCTCTTATATACTTCTAAAAACAGTTCTAAATTTGAAATTACATTTATATTATTACAGATATCAAAAACGCAATTGGGCCAATCAGCTTTTAAAATTCTTATCCAATTTCTGCCCAGTAACGGCGTTTGGTTATTAAACTGGCCTGTCACAATTAAGGGTAGTTTTTCCTGATAGTTTTTGTAACTAACATTTACCAAGCATTTTCCAAAAACTGGAATCAAATTTCCTGAAAAACTTTTCAAATGTCCACTGTATTTCTCTAGAGTGACATTTTTGAGATTTGTAAGAAAAAATTTCTGTAATTTCTTTATATATATATAAAGATAAATAAAAGATACACTATTTTTAAGCTACTATAATTATTTTATTCTATTTACAATTCTTACACTCGTGCACATTCTATTGCACGTATCTCGTTGTTTACAAGATGATGATAAATAATACAGAGTAGAGTAATAATATATCACAGATCACCTTCTATGCAAAGTTCAACCTCCGTTTTATAACATGGTACCAAGGGTAAACCTCAAAGTGGGTTAACATAAAATATTTTCTTAATGCAACAATATTATTGGGTTAATTTCTAAAATGATAAAGTGTATAATCATCACCTTTACGATTTGAATAACACACACACTTCATTCCAATACACTTAATGGGAATTTATGTATAGTCCGGTATAAAACACAAAAGAAATACACATTGGTAAATGAAATACATATGGAATATCTTCTATTTGATATATACTATATAGTAGAGATTGCTGCCAAAAAAAAACCTATTATGTGCTATATATGGTTTATATTCTATAAACGAGCCTTTTGGCCCACAAAGGAAAATTTTATAGGGTATAATAAACTTACCATTTTGTCTATTCTTCTACTCACCATCTTAGCCCATTTCTCTCGACTCGATTTGCTCTCTCCATTTCCTTCGGCTCTTCGGTTCTAACTGACTAAATTTTCAAAAAATCGCGTCCCCCCCAAAAAAATATTTTATCTTCTTTTTACAGAGTAAAAAGAAAGAGTAATTTAATTTCGCAGAATATATTCGAAAAATAAAAATAAAAAAATTATTCTTTCTTTTTACTCTGTAAAAAGAAGATACATTTTTTTTGGGGGGGGAACGCGATTTTTTGGAAATTTAGTCAGTTAGAACCGAAGAGCCGAAGGGAATGGAGAGAGCAAATCGAGTCGAGAGAAATGGGCTAGGATGGTGAGTAGAAGAATAGACAAAATGGTAAGTTTATTATACCCTATAAAAATTTCCTTTGTGGGCCAAAAGGCTCGTTTATAGAATATAAACCATATATAGCACATAATAGGTTATTTTTTTTTTGGCAGCAATCTCTACTATATAGTATACTAGCCGAATGACCCGGGCAACGCCCGGGTTTTACCCTATTCAAATACTATTCGTTACAATTATAAATTGGCGCCGTGGATGTCACTCTTGTGAAACGTACCGCTCCAAACTTTGTGCCTGAGAAGCGATATTTTTATAGAAAGATGATCTGGCTTTTGTTTTCTGCTCGAATGAATGTTTTTCTGTTAGAATTTTGTTCCTGCATACAAAATAATGAACTGGTTTCACCCGTGGTCTCTGCTTTTTGGAATTTTTCCCGTTATAATTTTGTATCTGATAATCAAACATGATACAGCAATATCATTGGGTGTTGTTCGTAATTTTTGCACGAATCATAATTAAAACCTTCTAAAAGTAAATTGGAAAGTCTATCACGCGAGTTTCGTGAGGCCAAAGTTCTTTCCCTGACATTCAGAATCCTGGCCGTATGTTCTTGTGGGGTTTCTGCCGCTCTCGAAGTACTGACCCTGTTTCTATTTTGCCGAAGCCTGTTCTCACGCTGTCCCACGAATTCCGCCGCTCTTGAGGTACTGGCCCTGTCTCTATCTTGTTGAAGCCTGTTCTCACGCTGTCCCACGGATTCCGCCGCTCTCGAAGTACTGGCCCTTTCTCGATTAATCCTAAGACGATGCTCACGTTGCACAGCAGTCTCAGCACTTCGCACATTTCTTTTTTTACTCACTTCTGGTAGGACTTTTCCGATAGGTTTGCGTTTCTTGGGAGGCATCTCAGATCTCTAAAAGCTAAACAAAAGAAAAGAGAATAAAACAGTAATAAAAATAGGCAAAGTAGAGAAAAAATATGTTATTTAAAAGCTAAACAAAAGTAAAGAGTATAAAGCAGCCAATGGGCGCGCGCCGCCGTCAGATCCCCACGCGTTCTAGAGGGCGCTGTTTGTGAGCTAAGTTGAATAATTTGAATATATAGTTTTAATAATTGATTTATATATTTTTAAAATAGCCTATCGTCTTCCCCGTATTCTTTTACCTATGTATGGAAATTTTGGTTTGAATTAGTGAACTACTGCGAATTTGTATACCGGACATACAGACAAACAGACATACAAACATTCATTTTTATATATATAGAAGATATCAAATAGAAGATTTTCCGTTTTATATTTCGATGGAATTAAAGGTAAAGAAACGTTTATTAGGAAAGTATATTTTATCTTGCACATAATCTACCCCTTATCCCAAATTATAGATAGTTTTAATTATAATAAAATTTCATATGTATTTCTTTTGTGTTTTATACCAGACTAGACATAAATTCCCATTAAGTGTATTGGAATGAAGTGTGTGTGTTATTCAAATCGTAAAGGTGATGATTATACACTTTATCATTATAGAAATTAACCCAATAGAATTGTTGAATTGAGAATTTTTTTTATGTTAACCCACTTTGAGGTTTACCCTTGGTACCATGTTATAAAACGGAGGTTGAACTTTGCATAGAAGGATTTGATATACTAAATAAATTTCAAAATTTGAAAGTGTGTTAACATTTAGGTGCTTATATTAATCGTATATTGTATTTTTTTATTTTGTGTGTTTGCCGTGACGAGTTTTTTTTTTGTGAGTTTAGTTTATCAATTAGTTACCAATAAACGTATTTCGACATGTACAAATACGACTTAACATTGGCGCCCAACGTGGGGCGCCAATGTTAAGTCGCTTTTGTACGTATCAAAATACGTTGTATTGGTAACTAATTGATAAACTAAACTCACAAAAAAAAAAAGAAAAGGCTCGCCACGGCAAACACACAAAAATAAAAAAATGCAATATACGATTAATATAAACACCTAAATGTTAACACACTTTCAAGTTTAAAATTTATTTAGTAAATCAAATCCTTCTATGCAAAGTTCAACCTCCGTATTATAACATGGTACCAAGGGTAAACCTCAAAGTGGGTTAACAAATAAAATCTTTCTTAATGCAACAATATTATTAGGTTAATTTCTATAATGATAAAGTGTATAATCATCACCTTTACGATTTGAATAACACACACTTCATTCCAATACACTTAATGGGAATTTATGTCTAGTCTGGTATAAAACACAAAAAAATACAAATTGCTATATAAATGAAATACATATGAAATTTTATTATAACTAAAACTATCTATAATTTTGGATAAGGGCTAGATTATGTGAAAGATAAAAGATACCTTCCTGATAAACGTTTCTTTACTTCTAATTCCATCGAAATATAAAAAGAAAATCTTCTATTTTGCTATATATACTATATAGTAGGGAGTGCAGCCAAAAAAAATAACCTATTAAATACTATATGTGGCTTCATTCTATAAACGAGCCTTTTAGCCCACAAAGGAAATTTTTATAGGGTATAGTAAACTTACCATTTTGTCTATTCTTCTACTCACCATCCTAGCCCATTTCTCTCGACTCGATTTCCTCTCTCTATTCCCTTCGGCTCTTCGGTTCTAACTGAACAAAATTTTAAAAATCGCGTCCCTCCAAAAAATTTTTCATCTTCTTTTTACAGAGTAAAAAGAAAAGTAATTTAATTTCGTAGAATATATTCGAAAAATAAAAAATAAAAAATTATTCTTTGGAATAAAAGTAAATTTAAATTAATAATAAAAAATAATAAAATGTATCAGGTCGATTCCTTGAGATTTTAATTTAGTAATTTCTTCTTAAAATTTTTATATTGTTATCTTTAAAATAAAAAATATCTAATCTATCTAGAATATATATATAATTAATTTTATTCTTTGGAATAAAAAAATAATTTTAAAATTTCGAAGTGGTAATAAAAAATTTATACCTTTCATCTTGCATATAAAGGAAGGGATTGGTTATAAACATATATTACATATGTACATTCTGTACATTCTCCATCTGGGCCTTTCTGCAGCGGGCTTCGGGATACAAGCCCAGAGCTAATCCAAGTTCTCCATCTGGACAACAAACACTTCGACGAGACACTGTACATATATGATGTAAAATGTTTACATCATTGTTGGGTTTGTTTTGTGAAAAATGGCCCAACACTTGGAAGAAATTAATTGTAAGTAAAAGATTATTTTTCCAATAGTAAAAATAATGGATTTAAAATCTCCTAAGGAATTAGAAATACTTGGTAATTTGTCTGAAAACTGGAAGCGACTCAAACAACGATTTGAAATTTATTTGGAAGCGTCAGGCTTAAACGAAAAAAAGGATAACACAAAGGCCGTCATATTTTTAATTATAGCTGGTGAAAATGCAATAGATAGTTATAATAACTTCAAAATCGATAAGGAAGAGGATAAATATAATCTAGATATTATTCTGAAAAAAATTGAGGACTATTGCGATCCATTAAAAATACAACTTATGAAAGATATGTCTTTTTTACAACAAGTCAAAATGTAGGTGAAGGGATAGAAAGTTACGTAATGGAATTAAAAAAAAAAAAGAAGTAAATCTTGTGAGTTTGGTGAATTAGCTGAAAGCCTAATAAAAGATAGACTTATTTGTGGAATGTTGAATGATACATTGAGAGAAATACTACTAAAAGAGAGAGAATTGAATTTAGGTAGAGCACTGGAAATATGTAAAATTCATGAAGCTGCAAAAGAGCAAGTTAAAAATATCAGTAATAGTAAAAGTTCGAATGTTGATTCTATTGTAGCGGATGTATGTACGTTTTTCTTTTTTAGCTATTTTTAATGTAAAGGAAATAAATAATCAAGAATGTATGTCTCGTTAGTTTTTATTTTTAACCAACGTCTGCCATTTTACAAAGTCCTCGTGTAAACAATGCTAAGTGATGATGATTATTGGAATAAAGTTCTATGAAAAGTTAAATATGAGAATAATAATTTTGAGATATTTACAGCACGTATCATTTACCCCCGCTTTGATGCATTTATTCACGGAGAATAAATTACTTTAATTGAGAGATGTGAGCCTTTATAGGATCTCCTGTGGGATTTCTTGGTGGGTTGTCTTGATCCGTTGTAGAGAGTTCGTAAGTCACTTTAGACAATCTTCTCAAAACTTGGAATGGTCCTTCGTATTTGGGAGCTGTTTTAATTAGCCTCGGATCATTGTAGGGAATTCTTTTAAGAACGAGATATCCAACTTTAAATTCAATGTCGGGATGCCTTGAATCATGTCTTCTTTTGGAAATATCACGATGATGTTGAGTTCTTTTTATAGCCAGTTTTCTAGCATCTTCTACCGAGGTTGAGGGGTTATCAGCAAATTGTGGCTGCACATTGTAACCAAAAAGTAGAAAAGATGGCGGAAAACCTGTTACTTCATGAGGGGTGTTGTTGTAGTCAGTAATGACCTTGGGCAAAAGTGTGCTCCATTTCACTTTCGGTTTAAACAAATTTCTTAGCTTACTTTGTTGCCTGTTATGCTCAACAGAAAGTGCAACTTGTATCCATATGGTTGGATCTGCAGGTTGTGCTGCTGCAAACACATCCCTCCAATTCAAAGGTAGCCCATCTGTCAGTAGCTGTATTTTCTCTTCCTTTTTCAAGGATGTTTGATTCAGTAAGTCCATTTTTTCTTTAAAATAAGTCTCCACAGTTTCACTTGCAAGGAGCTTTCTGCTAGATGCTAATACAATGGTACTATATGTGCAAGGCTTAAATCTGGCAATGAGTTTATCTTTTACAGTTTCCCATTTTTTATATGTGCATTTGTAAGAATTTCATCAGCAAAAATTCTAAGGCTTCATCTGCTAAATAGTAGATGAGATTGTGTATTTTTTCTTCATCGTTTGCTTTTAAATTTTCTACTTCATACAACTTAATCCAACTTTCAATTTTTATTTTATTCTTCCTGCCAGAATATTTTTTCAAATCTATGCATATTTGCCATTATAAAAATAAAGATGTTTCTAAATGAGTTATTTAAATTTGAAATATATAATCTTTTGATTATAAATTTACCTTTTTAATTTTCTTTGTATCCTTTTCGACAGCGCCAAGTATGTAGTGGATGTATGTAAGTTTTTCTTTTTTAGCTATTTTTAATGCAAAGGAAATAAATAATCAAGAATGTATGTCTCGTTAGTTTTTATTTTTAACCAACGTCTGCCATTTTACAAAGTCCTCGTGTAAACAATGCTAAGTGATGATGATTATTGGAATAAAGTTCTATGAAAGTTAAATATGAGAATAATAATTTTGAGATATTTACAGCACGTATCACTATAAATAATTATTATAAAAAAACACCTATTCAAAAAAAGTATAGAAACAGCAAAAATGCAAAATTCATATCAAGCTGGTGAAAATAAACATGCAAATGCAAGCAAATATTTTTGTAATAAATATGGACTTGGTCCTGGTGTTGCTTCTGGCTGAAACCGAACAGTTCTAGGCAAGTAAAGATCTTTCGAATTTCTTCTTATCACTTCTCCATGCGGTGATTCGACAAAATACGATCTCGGTTGTATGGTACTTTTCTAATTGCTTGAACTTTAGGGATAGCATTAGCATCTATGCTAATTTTATGCAAACATGGCAGTTCACCCATTCCTTCAAAAAACATCTTCATAATTTTCAAGCAAGAATTTTATATTAAAATTTGTTTGATTTATACACTCAACAGGTTTAATTGGATTCATTTCCTGAGCTGCATTCAATCCCAGTAGGATACTTTTTCCATCTACCACTACAAATTCCAAAACAAAACATTTGAGTCCATATACAACTAATAGTTCAATTTTTCCATATACTCTTATTGAATGACCGTTATAGGCTGTTAATTTTAAACTCGTTTTTTCCAGTCTTTTATTTATATTTGAAGATTTAAAAACTTCAATAGGCAATGCATTGCATTGAGATCCTGTATCAATCTTGCACTCTATATCAAATGAAATGTTTGAGAAAGAACTTCAAAGAATGAAAAGAATGGGAATAATTCAGGAAGTAGATGGACCTACAGAATGGGTAAATTCTTTCACTTTGGTGAAGAAACCAAATGGTCAACTTCGAATTTGTTTGGATCCAACTGAACTCAATAAAATTATAAACAGAGAACATTTTCAGCTTCCGACATTAGATGAAATACTTCCTAAGCTTAAAAATGCAAAATATTTGTTATTTTTGGATGCTACAAATGGATTTTGGCAAATTAAGTTACATTTTACAATTAAGTTGACCACTTTCATAACTCCATTTGGGAGATATAAATTTGTAACATTGCCTTTTGGTTTATCTTCTGCCCCAGAAGTATTTCAGAAGAGAATTAAGGAATATTTTGAAGATATTGAGGGTACAGAAATGTATTTTGATGATTTCATGGTATTTGGAGCCAGTTTAGAAGAACATAATAATAATTTGGAAAAAGTTCTCAAAAGAGCAAGAGATATTAACTTAAAATTCAACAAAGAAAAAAGTCAATTTTTAAAAACTTAAATAAAATATCTTGGTCATATATTGACCTCTAATGGATATAGACCAGATGAAGAAAAAGTTAGGGCCATCAAGGAAATGCCAGCACCGATGAATAAACAGGATTTAGAAAGATTTTTGGGTATGATCACTTATCTTGGAAGGTTCATTCCTAATCTATCAACATTAACTGCAGTTTTGAGAAATTTACTAAAAAAATGTCCCTTGGAATTGGAGTAGCTATCAAAATAAGGTTTTCATAGAATTGAAAGAAGTGATTTCTCAAAATCCTACTTTAAATTATCATGATGTTAAAAAACCTGTTACAATATCTGTAGATGCTTCTAAAGATGGCTTGGGAGCTGTACTACTTCAAGAATACAAACCAATAGCTTTCCCATCAAAAGCAATGAATCAAATGGAAAGAAATTACGCGCAAATAGAAAAAGAAGCCTTGGCAATTGTATTCGGATGTGAAAAATTCTATCAATTCATAATGGGGAAAAAAGACCATAGTTGAAACAGACCATAAGCCACTTGAAACAATCTTTAAAAAGCCATTATATCAAACTACACCAAGAATACAAAGTTTTATGCTTAGACTTCAAAAGTTTGACATTGAAATAAAATATAAGCCAGGTAAAGAACTTGTGATTGCAGATTGCCGTTCTAGAGCATTTTTGCAGGAGGAAGAGGAAATTGATCAGGAGTTAGAGGCACAAATATGTCTCGTTCAGGAAACTTTATCAGTCTCACCAAAAAGACTAAAAGAAATGAAAGAAGCAACAGAGCAGGATAAACTTTCACAGAGCTGAAGAAATTAATAATTAATGGATGGCCAAACAAAAATGATATTCCATATGAATGTGTTCCATACTGGAATTATAAAGAAGAACTATATATTCTGAATGAATTAGTCACGAAAGGTTGCACAGTTGTGGTACCTTCAAGCTTGAGGAAAACAATGTTGCAAATAATACATGAAGGTATGGATAAATGCAAAATAAGAGCCAGACAATCAATGTTTTGGCCAGGAATAAATAAGCAAATCGAAGATTTGATTTCAAAGTGTGAAATATGTATTAGAAACAGAAGATCACAAGAAAAAGAGCCTCTCATTCCTCATCCAGTTGAAGATCTTCCTTGGAAAAAATTAGGAATTGATTTGTTTGAACTCTATGGGGAAAAGTATCTTATCATGGTGGATTACTTTTCAAAATTTCCAGGAATTGCACTTCTAACAGATACTAAAACAGAAACTGTGATAAGAAAATTAAAATCTGTATTTGCAAGATATGGCATACCTCAGATAATAATGTCTGATAATGGACCTCAATTTAACAACTATATGTTCAAAAAGTTTGAAAAAGATTGGGATTTTAAGCATATAACATCGAGTCCATTGCATCCGAAATCTAATGGTCTAGTAGAAAGAAATGTTCAAACAATTAAAAATTTGATTAAAAAGGCAAGGCAATCTGATGAAGATCCTTTTTTGGCACTTCTCAATTTTAGATCAACAAAGATTGATGGAGTGGAGTCCCCCGCAGCACTACTTTTTGGAAGAGATATCAGAGCTAAATAACCCTATACAAATAGTTATCTTAGGCCAAGAAAGATAAACATTAAGAAAGTTCAGAATAGAGGGAAAAAGACAAATTGTTCAAAAATGATATTATGATAGAGGATCTAAAGAGCATTGTGAAATGCAAAAAGATGATTTTATTTATTTGAACACCGGAAGGAAAATGGTTGGATGCCAACCACAATCAAAGATGTTGCGGATACACCGAGATCGTATTTTGTCGAATCACCGCATGGAGAAGTGATAAAAAGAAATTCAAAAGATCTTTACTTGCCTAGAACTGTTCGGTTTCAGCCAGAAGCAACACCAGGACCAAGTCAGCCAGACACTAGTCTTCAACCTCCAGAAATAGAAAGCAATGATCCTGAGAAACCCACTGAAGTCAGAACAAGATCGGGAAGACTTGTAAAGACACCTAACAGACTTACTTATTAATATGTATGCTTTTTTAAAATTCCATTTCAAATCTTAAGGAAGGAGATGTAATATAATATAATATGTTTATATCAATTTGACCATCGACCAACATTGTTGTTTTTATAAATATGTAATATACATCTAACTTTACATTATTAGCATGTTGCACGTTGTTCACTTAAGATAAATAAAATAAGTCTTTTATACAAAAATATATCTTTCATTGATAATAAACATAAACAAAACATATTACACAACTCATATTCTACTCTTATAGTAAAACAAATGATAAAAGAACTAAATATATTTTCTCTGACTTTAAATAAATTAATTATTTGATAACAATTATAAAGCATTAGATTCATTCAATTTGATCTCAAGTTGCTGTGGGAGGGAACTGGAAACCAAATATAAATGATTTTGAAGCATAATGGATGTTTTATTATTCAATTAATTTATAATTTAAAAATATTGTTGATTTGAATCAATGGAAATAAGAACTTAATCTATATTTTCACAATCTTTACAATTTCTAATTGTTAATTTCTGACAGCTTTTCCAACTTGGAACAACTTTAAAAATAATAAATATATTTCCAAGAAAAAGGGAGGTTACTTTTTGAACAAAGTTGACAGGCCCCAAACAGCCACATGTTACATGTCCACTTTCTTTAGAGAACAACAGACGTCACTTTGAATAGGTAAATAAACAACCTTATTCTATGTTAACTAATCTTAACTTTATCACACACTATAATGGTCGAAGAGAAATCTAACTATAATGAAGAAAGGGTGAAATGGTGTGGTATTTTCATCTGAAGAGCCCTGATACCACAGATTTCTCTTTCCAATAGAATATTGAATCTCCTATTCATTGTATTGTCCTGGCCTACCATTAGGGTTCCAAAACATTATTTATAATTGGCAAATATTTAAAATATGTTTATCTTTCTTTAACTAGGTAAAACACTATATAATCTTATTCTAACTTTATAAAAAAAATGGAATAATATAAAAAATACAAAAATTCAATAAATTATATTTTAATTTAATAAAAAAAATATAAAATACAAAATATACTTCAAAAATCTTCAATTATCCAAACTATATATAAAATACTAACACCCTATCTATTTTTCTACCTTGTTTGAAATAAAAGTGTATGGTTCTTTCTTTTTCTTTTTCTTCTCTTTCACTAAAAAATAAATATATACTCATCATAAATCTCTTCCTTTATTCCTATATATACACTGCGTGACATTGAAAATGGAACACCAAGAAATAGTGGCCAGAAAATTAAGCAAATTTCAGGGTAGACGCGCCTAACCGAGTTATGCAAATGATGTAAAATGCGCAGCTCTCGTGCGCACAAGGAGTAAGATATAAGGGAAGGTACTTGCAGAAAGGACAGTATTCGTGTCGTTATTTCTTCAAGGAAAATCATTGTAGAAATTTTTTTCTTGTGTCAAAAGACACGTGTAATAACAGAGAATGCCAGGTCATCGTAAACGGAGGCAGTTCAAGCAGACAGACGCTTTTACGAGGGGCATGGTGATCGGACTGAAAAGGGCAGGTTGGTCCATACGTCAAATCGCAGCTGATACACACCTTGGTGCGTCCACGGTGCACCGACTGTGGAGAAGATGGTTGGAACAAGGAAATGTGGCAATTTATAAGAATGTCGGTGCAACCAGAGAGACGTCAGCACGTGTGGATCGGCGTATCCTTCGACAAGCAGTGGCGGCCCCACAAGCCACTTGTACCGCCATCCTGCAACATGTGCAAGACACCCTAGATCATTCCATCTCGACCAGAACCATTTCCCGTCGATTGGTTGCTAATGGCTTGCACTCATGCCGTCCGCTAAGAAGACTGCCATTGACCCCACCGAATAGGCGCCAACGTTTGGAATGGTGCCGGGCTAGATCGACGTGGATGACGGAATGGCACAGGGTCGTGTTCTCAGATGAGTCGCGTTTCTGCTTGTCCAGTGATAGTCGCCGTGTACGCGTGTGGCGTCGACGTGGAGAAAGGTCCAATCCGGCAGCAATTGTGGAACGCCCCACCGTGCGACAACGTGGAATCATGGTTTGGGGCGCAATCGCGTATGATTCCAGGTCACTTTTACTTCGTATTCAGGGCACTATGACGGCCCAACGATACGTTGATGATGTGCAGCGACCGGTGACACTCCCCTACCTTCAGGGGGTACCCAATGCCCTTTATCAGCAGGATAACGCCCGACCGCACACTGCTCGCATTAGCCAACAAGCTCTGCAAAATGTACAGATGCTTCCCTGGCCACCGTACTCTCCTGATCTCTCACCAATCGAGCACGTCTGGGACATCATTGGACGCCGTTTGCATGCCTTGCCACAGCCGCGTTCAGAAGACGAACTGTGGCAAATGGTTGAGAGGGAATGGAGAGCCATCCCTCAGGACGCCATCCGTACTCTGATTGACTCTCTACCTAGACGTGTTGCTGCGTGCATCGCCGTCCGCGGTGGTCCTACTTGCTACTAAGCCGACGCCGTTCTCGCTCTGTATTATGACTATCATTTTGAAATAAAGATCACTTATTGTTCGTCCCTGTCTCTCTCTGTCTGCCGAGTTTCATCACTTTCTGGCCACTATTTCTTGGTGTTCCATTTTCAATGTCACGCAGTGTATCTATGTCAGAGGATGTCGACGGGTAACTGGGTAACAGATGTTACGTTGGTAATTTTTTTTGTTAAATTTTCTTTTTCTTTTTTATAATTTTTTCAATTAAAAAAAACATCAATATAAACCTGATTCTAACCAATGTAATTACTTTATTACCTTCTTCTTTCTTTAATAAGATTTAAATATAATACATATAAACACACACAACTGTTTAATTATTTATCTTAAACACAAAAATATTATTCACTTTTATCTCCTATATTTAATTTAGATTCAGCTTGCTAATCTAATACAATTCCCTATTTATCTGATGTAATACTATTATTTCAAGTTTTAAATATAGTTTTGTCACTATATATATATTATACATGTATATATAGATGTTTCCTATGTTCTGGGTCTAGTAAGGTGGATTACCTTTTTTTGGTTTTATTAATGCTTGTGAATGAAAGGAAGAAAAAATTGAAACGAGTTTCTTTATTCTGAATGTTGGCAAGCTTTCAGGCGTTAGCCTATCTTCAGGCCGCGATTTCGCAAAAATATATATACAAATAACACAAAATCTAAACTATATATAAGGTGTAGAACTAATCCTAGTTTAGATTTTGTGTTATTTGTATATATATTTTTGCAAAATCGGCCTGAAGATAGGCTAACGCCTGAAAGCTTGCCAACATTCAGAATAAAGAAACTCGTTGCAAGTTTTTCTTCCTTTCATTCATTGAATATCTAATTGCTATTATTTAGGATTTTATTGTGTATTAATGCTTGTATAGAAAAAGGATGAGTGGGAACTTAACAATTGAAGTCTCAAAGTGTAGAGAAGACTGAATGCAATGGTTGAATTAGCCTCAAAGCCTTTTATCCAGAAATAAGCTTTTCATTCTTTCAGCTTGCAATGATTTTACAAGATCAAATATCGAAGCACCGAAGTCAGTAAGATAATTTTTATTTTTCCTTCTTCCATAATATCATTTGCTTAGAATAAGTCTTATCATTGAATATAACTATCAAATAAATACCTTGAATCTTTAAACTCGAATTGTTCAATAGTGTTCATCAACGCCATCAAGATATATAAATTTTCAACTTTTACTCTTTACAATTTAAAAAATATCTTTTGCACTTTATTGAAGTGCATTTGAAGTATTTGAGGTATATTTGAAGTGCATGAAGTTTATATTCAAATTTTAAAAATATTTGCATTTGTTGGGCCATTATTTTCACAAAACAGACCCAACAATGATGTAAACATTTTACATCATATATGCACAGTGTCTCGCCAAAGTGTTTGTTGTCCAGGTGGAAAATCCCCACCGAGGAAAGGACGAGAAGATGACACTGGCCCTGTCCATACTGACCAACCCTCCACAGAAGAACAACGACGAGGATAATTAAAGGATGAAGAACTGGAATTAGCTCTGGGCGTGTATCCCGAAGCCCGCTGCAGAAAGATCCAGATGGAGAAAATACAAAAATGTACATATGTATATATGTATATTATCTCTTCCTTTATATGCAAGATAAAAGGTCCAGAAAAGTTTATTGCCATCTCGAAAATTCTAAATTTATTTTATTTCAGGGAATAAAATTAATTATATATTTATAATTCTATATAAATTAGTTTTCTTTTTTGGTAACAATATAAATTATTTTTTAAGAAGAATTTACTAAGTTAAATTCACAAGAAATCGATCTGGTACATAATATCATTTTTATTAATAATTTAAATTTACTTTTACTAAAAGGAATAATATTTTATTTTATTTTCAAATAAATTCTGCGAAATTATTTTTTTTTACTTTGTAGAAAGAAGATGATAAAAAAAAATTGAGAGACGTCAGTTTTTAAAAAATTTTTGGCGGTGACTTTTAGTAGTGACGAGGAAGCAATGGGGTTGACAAGACGAATTTGGGGATGGTATGTAGAGAAAGACAATGGTTAGTCTAAATGTTTTAAAATTTTAATGTGTGGGCCTAAAGAGGTTCGTTTATAAATGAATAGTAATAGTTTTTAATAGGTAAATTATTATTTTTTGGCAATAAACTATACTATATAGTATATATAGTGAATACCATTTTTTTAATAGAATAAGAAGTAATGAAATTTCATCAATAGGCGTATTTATCTTGCATATAAATTCTACCTTTGTTTAATATTACATGCAGTATTCAGTCGTAATAAATTTCACATGCATTTCAATTTTATCATTTCTATTTTTACTTTACACCAATCTAAACAATCAAAAATTATTTTTTGTGGTTGGTAAAATTCCTTGGTTAACCCACTTTGAGATTTGTCCCTTGGTTCCATGCTATAATAACGAGGTCTGAAGTTGTGTAAATCCGTGTTTGTGTAATAGCCGTGGCGAGTTTAAGAAAAAAAAAATTTCTTTATGAGTTTAGTATATCACTTAATAGTAAATATGAAGAAATTGCATATGAGCAAACACGAATTAACATTTGGCGCCTGCCGCGGGGCCTCGAATTATGTATATAATTTTCTTCTATTATATTCTAAATTATATACATAGTGAAACGCCATTAGGGCAAAGTAGAACGCGGCCTCTGAGATAAGAAATCATGTCTCTACCTATTTTTGAAAAATACGTTAGGCATAGTGCGTATGTTATCTTAACCTTTTCAACTTCAACACTTAACGTGTTATTTCAAAGATGTTTAATATCTAATATATTTGTGTATTTTCTTTGTGTATTTTTTTGTGTATTTTAGTATATTCCAATTCTGAAAAATACGTTAGGCATAGTGCCTATGTTGTCTTAACCTTTTCAACTTCAATACTTAACGTGTTATTTCAAAGATGTTTAATATCTAATATATTTGTGTGTGTGTGTGTTGGGTCACATTTCACCAAACAGACCCAACAAAGATGTAAACACTTTTTTACATCCTATGTACATACACGCAGTGTCTCGCCGAAAGTGTTTGGTGTACAGATGGATGTCCTACGGGAATGGCCGACGGTGGTTCAAAGACCAAGCCGGGGGGGAGACGCAGCCCTGGACACGATTCCAAGATCTACTGGAGGAGGATGATATCGGCCCCTGATTAAGATGGATACAGATGGATGTCCCACGGCAATGGCCGACGGTGGTTTAAAGATCAAGCCGGGAGGGAGAAGCAGCACTGGACGCGGATACCCGTGGATACTAAGATATATCAAGGAAGGCACAGCCCTGGCCAGGAGCCCGACGAAAACAGGAGCAGGAGTCCAACCACAACATAAGCAGAGAGCTGACGGGCAGTGGAGAAGCCACCTCAACAAGAAGAAACGGACATCCAGCATGCGACTTTGTAAAACCTACCTTTTAATTCTTGTATATATGACCTGTGACATGACATTTTGATAGATGGGGACCATTTATTAATACTCTTGGGATTTCTTAAAGAAGAAATTAGCGTATAGGTCTCTCAGAGGGGTAGCATCCTAGATTGGATTTTAATTCCATTGATTAATTTAAATTTATCTCTCAATAAGACAGATAAATTCCGAATTTTGGTTAATATTTAGTTTAAATTGATCTTTCATAAGCCGTGAATAAGAATATTTCTAATTCATAATTTTCCTTAAAAATAAAAATTCAATAAAATAATATTTCTCTCAATGAGACAGATAAATTATGAATTTGGTTAATATTTATATTAAATTGATCTTTTCATAAGCTGAGTTAGAATATTTCTAATTCATAATATTTTCTAATAAAATATTATTTTTATTCCTTAAATTTTAACCTTAATAATATTATTTTCTATTTAATATTTCGAGAATTTGGTATATTTATTATTCTGTGGGATTGAGAGCGCTAAAAAAAAAAAGGGATAGGGGGCCAGAATTTTTGGGGGACTGGACCAAGGGACCAGTCAGTTTTGGACGCGGCTTTCAAAGGGGGCGGACGGAAATTTCCCACCGGGCGAGAAGTAAGTAGCCGACATGTTTAGGTAAGTTTCACTCTAAAAAAATTTTTATAGTGAAGACATATTTTTATACATGACGAAGTCATGGTAGGTAGAAAGTATTTTTTTTTTTGATAAAGACGTCTTGCCACTTATAGCGAGTTCATAGTGAGAGAGAGACTTATTCATATATTAACAGATAGATTATTTCGCCCAAGCATGATCGCTTTGAATGAGGTGTTATAGATTCATATTTTACTTAACTATGTCATGTCATAGTAAATACAATTTGTTTTACATTTTTTTTTATATATCCCTTATTTGTCGAATAAAAGTTGATGTGGTAAATTTTAATGTGTACTAATGTCTATATAAAATCACAGATCACACATGAACTTTGGTGCCTATGCTGTGGATATTGAGTGTATTATAGGAGGTTCATTGCCTTATCATAAACGGAGAATATGTATACACCTGAATTTTTTTATATGCTAAAGGAGATCAAGATATAAATGTTTTTATGATCGAAGCTCAATTACAAGACGAATGTTAATTCGAGTGTATACAATATTTACTGTGTATGATGTAATGTAAGAGCGTATCTTACGTCCCAGAAATGTCATCTTAAACAAACCACATATTTTAACTATTTATATGAGTTCCTGTGTTCGTCATACAATATCGAGTGTATACTTGAGTGTAAATTTGGTTATTATATATACTGGTGCAAGTATTTGGCGAGTGTTACATTTGTATGTCTAAGTTAAAGGATGGAGTTTAGTCATCTAGATGTAGAAGGTCCTGGCTTTAGGGTCCAACAATTAGCGCCAATTAACGTGGGGCCGAAGTCTTCCGAAAATCCAAATTTAATACAATTTAAATTTGCAAGAAGTAGGCCTGCGAATTCCCTGAGATTAAGAAATTAGGTATCGATAAAAGAAGTGACCGTTATTTTTATTGATTTTTGAAAAAAAAAAAAGCTTTATATTTCTTTTAATACGTTACTCATGCCGCCTTTTTACAATTTTATGAATTTTCACTGGATAATTGTTTTAATAAAAACATTATTTTTTTTAAAACACGTTATTCATGCCGCCTTTTTTTTTTTTTGTCAATTTATGAATTTCGATGGATAACTGTTAACAATTTCTGCATATGATTGGTTTTGATAAAAGCATTATATTTTTTTAAATTACGTTATTCATGCCGCCTTTTGTCAATTTTATGAACTTTCACTGGATAATTGTTAGTATATAAAAGAAATACGTTAGGCTTAAATAGAAACCCACGAGCCTTTTTATTTCTCAGTTACACAATTGTTCTAACCTTTCAATTTCAAATCTACAGAAGCGTCTTATGTTAAAGTGTACCTTTTTTTTCTTTAAGTTTCGAATATTGGCGAAATGGTTCCTTACTTTGTATAGATAATGAAATTTAGGGACGCTAACTTAAACCTAGAAATACGTTACTCATGCCGCCTTTTTACAATTTTATGAATTCTCACTGGATAGCTGTTAACAATTTCTGCATATCATTGGTTTTGATAAAAGCATTATATTTTTTAAATTACGTTATTCATGCCGCCTTTTGTCAATTTTATGAACTTTCACTGGATAATTGTTAGTATAAAAAAGAAATACGTTAGGCTTAAATAGAAACCCACGAGCCTTTTTTTTTATTTCTCAGTTACACAATTGTTCTAACCTTTCAATTTCAAATCTACAGAAGCGTCTTATGTTAAAGTGTACCATTTTTTTTTCTTTAAGTTTCGAATATTGGCGAAATGGTTCCTTACTTTGTATAGATAATGAAATTTAGGGACGCTAACTTAAACCTAGAAATACGTTACTCATGCCGCCTTTTTACAATTTTATGAATTCTCACTGGATAGCTGTTAACAATTTCTGCATATCATTGGTTTTGATAAAAGCATTATATTTTTTAAATTACGTTATTCATGCCGCCTTTTGTCAATTTTATGAACTTTCACTGGATAATTGTTAGTATATAAAAGAAATACGTTAGGCTTAAATAGAAACCCACGAGCCTTTTTATTTCTCAGTTACACAATTGTTCTAACCTTTCAATTTCAAATCTACAGAAGCGTCTTATGTTAAAGTGTACCATTTTTTTTTTAAGTTTCGAATATTGGCGAAATGGTTCTTTACTTTGTATAGATAATGAAATTTAGGGACGCTAACTTAAACCTAGAAATACGTTACTCATGCCGCCTTTTTACAATTTTATGAATTCTCACTGGATAGCTGTTAACAATTTCTGCATATCATTGGTTTTGATAAAAGCATTATATTTTTTAAATTACGTTATTCATGCCGCCTTTTGTCAATTTTATGAACTTTCACTGGATAATTGTTAGTATATAAAAGAAATACGTTAGGCTTAAATAGAAACCCACGAGCCTTTTTATTTCTCAGTTACACAATTGTTCTAACCTTTCAATTTCAAATCTACAGAAGCGTCTTATGTTAAAGTGTACCATTTTTTTCTTTAAGTTTCGAATATTGGCGAAATGGTTCTTTACTTTGTATAGATAATGAAATTTAGGGACGCTAACTTAAGCCTAGAAATATTGTTTTCTCAGAATCCTGAGAATTTCACGCGAGCCCCAAATTTAGAATCTCAGGGGGTGTCTTTTTGATTGACAAGTGGGAGTAGCGTCCACACCTGGAGAGAGGGGGGATGATTGACGTGAAAAACAACAGATGTGCATGCAAGATGTTTTCGAGGGGGGAAGGACATGTGGAGAAAACACATGTATAGACTTTAGCTGGAAAGTGAGAAAACAATGAGAGGACAGTCCGCTGCTAGCTCTCGACTCGAAAGGTTGGTCTCACTGTCCTTCCCGCTTTTGCGGGTAGGTTTTTCCTGTCTTAAATATTCTATCTCCCTTTGTTTTTCATCATTACCTTCTTTACTATAGGATAAATGAAGCTTATTTTCTTTTACTACAGTTAGATAGTACATAATTTTTATTTAATTTAATAATATTTTAATTATTTCCGTCCCACAGAATTTCCACTCAATAGGACTAAAGATATTTTTGAATTTTATTAGAATGCTCTCTTAGCTATTCTTTAATCTTTATAATATTTAACGTTGTCTAGATTACAATTCAAAGCATTTGTTTATTTTTCGATGTGCATTGACTTACGATTTAATTGATTTTATATATTTGTATTTTCTGTATTTTAGGCTTCATGCTTGAAATGTTCCATCTCCGTTAGTTTCTCACCGTTATTTTCTAATTAGTAGGTCAATACGACCTATTTCAAGTTTTAATAGATTTTATATTTAAGTATTTTTTTTTTTTGGAAACTGGTTCCACTTGATAAATCTGGAAATATTTTGAACTTTGATATTGACATAGTACACCTGGTTTTCCCTTATCTCTCCAATGTCGAGCATTATCAATATAAACACAAAGGTTGAAGATCTTTGTTTTTCTTATCTAGTTTGAAGGAGAAACGTACAATATCACGCGATTAAGTTAATCTCATAGGCTTACAATTAATCTTTTAATTTAATTTCTTTAAAGTTATTTCATACTGATTCTTTTTATTATTTCTATAGATTTTAAATCTTTAATTGTCTTAATAATTTCGCTTGTCGTTTCCATTTAGCCAATTTGTGATTTGTCATTTTGCTGACCAAGACAATGTTTACCTCGAAGTATTTTTTTTTCGTAATATATAGCAATATGAGTAAAAGGTCTGGACATAATCTTCGTTTTTGATTAATAATTATATTTATGTAGTTTTTCTTATCCATGGGCCTTTAGCTTTGTTTATTTTTAATTTTGTAATCCACTTATTTCATCTTACATTTTGTAAAATGATGCAGCAGTATTTATTGACATCGTTTATATAATTATATCTTAGCAACTTTAGATGAGTCTGCATTATGTATTTATTTTTTTATCTCCTTCCGCAATCGGGCATGCACACTTATTGATAATTCTTAAATCAGACATCGAATAAATATGATGTATCCAGAGACGATCTCCACATTTGTTTCATTTTTTTGGTTATGGGAAGCCGAAACGCCTTTATGGCCTTATTAGTTTGATTATACTAAATAACTAAGTATTGTGTGTTTTATTCAACACTCCGTTTAAAGCATTCATTCTCTTGACTAAGGTACAGTGTCATGCGTGGTATTTGATTTAATTTTGTCAACTTTATGTGAATATACGATTTTCTTTAAAATCTAACCCCGATATTGTAGACAAGCGTATAGCTTAGCTCGCTCCTTTAAATCGTTGAATAGCCAATTTATTCTCTATATGGCATATTTCACAATGTCTGCGTGACGACCGAATCACGGTAAAATTCTCAAAATGGCAGTCGATGGACACGTGTATATTTACTCTATAGAGTGGTTGTATATACACATAGGTGCCTATGGATTTGTTTAATTTTATTATGATCTCCAGCCATGTTTCTGTATTTAAGGCTTCACGTTTGAGATGTTCCATCCCTTCTTAATTCTTCACCATTATTTCTTTATAGGTTCAACACGACTTATAATTTATAAACAAAGGCTTAACGATTTATTTCAAGTAATTTATCCAACACAAAATTTTCCACTCGATAGATATGGAGGCACATTTTCTGTTGATTTTGCCAGATTGCGCCTTTTGGTCCTCTCTTATCTATATGGTATCTAACGTTTCAATACAATGATCTGGAGCATTTATCCTCTCATCTAATGCATATAGTTCATGGACTTAATTAATTTATAAACGTTTTCAATCATTGTTCTCCTGTATTGTATGGTGATCTCATCCTAAAGGTTTAATAGCATACTGGTATTTCATTCTTTTATTCGATATTATTATTGCTTATCTTAATTTTTATGTCCATATATGAATAGAATGACCAGGTCTAAGTGTTCGCTTCGAATATCGATCGTAAACAAGTTTAAACATACCTCCCGAAATTCTCTTCCTTAGCCTTTATTTTGTGTAGTGATCAATTTTTCCTTTTAGTAACAACCGTTATAGATCCCTGGAAATGCATACTAAATAATAAGACAGTATTTTGTTTATTTGTTAACCTTATATGAATATGCATTTTCGTTTAAAACTTAACCGCGATATCTTAAGAAGGCGTATAGATTTGGTTGCTTCATTTAAACGTTGAATAGGATCACAATTTAGATATGACATAATTTACTACAGATGATTACATGTCGAAATACAATCACAGCGAAATTTCAAAATGGCGACTAAAAAAGGGCACGTCGGGCAACCGATTCTTTTCATGATGCCTCCAACTGCATATGATCTTAAATATCCTGTGTACACTGGTATGAGGTCACCTTGAAATGCAATAAACGTGCAGAATTTTAACCTAAGAAAGATTTCATGAAACCTTCCCGTCTGGAACATTTCCCCTTGGTTAAGGACAGATAAAAACATTTCGATGAGTATTAAGTTACCGTAAATATTTGCCAGCAGAAGGCAAGATGAGATTACACGAAAGTAGGATCAGTAAGTGTTTAGATCCTGTTTTGTTAGTAATTCTGGACTTTTATAAGGCAATGGGAGGTGGACATCAAGATATACTCTGATAGACGGGTGTGTGCCTCTGTCAAGGGAAGCAGTTATTCCGTGTAATGGGGATTACAATATCATCAAATATTAACAAATCATCTTTGGTAGATATGGACAACCAAATGGTGCCAAATTCTTTAGTGAACTTATATTTTATCACTTAGTTGTTTCGTATCCAATCTTATGATGATCTTATCGTGTGGTGATCCATGTACAGAATCTAACAGGAAGTTTTTTTTTTTGGAAGTAATGAAATTCGCTGTTTCTTTCCCTAACCCAGCCAAAGGACGAAATCGTTTCATTACATCTTGCATCCTTGGAAGCTAATAACATTATTTCAGAACTAAATGCAATATGCAGACCTGGCAACCTAGCAAATGTATAGTTTCGAATAACTTTAGATGAACAATAATAGTAAGCCTTGCACCTCGTGTAAGTTTACACTTGCCTGGTTTTGATAAGTCCCTCTAGAGACCCTTATCTATTTCACCAACTCCAGATTGTTTGGACAGCAGAGGTCTATAACAAAGGAGGATCTTATAACAGGAGAACAGACCTAAGATTCGTTTCGACATCGGCTTTCATAGTTTATGGAAGGTGGTATTAGGCAGTGGTAACCAGTAGCAAGGATTACATTTCTGAGAGATCGGGAATAGGCATAGAAGATTAAGAAGGATATCTTGCGCGGTATGAACAATGGACACCGGAGCATGCGATGTTGTATGTAGGACCTCTATATTATATAATAGGACTATGTTGCTCACGAAGATGGACGTGAGTGAAGAATAATATAAAACATTATATCCCAATGGACGCTACAGAGCGTATAAGCCACTTGACATGAATCTGCTGAAGGAAGGGTCACTGTGGTACTATGTAAAGAAATCATCGGAAATAAATGCATCATTTATAAAATATAGAGATTTACTCTATATACATCCATCTGCAGGCGATGCACCTGATTTTCGCTCAGACCTCTCAAGATCAACTATAGGACATACCAAGTAAAGTACGCAAGATATAGTGGAGCCAACCCGAATCTGATCAGATGTGTCCAAAGCTCGGTTTCAACCCCATCATACCACTGAAATCACTGCGACAGCCATGTCTTAACGAGGCAAGATCTTTGATACCATTACAACGTATACATGCTAAATGTTCAGCACTGTACCCTGACGAAATTCCGATAGGAAGGTGCGCTAAATCAAACCCGCTTTACACTTAGTCTGCGACGTCGGCAACTGAATCCCCCCACCTAGCACAAAGTTCACCTGATACCTCTCCGTTCCCTCTAATGAGGAGAGGACTTGCAGGCTTTTGGCCTGACCGTGACCTTCCACAAATCCCCAGTCTGAGAATCGAGACATGGTCATTGCCTACGATTCTTAGAATTCAAGTTGATATAATGAAATAGAGTAACTGATTATTCTAATAAAAGAAATCAATATTTACACTCCTCTAAAAGGAGACCTAACAAAGTGGAGCGAATATTTTCCTAACAATAGAGTTGTAGTTGTCCTGTTTGAGGCTTCTCGGTCCTAGCAAATTCGAAATAAAAAAAAATCGATCCTATCAAAGTCCTTAACCCTATTCTAGTGTATTTTGGGCTCACAATATAATAGTTTTTAACCTTCTTACACATTCATTACACCAACTCATTCATACACCCTCCCCCCTATCATTCACGGTGTGCATACAAACTAAAGTTAAAAGCTGCTATAAACGCCAAAACACTCAATAATCTCTATCAAATAAACCCTAACAATTTCTAAATTCCAGGACTAATGTGAAATCAAATAAAGTTTCTAATTAAAACAAAGTGGGGACTAATGCCCTATTAACTTAAATTAAGTGCCTCTTACAAACTCTACACAAAAGTTATCTATACGTGGATAAACATTATTTATATTTAAGCAAATTAACAAAATTGATTGTTAACAATCAAATGCTGAAATCTAACCTAACACTTTAACTGTGTGTCTCACAATTTGAAGATCTTCTTATCTTGACACTTGGTGTCTAAACAAATGAATCATCAAACTAGCACTTAAATGGAGCGAACTGAACTTCAAGTATTTACCTCATTGCCAATATATGATAGGTCCATAAGTGTTTTTGCCAACGCTTCTTCTTTCTCTGCTATTCAGCTAAACTCTTTCTTTGGACTTATAGGGCTTTTTAAAAGGATGGAGTTTAGTCATCTAGATGTAGAAGGTCCTGGCTTTAGGGTCCAACATGTGTATTTTCTATGTGTATTTTATTGTGTATTTTAGTATATCCCAATTTTGAAAAATACGTTAGGCATAGTGCGTATGTTATCATAACCTTTTCAACTTCAACACTTCACGTGTTATTTCAAAGATGTTTAATATCTAATATATTTGTGTATTTTATTTGTGTATTTTATTGTGTATTTTAGTATATTTCAAACGTTAAAGGAGTAATTTCTTTTTTTTTCATAGATCTTGAAATATTGAGGCGCAAAGTTAGGCCTAGAACAATGTTTTTCTCAAACCTCAGAGCTTCCCACGAATTCCAAATATAGATCCCCCAGGGACACATCTGTAAGAGGGGGTCCACATCTGTGGGGGGACGAGAATAGCAGGACTTATAGAAAACAACACATGTAAAACACATGTGGACGATAGGCGGGAACTAGCGTTGGCCAAAAGGCACAGTTGACTTCCAGCTTCCGAATCGAAAGGTTGGTTTTTATTACCTCTGCCTCCCCGCGTCAGCGGGAGGACTTCACTCCTAAACTTTTCATCCCCTTTTAAACTTTTCCGCTATTTTTCTTAGAGTACATATGCGATTTATCTTATTATACCAAAACATAATAACTTTATATATTTCAATTATTTTTATTCGCCAAAGTGTTCTCGATCGACAAGTTTAAAAGTGTACTGAATTTTCGATAATACAATTGTTTATTTTTTTATTTTTCTATTATCTTGAGAATGCTTAGCCTATTAAGATAAGCATAAATTTTGAAGCCGTTTAAAAGTGTACTGAATTTTCGATAATACAATTGTTTTCTATAGGTAAACTCCGTATAATTGTTACAATTGCACAACGAATCACAAGTTTTACGAAGGAGCTTCTTTATTTATACTTGAGCTAGCTTTCGAACCTTTCGGTTCTTCGACAGGCGTGGCTAGTATGACTATACTAACAGGGTATAAGCGCGCTTGAGCCATTATATACAACATATATTTACATGCGAAGTGATATTCAAATATAATTAAAATAAAAATAAGAATTATGACTATGAAATATAAAACTATGCAAATGAATTTAAAAATTTTAAATTTTGATAAAATTTTGGAAAATATACGCTAAAAGTTAAGTAAAATTATGATATTCACTGTATGCAAGTAGTGTGACACTTTAAAATTTGTAAAGTTTAAAACTAGTAAAATTTAAAACACCTCAACACAGAAAAGCCAAGCGGGGGTCCACTCCAACCCGACCACTCTCCAGAGCATATTAGGGATAACTATTGAGATAATATATGATATATTTCCGGTAGATCTATTTTCCTATTGATGCTGTTTGTTTGTGATGATATGATAGACTCTAGTACCAATCTGTGCTGCTTATTGTTTATGTGTTGGTATAGTACTTTAGGATGATCTAAGTTAAAGCTATGACCAGTGTTTGAAATATGTTGGTATATAAGTGACTTCGGGTCTCTATTGTTAATGTTTCTTTTGTGTTCGGTGATTCTGATATACGCGGTTCTGCCAGTCTCCCCCACATAGGAGGCCGGGCAATCCTGGCAAGAAACCGCGTATACTGCTCCGGTGGAGTGGATGGGATTGCTGGGTATGTCTGATTTGGTGATAGGATTCCTGAGGAGGGCAGCAAGATTGGGGGGGGGGCTGTTAAAGTAAACTTGGATGCCATATGGGCGAAGGATTCTGGAAATGGTAACAGAGAACGAGGAATATGGAAGATAGCATACGGCTCTATAAGTCGTGGAGGTCCTCGGAGCAGTGGGATCAAACGTGTGTTTATCTATGATTTTTTTCGGGTATCCTGCAGTGGTTAGAAGGGTGGTAATTCTGTTTTTTTCTATGGCTTTGAATATAGGTAATGAGCAATGCGTATGTATTCTTTTGGTTAAGGTCCTGACTGTATTTATTTTATAGGCTACCGGGCTATTGGAGGAGAAATGGGTGTATAGGGGCGGGATATTCTTTTTGTGATAAACTGCTGTGTGTAATCTGTGTGGAGTGCGAATAATGAGAATGTCCAGAAAATACATAAAATACAATTGTTTATTTTTTTATTTTTTTTTTCTATTATCTTGAGAATGTTTAGCCTTATTAAGATAAGCATAAATTTGAAGCCGTTTAAATGTGTACTGAATTTTCGATAGTATAATTGTTTATTTTTTATTTTATTTTTTCTATTATCTTGAGAATGTTTAGCCTTATTAAGATAAGCATAAATTTTGAAGCCGTTTAAAAGTGTACTGAATTTTCGATAATACAGTTGTTTATTTTTTATTTTTCTATTATCTTGAGAATGTTTAGCCTTATTAAGATAAGCATAAATTTTGAAGCCGTTTCTGCTATTTTTTAAAATGTATAGGTCATGCGATTTATCTTATTATACCAAAATGTAATAACTATATATTTCAATTATTTTATTCGCCAAAGTGTTTTCGCTCGACAAGTTTAAAGGTGTACTGAATTTCCGATAATACAATTGTTTATTTTTTCTATTCTCTTCTTCTGTCATCGCGAGAATGTTTAGTTTTTTTTTAAATAAAATAAACATAATTTCGGAGCCTTTTTCCATCCCGTTGTGGTGCAAACTACAATATAGAGATTCGCGTGACGGCTCCATCACGGTAAAATTCCAAGATGGCGGCCAATGGGACGCGTACGACGCCCGACTTTCAGCTCATGTTACATCCAACTTCACCAGCAGAAGGTCTGATCAGATACGATGAAATTTAAGCCCGTATATATTTAGCCTTTTCTTTATTATAATTTGGCACAGGAATGGATATTCATTCAGTAAGGATTCTCTAGAAGTCTTATAAGACGAGTTGAGCATTTATTTCAACACTAACGGGAAAAGGATTGCTTTGTCATGGCACATATAAGAGAATATATATCAGCAAAAGTCATGGGTATTCTGATGGTGTGGATTTGAGCATTTCTTTTTAATAAAACCTACTTCCCCTAGAGAAAACAAGAAAGATATTGCAATAATGCTGACTCATTATATGAATTTTCAGACTTTTTATAATTATCTTGTTTTATAGAGGCAAGCTTCAATTATGCTCGTGAATCAGACATGTGGTTTCTTTCCATGACAATAATGTTTAGATATAGTTTTTTTTTTTCGTAAAGGTCTGGGCAGTCTAGATCCTGGATTTAGAGTGGAAATCTAGATAAGGAGGCTCAATCCACTCATCGCAGATAACTCCAGTGATTAATTAAGACAATTCTAACTAACAGGGTGTTCAAAAAGCAGAACTTTAAGGAATTAGTCACGTCAAAGACAATGTTTGCGCGGGGGTCTAGGAGTAATGATGAAAAAGGATTACAGTGATCCAACTAATAACAGTTGAATAAATAAAATAGAAAGATCCCATATTGGATACTAATACCAGTGGGAGCAGATACCACTGTGGTATATATAAGCTTTTTTTTTTAACCATACATGAGTTTAACAAGGAACTGACGCCTTAGAGTGACCTTCTCATTGGGATTGATTGAAGTTGCTACTGATTAAGAGAAGTGTAATGTGATAGACCAGTGTATTAAGAAGAAATGGAGAAGACAGTTGAACTAATAAAATTAACGAAGATACAAGATTAAGATTCCTACTTGGTTCCAGTTGATTCCAATTACCGCGATGAGACGGTATTATAAGTCGGGAGAAAGTTGATGGCCTCCTGGACGTGACAAAGATCACCATTGATATCTTATAGAATACCGGACGGGATTCGCGTGTAACAGCCTATAGACCAAGTAACACCCTAAAGTATCTGGGTGACGATGAGAGTGACGGCATAGTCTATATTCAACGATATACACTGGTCAAATGTACGATTCCTTCCACATCAATGTTTTGACCATCACTTCATTCTGAAAGGAGCAACGAGTTTTGACCCTAATGTTAAGGTCCATTGGAGCGACATCTCCTGTTTCATAAAGCAAAGACGCATGACAATAAATTTACCTAGATCAACTGTTCCCAGATGAACACTTATGACCTACTAGAAGGGCTCCATTAACCCGCATGAATATGTCTTGGATAAACGACTTAATTCTATAAGTTACTACCCTGTGAGCTAAGAGTTGTCAACAATGTTAAGAATTTCCTTTTGGGACGAGAGGAATTGCATAGTCTGATTCAACCAGCGTACAATATTTATATGATTATACCAAGTTATAGTTAGCATCTAGAACCTACAATTCTGTAAAGCTTGCATAAATTCTTGAAGAGAATATTGTTCAGCGAAGTTGTAAGACAACTGACTTTTTGTACATACATATTTCTAATTTCCATGATAAAGTTGCCCTATCTCATTTGGTGGGAGACAGTACTAAAGAAGAATGACTTGTCAAATTCCCAATAACAACAGTAAAGTGTTTACTGACCAGTCTAGACAGGATCTCTAAGACCGCCGAGATAAGCTTATCTCTTGAAAGGGGGGAGACAGAATAGGAGGAAATTTCATGCTTGCAAACAGGAGGGTAGGTCGTTAGCTTTGATAAGAAGTGGCAGGGGAGGAGCAGATTCCCAGAAAGGACTCCCGAGATATCAAAGTAGACTAGCGAATATCGGGATTCGTTCCCGATGACGGGTTTCGAGGAAACTCCAGAGGGATGAAAAAGAGTTGAAAGGTGTGAAAATCGATATAAAGTATACGATAGGAATGATGAAAAAGATGAAAATGTGGGAATCGAGATAAAAAAGGTGTTAAAAAGATATGTAAAGTGTTGAAAAGATTTGAAAGATGTTGAAAGAAAGATGTTGAGATGTGGAAAGATGTTGAAAGAAAGATGTTGAGATGTGGAAAGATGTTGAAAGAAATAAAAAGAGGTGAGAAGTGTAGGAAAGTGTAGGAAAGTGTTGAAAGATGTTGAAAGGTGTTAAAAGCGATGAAAGGAGATGAAAAGAGATGAAGAATGATAAAAAGGTGATGAAATAGAGATGAAGAGAAATGAAGGATGATGAATAGAGATGAAAGAAATAAAAAGAAGTGCTGAAAGATGTCGAGAGAGGTGTAAAGTGTTGAAAGAGATGAAAAGAGATGAGAAGTAGGTGGAGGTTGATGGAAAATTGATAAAGAGTTATAGAGAGACGATAAAGGTTGATAGAAAGACAGTAGGAAGATGATAGGAGAAGGTGTGATTAATGTTTGAAGAGTAGTTGTTGACTCTGCTATTGCCTTGATAGGACAATTTTGACTCTTCATCATGTAGTGTTAATAGATAATTTGTTTTAGCCTAGAGGCCAATATTCGTAAATAACACAAAATATGCACTGAGAGTTTGTATAGGCTGGTTTGTCTAAAGTTCAGTAACTGTATGCACTAATTTATATACATAAGTCTATATTATTTATAATGTTAGGTTATATTAAATAACAAATATGTATTCCCTTTTTTGAGAATCCAGAATTTTCCTGTAAAGAGTTTTCAGTTTTTCTTTTTTTTTAAGCTACAAACTTGTTTAGTGTTAGAAGGTCATTGTAAAGAGTTTTCAGCAGTTTTTGAATGTCATTGTAAAGAGTTTTCAGTTTTTGAATGTCATTGTAAAGAGTTTTCAGTTTATGAATGTCATTGTAAAGAGTTTTCAGTTTTCTTTCTTTCTTATTAAAGCTACAATTCTGTATCAGTGTCAGAATGTGCTTTTAAGCTACAATTTTGTTTTAGTGTTAGAAGGTCATTGTAAAGAGTTTTCAGTTTTCCTTTTTTTTTTAGGTTACAACCTTGTTTATTGTTAGAAGGTCATTGTAAAGAATTTTCAGCAGTTTTTGAATGTCATTGTAAAGAGTTTTCAGTTTTCGAATGTCATTGTAAAGAGTTTCAGTTTTTGAATGTCATTGTAAAGCGTTTTCAGTTTTTGAATGTCATTGTAAAGAGTTTTCAGTTTTCTTTCTTTCTTATTAAAGCTACAATTCTGTATCAGTGTCAGAATGTGCTTTTAAGCTACAATTTTGTTTTAGTGTTAGAAGGTCATTGTAAAGAGTTTTCAGTTTTCCTTTTTTTTTAGGTTACAACCTTGTTTAGTGTTAGAAGGTCATTGTAAAGAATTTTCAGCAGTTTTTGAATGTCATTGTAAAGAGTTTTCAGTTTTCTTTCTTTCTTATTAAAGCTACAATTCTGTATCAGTGTCAGAATGTGCTTTTAAGCTACAATTTTGTTTTAGTGTTAGAAGGTCATTGTAAAGAGTTTTCAGTTTTCCTTTTTTTTAGGTTACGACCTTGTTTAGTGTTAGAAGGTCATTGTAAAGAATTTTCAGCAGTTTTTGAATGTCATTGTAAAGAGTTTTCAGTTTTTGAATGTCATTGTAAAGCGTTTTCAGTTTTTGAAGGTCATTGTAAAGAGTTTTCAGTTTTCTTTTTTTTTTAGCTACAACCTTGTTTAGTGTTAGAAGGTCATTGTAAAGAGTTTTCAGCCGTTTTTGAATGTCATTGTAAAGGGTTTTCAGTTTTTTGAATGTCATTGTAAAGAGTTTCAGCAGTTTTGAATGTCATTGTAAAGAGTTTTCAGTTTATGAATGTCATTGTAAAGAGTTTTCAGTTTTTGAATGTCATTGTAAAGCGTTTTCAGTTTTTGAATGTCATTGTAGAGCGTTTTCAGTTTTGAATGTCATTGTAAAGCGTTTTCAGTTTTTGAATGTCATTGTAAAGAGTTTTCAGTTTTTCTTTTTTTTAAGTTACAACCTTGTTTAGTGTTAGAAAGTCATTGTAAAGAGTTTTCAGCAGTTTTTGAATGTCATTGTGAAGAGTTTTCAGTTTCTCTCTTTTCTTTTTTTTTAAGGCTACAACCTTGTTTTAGTGTAGAATGTCATTGTAAAGAGTTTTAGTTTTTCTTTTTTATTAAAGCTACAATTCTGTATTAATAGCAGAATGTAATTAAAGTCTTAAGTGAGTTCAACAGTTTATTTTATTTTTTTTTATTTGAGGTAATTAATAGCTGAACTCTGGTTCAACTTTAAATATAGGTAAGAGGACTTAGATGCACTAGATAGCTGCTGTGCTTGTAACCAATTCCCTATGGGCGGGCTCGGAACATGCGTTGGTTAAATTGACACCCTATAATCCCTTGTGTCCAGAATGCAGCCCAAGGAGAATTTCTAATCAGAGTGTGTAGGGCAGTTGTGGTCTAAGAGTTGATATGTTGGGATAACAAGTGATCTCTGTTGTTACACTCCAAAATGGTTGGGTATTAAAGCCCTATGATTCCAAAGGGGGAGTTTAGCTGAAGAGCAGAGAAAGGAAGACGCCAATAACCTTGAACAGGAAATAAGGTCAGCAAACACTTGTAGATCTATCCTATTTGGCAATGAGGTAAATGCTTGAAGTTCAATTCGCTCCAATTTAAGTGCTAGTTTTGATGATTCATTTTGTTTAGACATCAAGTGTCAAGATAAGGAGAAGAATTTCAAACTATTAGATGCACAATTGTAATGTTAGGTTAGATTTCGGATTTGATTGTTGACAATCAACATATTTTTATTTATTTATTTATTTTAAGTACAGGTAATTTATATAGAGTTTGTATGAGGCATTTTCTTTTAAGTAAACTAGGGCATTAGTCCCCAATTTGTTTAATTTGTTAATTTTATTTGATTTCACATTTTGTCCTGAAAGATTTTATTATTATTAGGGTCTATTGATAATGATAATTATAGTACTTAGGCTTCTGTAGCAGCTTTTAACTTTAGTTTGTGTGCATTTCGCGAATGATAGGGGGGAGGGTGTATGAAAGGATTGGAATAATGAATGTGTATAAAGGTTAAAAACTATTATATTGTCAAGAAGCCCAGCGGCTCCAATCACGAGAGGCCCCATGGGACGTTTGTCAATCATCGCTGGACACCGGGTGTGAGGGGTTCTGTGGAATCTGGCCGGCGGGGGGAGCTGAGGTCCCTCATGAGGATTAACCTTAACTTGGGGTAAGTTCTACTTTATCCATCTCCCTATAAAAACCCCTTATAATAAATTAATTATCCCCAAACTTGCCCTTGCTTTATTTATCTCCGCGACATATTTTGGCGGAGACGCTGGGTAGCGTGACGGAACTTCGAAGAAGTCGACGTCTACAGGGACGTGAACCAATTCTTCAACCTTTGCCACAACTAATAGAAATGGAAGACGACCACAGACCTACTGTTAGCGGATCCTACCTCCCTTGTCAGCGCCAACGAGATCCTTCTACCTTTTCTGGAGATGGAAATATAAACCCTGGACAGTGGTTGAAAGAGTACGAGAGAGTGTCGAAGTACAACAGATGGGACGAGACCATGAAGCTTGCCAACGTCGTATTTTACTTGAACGGAACTGCTGGAAGGTGGTTTGATAATAACGAAGAATCACTCAACTCGTGGAGAAGCTTTGAAGACGCATTCCGCGGTGTGTTCGGACTGCAAGAGGATTCTGCTCGACGCGCCGAGGAAGTTCTGAAGTCAAGAGCACAGAAGGCCGAGGAATCCAGCGAGTCATACATCCAGGAGATTCTTAGTCTCTGCCACCAGGTGAACCCTCGCATGGAAGAAGGTGAGAGAGTTGCTCACATTATAAAGGGAATTTCGGAGGACACATACCAGGTATTGGTGGCGAAAGACATACAGACAGTAGATGAGATCCTGAAGTTTTGCCGTCATCTGACAACCGTCAAGCAGCGCAGGATCGGCCGTACGAAATTCGCCAGGTTGTCAAACGTAATGCCCATTTCGTGTGTTGACGACTCAGACGACTTGGTCGCGTTAATTCGCCGCATCGTTAGAGAAGAGATACAAAAGGTTTTCTCAGCACCTGAAGTGATCAATCCTCTCCGAGAGGTGAACGCCCTGGAACAGACTGTGAGGGAAGAGGTCAGCCGTGCTCTACAACCTACCAGACCACAAGTCAACGTGGTACAACAACAACCACGAACGCCCTATTATAATATCGACCGACCAACCCAACCCAGGAAAACGGAACATTGGAGAACCCACGACGACAAACCTATCTGCTTCCACTGCGGACGACCCGGACATGTCGTCCGTTATTGTGAGAACGACGGCAGGTCTTCGCTGAAGCCAGGTCAAGGAATGGCGGAGAAGGAAGAAATGTTGGATTTTCGAGTCGACCCCCGAGATATGACGCCGACGACGACTATGTAACGCCCCAAACCTCGACGTACTTCTACCGGAGCTCTTCCCCACATCCAAGCCGCGCAAGGTCGCCAGCCCGAAGACAATCCCAGTCGCCAGCCCGTCGTTTCAGCCGTTCTCCCATGCCTCAGAATGTGAAAAACTAAGTGGAGCGGCTTCTAACGGGGGTGAGGTCGCCATTGAGGAAAATCCTCCAGGGTATATCGCCGCTAAATTAAAAGAAAATTTTGTTATGGTCTAAATAAATGGACGCAAAATTAAAGCATTGGTGGATTCAGGAGCCGACTTTTCTGTTATTTCAGACAAATTTCGACGCGAACTAAAGACACCTCTCTTCAAAGAACCAGGTCCCATTCTTAAAGCTGCAAACAAAAATTTAATAGAGACCCTAGGAAAATGTGTCCTGAACATAGAAGTTAATGGTCTGAATATCTCATTTGAATTCGTTGTTATGGTGGAATGCAGCCATGACATCATATTTGGATGGGACTTCTTCAAGGCCACCGAAGCCGTCATTGATTGTGGCAGAAATGAACTCCATCTCGGGGAAACCTCCGTCCTGGAATCTCGAGAGGAGGAAAACCAGAGATTGTTTGCTTCCGACGACTTTGTCATCCCGCCTAAATCAATAAAGAAGATCAGTGTGATAAACGAAGAAATATGTGGTGTTAGAGATGTTTTAGTCTCAACTTCTAAGGACTTATTATTAAGAAAGGAAGTTCTTATACCAAACTCATTGGTTACATTTCGACACGGCCGAGGTAGCATTTGGGTGGCGAATGGAGCGTCTTGGCCGCAACTGATTCCATCAGGAATGAATATGTGCACCATGGAAAGTTATGAGAATGGGAATATCTGCAGTCTTATTGAATCCAGCGATAAGTTACAAGAAACGCAGCTAAAGTCACGTGAATGGTCACAGAAGATAAACCTTACTCTAGATCCAGGGCTGTCTGAAATTCAAAGGTTACAGCTTGTTTCATGCCTTGACGAGTTTATTGGCATATTTGACTTTGGGAGTACTCCTATTAAGCCCACCAGTACTGTGAAGCACAAGATAAACACAGGCGACCAGTCTCCTATCAAACAGCGGCCCTATAGAGTAGCACCAAGTGAACGACGACTAATTCAAGATGAAGTGAACAAGATGATTGAAAATCACATCGTGAAGCCCTCTGAAAGTCCTTGGTCATCTCCAGTTATTCTAGTTCGAAAGAAAGACGGGACCTGGAGATTCTGCGTAGATTACCGTCGATTAAATAAGATAACAAAAAAAGATGTTTACCCGCTGCCACGCATTGACGATGCCTTGGACAGTTTAGCCGGCTCTAGTTACTTCTCCACGATGGATCTTCGGTCCGGGTATTGGCAGATTGAAGTGGACGAAAAAGACAGGGAGAAAACTGCTTTCATCACTCCAGATGGGCTGTATGAATTCCAAGTAATGCCCTTCGGTCTTTGCAACGCTCCAGCAACGTTTGAAAGGATGATAGATAGTGTTCTGGGCAGTCTTAAATGGAACATGTGCCTTTGCTACCTGGACGACATCGTAGTTTACGCACCTACCTTTGAGGAACATCTACGTCGTCTACAACTTGTATTAAGCTGCATCCAGAAAGCTGGACTAAGCTTGAACCACAAAAAGTGTCTTTTTGGATCAAGGAGGATAAAGATTTTGGGACACCTTGTTGACGCCAATGGAATTCATCCAGATCCAGATAAAGTTGAAGCCGTCTCTAAATTTCCGAGGCCAAGGAATATCTCTGAACTGAAGAGCTTTCTTGGATTATGTTCCTATTACCGAAGATTTATTGAGAACTTTGCCGGCAAAGCTAGATCTTTGCATGACCTACTGAAGACTGAAAAACAATTTTATTGGGATGCAGCTCAAGAGAAAGCGTTTGAAGTCCTTAAAACAGCTCTAATTTCAGAGCCTGTCTTAGGACACTTTGATGAATCCGCTGATACCCATCTACACACGGATGCAAGCGGACATGGTATTGGAGCTGTTCTTCTACAAATACAAGGTGGAAAGGAGCGGCCTATAGCTTATGCATCTAGAAGCTTGACAAAGGCTGAAAATAACTATTCTACAACGGAAAAAGAATGCCTTGCTGTAGTCTGGTCTATTAGCAAATTCCGCCCATATTTGTTTGGTCGACCATTCACGGTTGTCACTGACCATCATTCTCTATGTTGGTTGGTAGGGCAGAAAGATCCTTCTGGCCGTTTGGCAAGATGGGCGCTGAAGTTGCAAGAATTTGACGTGACCGTTATCTACAAGAGCGGACGCAAACATAAGGATGCCGATTGTCTGTCAAGGAGCCCGCTTGAGAACGATCAACCAAGTGCTGTGATGTCACTAACCAACGTCGATATAGAGCAGACTAAAGACCCGGATTTAGCTAAAATAATCGATAATTTAAACTCGGGCTACACCAGAAAGGAATTCAGCATTATCGACGGCATCTTATACAAGAAAAACTATAGCACAACTGGAAGACCCTGGCTTATGATGATCCCTAAGCACTTAAGATCGGAAGTTATGGCAGATTTACATGATGCTCCTACAGCTGGGCATTTGGGTTTCGCCCGGACGTATGACAAAGTCAAAAAACGATTCTATTGGCCTGGCCTTTATAGAACTGTTCGCCAATATGTAAGCCATTGTCGGGAGTGTCAACGAAGGAAGAAATTACCTCGACGTCCGGCTGGACAACTTGTATCCATACCGCCCGTAGAAAAGCCATTCTATAAAATCGGGGTTGATCTCCTTGGAAGATTTCCAGTTTCTAAAGATGGAAACCGTTGGATCATTGTGTGCACCGATTATATGACAAGGTATGCCATAACGAAAGCGATCCCAGACGGAGGAGCAATCGAAACAGCTAAGTTCCTGGTTGAAGACGTCATCTTGAAGCATGGAGCTCCTAGAGAAATGATAACAGATCGCGGCAGAAATTTCATTTCTCAAGTAATAAAAGAGATCAATGCTCTGTGCGGAATTGTGCACAGATTTACAACGGCCTACCATCCCCAGACCAACGGCCTGACTGAAAGGTTCAACAAAACTCTGGGAGACATGCTGTCCATGTACACAGGTGTTGAGCAGAAGGACTGGGACCAAGTTTTGCCCTATGTAACTTTTGCTTACAACACTGCTAAACAGGAGGCGACCGGCTACACCCCGTTCTTTCTTGTCCACGCCCGCGAGGCCGAGACCTACATCGATGCCGTACTACCCTACCTACCAGATGAGATCTCTAACGACTACGTTGGAGAACTTGTGACCAGAGCTGAGGAAGCGCGTCAACTCTCCCGATCACGCCTTCTACAATCACAGGCGAAAGACCGTAGACTATACGACCAGAAACATACTCCAGTCTATTACCAGAAGGATGATCTTGTGTGGGTTTTTACTCCCATCCGAAAAGTAGGACTATCAGAAAAGCTACTGAAGAGATACTTCGGTCCCTATAAGGTGACCAAGAAGCTTTCAGAAGTTACGTATGAAGTAGAGCCCGTGGACCCCTCTCCCCGATCACGGAAAGCCAAGGATATCGTCCATGTCATTCGGATGAAGCCCTACCTGGACCCTGAAGAACAACATTCTATTCTGCTAGGGAACACCAGCCGTGATAGATTTCCTTCCAGAACAAGGGCTGAGACAAGCTAATCAGCGGGTCGCTGTTTTTTTCTAAGGAGGGAATAATGTCAAGAAGCCCAGCGGCTCCAATCACGAGAGGCCCCATGGGACGTTTGTCAATCATCGCTGGACACCGGGTGTGAGGGATTCTGTGGAATCTGGCCGGCGGGGGGAGCTGAGGTCCCTCATGAGGATTAACCTTAACTTGGGGTAAGTTCTACTTTATCCATCTCCCTATAAAAACCCCTTATAATAAATTAATTATCCCCAAACTTGCCCTTGCTTTATTTATCTCCGCGACAATATTGTTAGACCAAAGGTACATTAGAATAATGTTAGGGAATTTAATAGGTTCGATTTTTTTTTAATTTTTGATTTTTTATTTGTTAGGATCGATAGCCTCACAGGACTTACAACTCTATCTATAGGAAGGTATCCGCTCCTTTTTTTTGTTAGGTCTCCTTTTAAAGGAGTATAAGTATAATATCTTTTATTTGTGTAATCAATTACTTTATTTCATTATATCAACTTGAATTCTAAGGGTCGAAGATAATGACCATGTCTCGAACCTCAGACTAGGAGATTGTGGGAGGTCACGGTCAGACCAAAAAGCCTACAAATCTTCTCCTCATTAGAGGGAACGGAGAGGTATCAGGTGAACTTTGTGCTAGATGGGGGATTTAGTTGCCGATGTCGCAAGCTAAGTGCATAGCGACAAACCTCGGATAACCGATCTGGCATCATAGTTTACGACGCTTTAAGCGTGGCTGAGATGAGGGTGATTCAGACGGGAGGTTGGGATAGATTGGCACGTTGGATGCTCTTCTATATATTGCGCAGCTCGGAACCAATCCTCTATGGACAAACTTGGAACATGCGGTGGGTAAATTGGATGTCCTATAACTCCTTGTCTAAGTCAAAGTCCAAAGGGGGTTTCTAAAGAGAGTTAACAATTAGAGCATATAAGAGACAAGTTATGATTAGACGAGGCGATTCCGTCTACAGATTTTAGGTACCAGTTAGCAAAGTGACAGATGGACTGTCCAGATTCTTTGTGTTTTATATCGCCCCAGGCTAGCAAAAGTTAATCACCTAGTAAAGACTATTGTCTGCCATACGTTTAGTTAGAACGAGTTCAAGTCTAAATTCCAATTAGTAAAAAGAAATATTTTTTTTAACGAGAGTAACTCATTCTATGTTAAGATAAAGTTTAAATTAGTAGGACACCTAAATGAACTTCAAAGCAGATTGCCAGAACAGGCCAATACAGTATTCCAGACTCGAAGAAGAAGAAAAGTTAAGGGAAGATTGAATATCAATTTTTTTTTTTGGCTGAGAAGTAGCCCGGAACAATAAGTTACAGAGAGATATTACGAACTCAAGTGTGAGAAGATATATCGCAAGGTAGAAGTTAGACCTAGGTTGTTAGTCATCAACATTTAGCCTCTTCGAGGTTAACTATATGTATTTTATTAAAGTGAATTTTATTGGTTAAAAATATAAGTACACATTTTATAGATAAGCTAAACATTGGATAATAGAGGTTGACAACAGTGTTCAACTAAAGAAAAAGAGAAGTTTGATTGTCACCCTAGATAAGGTAAATTTGGAAATAATCTGGTTTTTTTAAAGGATTACTGACTACTAAGGTTTCTTTTTCTTTTTTTTTTTACCATCATGGTTAAGAGAGGCGGAGAACACGTCAGACAAACACTCCCAGTGACAAGTTAGTAAGAACAAACTTTTAAGTAATATATGTATATTTTGAAATACTCGCGAATGCCCATGACCCCCAGTGCATATTTATTCCTTTGTTATATTATCTATTCAGTAATATACCATTTACCATGTATTATTTTTTTTATTATATTTATGTATATTTATATATAGATAAGGCACAATTTGGATTATAGACGTAAGATATCGGGACCATATCCAAATGCATGGTGTGTGACATTTCGGTAACAGCGTTGTTACCATCCTCAGGCAAGTGTACTGAATAAATTTAACCACACATATATTTTTTTTTCTTGTTTATCATTATATATCCTCTATATCAACGCCATTTTTTTCATATATCATATTCATTAATTTTTTGGCATATTTATTCTCCTGATATAGTATTTACTCATCTAATATACCATTTGCAATGTATTTTTCATTATATTTATGTATATTTATATATGGATAGGGCACAGTTTGGATTATAGATTATAAACATAAGATAACGGGACCGAATCCAAATAAATAAATAGAGTGTGACATTTCGGTAACAGCGTTGTTACCATCTTCAGACAAATGTACTGAATGAAATATTTAACCACAGCATGTATATTTATTTGTTTATCATTGTATATCCTATATATCAAGTCATTTCCTTTCTACATATATCATATATTTATTCAAGTTTTTTTTTTTTTGGTATATATCTATTCCCCTCGTTTTGTTTACCATATTATTATTAGTGTTAGTTTGATCGTGTATGCCAATTTAATTTTGCCTTATATAACCTTGTATAATTTTTTTCTACATGTACCTCATCACTTATAGTTAATAAAGGATTTTTTTAGATATGTTTTAGGAATTTGATATATCTACGTTTACACCCACAATTCCTTGGCGCCCATATAAATATGTTTATCTGGAATGGTCTAAATGTCTATTTGTACAGAACCTGGGTATAGACAACTACTCCATTTTCCCCTTATAAGGACTGCAGCAGGGAATGTACGGACTCACCTCACAACTAGACCAAATTCTCCAGCATACAGGCAGAGAAAGATGGGCTTAGTATTTTGCCCACTAAATGGTAGGATAAAATTTCCTTTCAATATTACTGTAAGATAACCTGTTCTAGGTACCCCTGGCCCGTTTGTTTGTTTCCCCTCTGCCTGAGTGTCAGTGATAGCCCATACCGGTATCATAAAAAATGTATTTTCTCTCTAAATCATATTTATCATAGATCATGAGCAGATCTGAAGTAGAATAAAACACATTTTTTCACTCTGGCAGGGGAGGAATTGTTGGGCCATTATTTTCACAAAACAGACCCAACAATGATGTAAACATTTTACATCATATATGCACAGTGTCTCGCCAAAGTGTTTGTTGTCCAGGTGGAAAATCCCCACCGAGGAAAGGACGAGAAGATGACACTGGCCCTGTCCATACTGACCAACCCTCCACAGAAGAACAACGACGAGGATAATTAAAGGATGAAGAACTGGAATTAGCTATGGGCGTGTATCCCGAAGCCCGCTGCAGAAAGATCCAGATGGAGAAAATACAAAAATGTACATTTGTATATATGTATATTATCTCTTCCTTTATATGCAAGATAAAAGGTCCAGAAAAGTTTATTGCCATCTCGAAAATTCTAAATTTATTTTATTTCAGAGAATAAAATTAATTACATATTTATAATTCTAGATAAATTAGTTTTCTTTTTTGGTAACAATATAAATTATTTTTTAAGAAGAATTTACTAAGTTAAATTCACAAGAAATCGATCTGTTACATAATATCATTTTTATTAATAATTTAAATTTCCTTTTACTAAAAGGAATAATATTTTATTTTATTTTCAAATAAATTCTGCGAAATTATTTTTTTTTTACTCTGTAGAAAGAAGATGATAAAAAATTTGAGAGACGCCAGTTTTTTAAAAAATTTTGGCGGTGACTTTTAGTAGTGACGAGGAAGCAATGAGGTTGACAAGACGAATTTGGGGATGGTATGTAGTAGAGAAAGACAATGGTTAGTCTAAATGTTTTAAAATTTTAATGTGTTGGGGCCTAAAGAGGTTCGTTTATTAATGAATAGTAATAGTTTTTAATAGGTAAATTATTTATTTTTTTGGCAATAAACTCTACCATATAGTATATATAGTGAATACCATTTTTTTAATAGAATAAGAAGTAATGAAATTTCATCAATAGGCGTATTTATCTTGCATATAAATTCTACCTTTGTTTAATATTACATGCAGTATTCAGTCGTAATAAATTTCACATGCATTTCAATTTTATCATTTGTATTTTTTTTTTACTTTACACCAATCTAAACAATCAAAAATTATTTTTTGTGGTTGGTAAAATTTCTTGGTTAACCCACTTTGAGATTTGTCCCTTGGTTCCATGCTATAATAACGAGGTCTGAAGTTGTGTAAATCTGTGTTTGTGTAATAGCCGTGGCGAGTTTAAGAAAAAAAAATTCTTTATGAGTTTAGTATATCACTTAATAGTAAATATGAAGAAATTGCATATGAGCAAACACGAATTAACACATTCAAGATACAAATATTAAACAACTTTACTTCTTAAAATTTAAGCAATCATTTTTGAAAATTCAAAATATTAAAATTTCAGATATTTGCATTTAAGTTTAAAAATATATATTTTTTAATAACAGGAATTTAATTAGGGATACAAATTCATATACACTTGAAGATTTTTTTTTTAGTTCTCGTCCCCATTGTTATATTCTCAGTGGCGTGTAGGAATTTGAGAAAGCCAATAGTTGACATATCTGCTGAGAGCTTATTATTAGGATTAAATCATAAGGTATTATACATCAATGGTTACAAACAAATGTATTCATTTATGATTATGATGATATAGAACATTACAATGAGAACAATAATCTGTTTTCAAGAAAAAATGATAATAGGCAACTAAAAAGAGAAATATACAAGTATTTCAGTATCAAACCCAATCAGAAAATAAATGTTTTTGTGACTGGATTTAGAAAGATTTGACTTGAATCATGTTGATATTATACTGATGTCCCTTGGTATAAGGAATTTTTATAACGCTTTTACTTGTTCCTTTTTGAAAGATAAATTATTCTTTAACATTTTTAAAAATTTTATAATTTTATGACCAAAATAGGTACCTATCCCTTTCTATATTAGAACAATGCACTACCCTTATCACCCCAGTAAAAACTTTACTAGTGGTGATAAGAATATATGAGATATATATAAAAAAGAAAGATAAACTGGTCTCAGATTTACAAAAGAAAGTCATCTCTACAACCATTAAAATTAAGAACTAGCAGAACCTTAAACAAAGAGTTGAAAAAAATTGTTGGCATGTTTTCATTAGGAAAGACAGAATAAAAAATCTCTAGAACCAGTTCATGAAGGTCCATTCAAAGTTCTAGTTAAAGCTTTGAAAATATTTCACTGATGTGATTAAGGGTAAAGAGGACATTCCATGAACCTTCTCGAGACACCCTACTTCCTGGAGGACCCTAAAGATATCCAATCAGACCATTTTCTAGATCTTCAAACATATTACCCCCTAGAAACCCAGTGGTCGCAGCATTGTCATCCCAAGATTCAGACCAGGAGAGTTTATTTCAAGGAACCTAGAAGAATCAGGAGTGTCAGAACTTTAATTTATTTCCAACGATTTGTAGAATGGTCACTGGAGGGGTAGTGAATGTAGAATAAATAGTTACAAATGTTCCCAATAGATGGCGCTCTATCTAGACGGGGTTCAGGCTGCACGAAGAGCTGGAGGTAAGAACGCTTACTCATGGCTGGCGGACTCTGGAACCTGGATAGCCCCCTCGTCGGCTGCTGACCGAGAATGCTAGGAGCGATTACCAGGAGAGGTCCTTGGAGGAAGCCATGGTGCTGCGTGGGACGGCTACTCCGTTCCTGTGCATATGCACACGCATGGCCCGACGCATGCTGGAGAATCCCCGCCTAGCCGCTGTTCCCATTCACAGTATCTCTAGCGCTGGGCGCCTGTGGTCGACGACGTGCCCTCCTCCAGTGTGCCCTTCTAATCTCTCCGTCGCTACTCCTTAGGGGAGGGGGGGGGAGGGGACAATGCGAATAGCCCTGCACGCCCTGCCCCATCTGGATCACCTGGCGTCGAGTCAGCCTGTCTGCATCGCCTGCGGCCCCATCGACCTGTCGCTGGCCCACCGCTACTGCTCCTGCAGCGCCGTTCGCCCTGTCATCCGAGAGGCGTTCTCCATCATCGGCCGGCCGCCGGACCTGCAGTCCTGGATCTTTCCAGTTGGTCTCGAGGACCACGCCATCACCATCTCCTCAGCGGCGAAGTACGCGATCTACTATTCTTCGTAGATCGCTAAATGCGTGGTGTCGCTGGAGACCCACTGGCGATACTCCACCAAACTCTGCAGCGCTGGCAGAGGCGCCATATTCATTGTACATATAATGCATATTATTCTTTTTAAATAGTGCAGACTGTGCACTTTGAATGTATTGACAAGATGTCAATAAAATTATTTTAATTGTCAAAAAAATTGTCTATTTATCTATTTTTACTTTTCATATAATATATATAGTAAATAATCGGAATATCCACTGTATATTAATTTTAAGAATTTTTATTGTTCTTATTAATTTGGCTCTTTATAAACCTCTATTATAATGCTTCTTCAATAGTATTTGCTTTAATATTTCCTTGAATTGTATAAAATGTATAAAGTCCCTAATAAAAATATACATTATGGGCGAAAGAACTCCGAGAGAATTGAGATTTCATAGACACTAAAAAAGACCTACTGTACATAGACTCAATTTGTACCATATTCAATAAACAAAAAATATATATTTTACATTTTGACAATTAACAACTTATTTTGATTAACTGTATCTATAGTAACTTGCTATTGCTGCAAAGTATTTCAAAATATTTATCTTTAATTCATTTTACTTGGTCAAATTTTAAGCCATACCCTTCGGTTTGTCAAAAAAAAAAACTCAAAAGTAAATTCAGATTTTAAACATGAACAAAACCTATTTGTGTCAAGAAAAAATCTAATCATGAAGCATTTACATTCATTATAACCTCTTTAATTCAACGCCTATATTTTTTTCATATTACAATCGAATTGCCTATTTTCATTTGATTAAAATTCAACCCCTTCATAGGAAGCACCTCTCTCTTGTGGTGTTGTTTTAGAGGTTTGACCCTGCATTTAGAGAGGCAAATAAAATTAAATGATCTGTTAGTTATAAAGTAGTCTCATAAGTTTTAAAATTTATAGGGAAAAAAGGTCAATATTTTTGCAAACACACAAAATGGTATAAGCGTCTCTTCCGAAAAGGCGATTTTATTATATATATCATCATCAAACTGTTGGCGTTAGAAAGAAGCTTTTTAAAGAAAGTTGACAACGCTGTTGTTGATAAATATCCAGGAAATAGTACTTAAAAGTATATTTGTGATATTACATGTAGGCAAAACTTTCAAGGTGTTTTGTAGATTTGTATAAAATGTGAAAGCCACACTCTTAATTAAATATAAAAATTACAAGTTTTAATTATACTCTTTATAGTATTTAGATGATCATTATTAAAACATGACTCTTTTGGAAGAAACCTACAAAGTTGGCTATTTATCCGTTCCTACCCAAGTATTTATTAAGGTACGTTTTAGTCAATCGACACAATTAAAAAATGATATGCACTTTTATTATTATTATTACTTCTTAATATAGTGAAACGTCCCTTTGAAAATTTTGCATTTGACATTATTTGACAACCAACAGTATGACAGCAAAACATGCAAGGTACGACCATTTTTGGGAAGCTGCAATATTTAAAATAAATGCAATGTTAAAATAATTAAAAGTAGTTTCACAGCAATTTCTTGAAAATAAAAATTTACAACAAAATTGTAACTTCCACCACCACCCCCCTTCCCCCCTAAGAAACCTAGACAAATACTTGTCAAATTTCAATATTAAAATCATTTTTATCAAAAGAGTTTGAAGACATCGCTCTCTATCTTGAATAAAGTAGCATTTTTAAAGGGTGAACTAGTTTTTGGAGGTTGCCAAATGGGTTTTTAGATTCCGTTGTTTTCAGACTATTCAGCCATCATCAACTGGAAAATGGGTAATCTAAAAATATGTTTGGCTAACTTCCCAATTTTGGTGGAATAACCTATTTCTGTGGCCATATGACAAAATGCTGCCAATCATATTTTTCTGTGCTAGGCCTACTCACTGTTAAAAATAATTCCATTTTTAAGCAACATAGCGTAAGCCCTAAAAATTAGAATCTCCCCCCAGTTTTTTGTAAATAAAAAATAAATTACAAGATTCCGTTGATTCTTAAATTAGATACCAATTCTTAAAATGCCAGTAGTACTATATATATCTTAGTCTAGATCAGGGTTGGGCAGCACGAGGCCTGCAATGCGACCAAAAAGAGTCATGTTCCAGCCCACGGAGCTAATGATTGTAAATTTTAACATCATTGTTATATATCACCAAAAGAACAAATGAAAATTAAGTTTTAAATCAATTTCTTCTATATTTAAAATTTTATTTTTCCAAAGTTTTTTTACCTCGCTGTCGCTCTTTTCGAAGAAATTCTATTTGCCATTGCTTACTTTGTATCCAAGTTTGAAATGAACTGATATTTAAATGCATGGAGAACATGGAGCAGGTCAATACTCCAAACACAACAAAATAAAAACAAAGAAATCAATATTAATTAACAAATGGGAAAAAAATTTGCAAAAAAATGAGTAAAATATAAAAGTGGTTTCAAAAGCAATTTTAAAATATTTTCTTTCCTTGACATTTTTTTATTTTTCACCTTATTTACCCTATTAGGCATTTATACTTTTTTTTTTTTGGTTGTACATCGTTTTTCTTGATAAAATTTACTTTTGTTTTCTTAGACTCTCATCCCTCCATAAAAATTCCTTCACATTGGTTTGTATTCCCCTATGTTGTATTCTTTCAGTCTGCTTTATGGTTTTGATATAAAAATTAAGTGGGTGGCTCTGCAGGAAATATTGCTTCTGAAATTTGCATCGCCTGCTGACTAGATTGGCTATTGGTCAATGGTTTAACAAGAATTAGAGGAGTGATAAGGCACAATTTGAATTAAATATATTATAAACTCAAGGTAATAAGACCAAATCCAAATAAATAAATACAGTCGAACCTCTTTAATTCAACACCCCAAGGGATCAGAGCTTTCGGTTGAATTAAAGGAGATGTTGAATTAAGGTTAGATGATTAGGTAATCATCTAACTCGTTAAAATAATATTTTTTAAAAATAGCCTTGTAATATAAATTAATGATATTAATTGAAACCATTGTGTGTTTTTATTTTATTTTCATGATTAACTTTTAGTATCAGGGACAAAATAGCAATAATACATATTTTTGAAATATAAATAATTACAAATAATATTTTATTCTAATTGAAAAATATAGCAGTTGAAAGGAAATAAATATGGTAAATTAAAAGAAAATTTTAAAATATTATTTGAAAATAATCATGGAGATCTTTAAAAAAATTCCTTTATAGATGTCTGTTTTTGCACTGAAATCCTATTCAGGATGTATTCCAGATGGTCATTTTGAAAAAACATGCATGCCTTTCTTCCTCTGAAATGTCTTTTAATAAATAAATTTTAATGTATTAAAGTCATCCACTGCCGCTGCAGGTGTTATTGATTTTGTGTTTAAATCTTTTATAATAACACAGAAATGGAATATTGAAATAAAATGTTATCATAATCATTGTGGCTACATTTTATAAAGATATATTTATTTAAAAGGAAATTATTTGTAATTTTAAAATAACTAAAATATTTTAATGCTGAAATTTAAAAATAAAATATTATTGTTAATTAGCGTACGAAGCCTAAATCCCGGCGTAAAAAAAAAAAAACAATAACACTCGCGACATTGCGCAACGGCACTTCAAAGTGAAACTTAAACTAACCAGGAACCAAAAGTGCGCGCGCGTGATCCTCACGGCGCCCGCCGATCGCCGCCGTGATACCTCTTTAGCGGAAAGTTGTAAGTAAAAAACATTCAACTGTCGAAATTCTAATTTTAAAATGGTCGAACTATCGGAAGTGTCATATTATCGATATGTCGAATTACGGTTTGTTATTTGATAGGCCGGAGGTCGGGACATCAGAACATGGTCGAATTATCGCCGAGTGTCGAATTGAGGTGTGTCGAATTAACGAGGTTATACTGTAGTGTGTGACGTTTTGGTAACTGTGTTGTTACCATCATCAGAAAAAAGTACTGAATGAGAAAATATATCATAGCATGTTTTAAATTGTTACTGTTCTTGTTTTAAATAGTTACTATCTTGTTTACACACTTGATAACCGTAACTATTTAAAACATGCTGTGATATATTTTCTGATTCAGTAATTTTGTCTGATGATGGTACCAACGCAGTTACCAAGATGTCAAACTCTATTTATTTATTTATTTGGATTTGGTCTTATTACCTTGCGTAGGTATGAGATATATATGCTGTGATGTCATTGTAACTAATGAAAGCTTTTATAAACAAGGCCGCATTTTAATACTTCCATTTACAATTAAACTTTCCTATGAACAATTTTACTTGGTAACAAGAGCTTAAGTTTATATAAACTCATTGTTAGTATAACAAAGGTTTTAAACAATTAAAGCTTAAAACCTGGGACTTTAGAATTATGATGTTGTGACTACATAACTCTTAAAAAGGAGGCTGTTTAACAATGTCAACTATATATATAGAGAGAGAAACATTTTTGAGGTGTAAAATATTAAGGTTGATAGACATTGTATGGTTTCAAAAGGTTTGTATGAATACATTCTTCACCCTATCAGCTATCCAACATAATCTAGCTTCATTAATTCAACCAATGATAAATTTGACATTTCAATAATTTGACCCTTTCTTAACTCAAATTTTGACAATATATCATAAGTAAATTGTTTAAAAATAAATGTATCCCTAAAAATGCACTGCACCATTAGGCAGTTCTGTTGCCATAGTTGCCATGAAGACCATAGCCAAAAGTATCAAATTGCAGCACAAATGCCGGCACTGGCATGTCATGCACAATTTTTATTCTCTCATGAACAATTTAGGCGTCATTGGTTCAATAACCCAACCTAAGCGGCCACAAGTTACTAATGTGAACAATCATTAAATATAATCTCTATCAACTTTCAAACAGTAATGAAACTTCACCTTAACATGTTCATGAAGAACTGCATTCAAAACAATTATTGGTGTTAAATTTGATCAATTACAAAATCTAGGAGTTTCTTTAAATACCACAAAGAATAAACCTTTAAATACGCATTATATAAGTAGAATTAGAACAAAATAATAGTTGAGAGGCAGTCTGGTTGAGTAGGGTAGTAACACCACCAGGAGAATTCGCTGCTGATTTACAATACAACAGTGGTTTGGTGAAGTGGTTTGGTAGATTAGGATGGAAAAATTGCCTGGAGGATTCGCCACTGATGTACAATACAATAATTAAGTGGTCTGGTAGAGTAGGGTGGTAAAATTGTCTGGAGGTTTCACCGCAGATGTACAATACAATAGTTGTTTTATTGGTCTGGTAGAGAGAGTGGTAAAACCACTCGGTGGTTTCACTACTGATGTACAATACAATAGTTGTATTATTAGTTTGGTAGATTAAGGTGGCAAAACCTCTCTGAGGTTTCACTACTGATGTACAATATAATAATTGTATTATTGGTATGGTAGATTAGGGTGGAAAAACCGCCTGGAGGATTCACTGCTAACGTACATTACAAAAGTTGAAGTGGTCTGGTAGATTAGGGTGGTAAAATTGCCTGGAGGTTTCACCACTGATGTGCCTTTTTTTTTCTTTTTTTTTGTCTTCTCCTCTAATTCTAAAATGTGTCAATTTTTCAAAAGTGTGGAGGTGACATACAGAGATTAAGTTGGGTTCCAACATCATGTCATGATAAGGTACAATTTGGATAATAGATAAAAATCAAAAGGTACCAAGAACAAATACATATAGTAAATTATTTTCAATGTCATGTATAATTTACTTATTTGGATTTGGTCTTGTTACATTGTGAGCACCACAGTATATTCTGGCAATTAAATAGATGTTATAGGAGCAGTCATGTTTGCTGGTGTAAATAATTCACAGTAGCTGCCCTCCTCCGCTTGGGTCCACCAACCCAAGATCTTCTCAGGAAGTCGTCACTTCCTCTTGAGGCAAGTGCTTGTTTGATAAGGCTACATTGACTCAGCCAGCTTGGCTGTTTTAATGGGCCACCTCCCATCTCCCTGCATATTTCCTCCACCTTGTTGATTACTGCCTTTTCCTTAGGGAGTTCTTGTTTGTTTGTTGCTTGCTAGCTCTGTGAGCTTTGTAACCAAAAGAGATAGCTCCTCCTTTTATAGTTTTCAGAAACAATAATACATAATTTCAGTTTGCATGTTAAGGTTTTTGTTGTCAAAGCTGAATGGTTCTGCAAAAGTAATTTCCTTTCTACACAATGGAAGCCTGGTTGTGTGGCAACTGGTTGCTAGCTTTGAATGTTTCTACAAAAGCTGAGCTGATATGAATGATTAAAATTCAGTAAAACCCCTCTATAGTGAACCCCAATGGGACAGAGCTTTTGGTTTACTATAGCCACGGTTTGGCATTTTTTTTTTTACTTTTCAAAAATTTTAGACCGTATAATTAAAGGATAGCCATACACACTGGAAGAGGCTGCCTCTTAATAGTGGTCACTTTGTTTTAATTCCCTTAATTGAACAATTTCCTTACATTAATACTGAATAATAAAATAAATCATTAGATGATAGGGTCTTCTTGTAATTAACATACATGTACCTCTGTGTTTAATTTCAAAATCAAGACAAATCTTAGGCAAAGTTTTATTAAATATATATTCAAAGATATAAAATGATTTTAAAACATCTTTATCACATTATATAATACAATGTTTACTTGAAAATATGGCTCTAATACCTTGTTGCTTCAAAGCACTCTTCAACAAGCATTGTGCCTTTCAAATAAAGTTAATATTTTTCTTTCATGTTTCCATATATTCTTCCTAAGTCTAGATTTCTTTTTGTCTTGAGCCTGTCATGCAAACTATTGCTGGCTTTAAAATCGCCATAGTTCATGGCATAAAAAATAAATTTTGTTGCATCACGGGCCCGTTTATTTGGACTTTTTATTTTTATTTTTTATCCCTAACACGTACGATCGCGATCGCGGCAAAAGTTGAGTTGATTCCTCTTTGTAAACAATTATAATAGCCTTCTATTTTATCTATTATAATAGAAAAAATATATTTTCTTATTTTAACATGTCCAGAAATTTTGCTTGTGTTGTTTCACTTTGAAAATTTTTGAAAGTGGCCTTTTTTTTTAGGTAAAAACGTTTTTGTTTTTAGGATGCCTTTGTTTTCTCTATTTTGGAAGCCATTTGAATTTTTTCTGTTTCAAATTTGATGTTTGCAAATATATTCTATTTAATAAAAAGTATAATGTGTAAAATTTTATACAACATACAGTAAAAAATGAATGTAATTGAAAACAAACAATGGCGCTAATTTTATTTTTTTTAAATCGCGATCCGCGAGCTGAAACTTGCTCAAAATTTTGTTGTTTTAATTTTTTTCATATTACCAATTTAAGTTCGTTATAAGCATAGTATTTTTAATAGATTTTATTATTTTGTGAGACCGAAAATAGGTTCGTTATAGGGGTAGTTCGTTATTTTAACCCTTAACTGGACGGGTTGGGTAGATTCTGCCCATGCATAAATTTAATATAGGAAAAAAATATATTTTTCGTTTACCTAGAGCTACCAGCTTTCATGTATTCTAATTTTTCAGTGATACAAACATTTTCTATCCATCGTTTATGAATTTCAGTTTTGGGGGGGGGGTTAAATTTGCATGTGTGGGCGGATTCCGCCCAGCCCGTCCAGAAGCGTGAGAATTTTTCGTGTCAGTGTTAGCTCGTGGCTCATACTTGAGTCTCTATCTTCCGCTATTTTTAGCTTCCTTTTTATAAAATAACACTTCTTTCTTTGGATAAGTAGAATAATCAATCAAGTCAACAGAGAGAACTATCCCTGCCTTCCCAAAATATATATGTTTTATAGATTAGTCGACCACACACACTTTGGAAGAAATATTCCAGCAGACAATTGATTCGCTTCAGTAGAATTAGTTAATAAATTGAAAGAACATGGTCTTACATATTTAGGAACGATGAGAAAGAACAAACCATAGATTCACCACAATTTCAACCGTACCCTAATAGAAAATCAGGAACCACTTTTTTAGTTTCTTTGGAACAACCACTTTAGTATCCTATGTTCCAAAAAAAAAGAAAATCGGTAATCAGATTGATAAAAAATGTAAAAAAGAAAGGAGTATTTTATTGTTGATCTTGGGAGAGCATTGACTGATGAACACCTGGCCACACGTAATCTCAATTCTCTCCCGCGGTAATTACAGACGACAATTCAAGAAAAATGATGGTTCAAGTACATCAAGAGAATCTACGATGCCACAACAATCTGATATTCCAAAATAGTGCTACAAATGTCCATCAAAAAACGCAGTAAAAAATAAAAACCCTTTGCTCTGTATGTCAACTAAGCCTTTGCAATAACATTTATTTATAATTTTTTAAAACTGTAAATAGATTATATTCAGAATTTTTAAAAGTCAAAATCTATATATTAACTATATATTAATTAAATATATTTTTTAAAATATTGATTTCAATCATTATTTAGCGCTTATTTCATAAAGTTACATAGGTGGGTTGAATCTACCCAACCCGTCCAGTTTCGTAAGAAAATTCCACCCGTCCAGTTAAGGGTTAAAAATTGCAAAGTTCGTTATAACGATGGTATTTTCAATGGAATGGAATCGGGAATCGCCGTGGGTTCGTATTAGCGGGGTTTTACTGTATATATTTTTTAAATACAAAGCATTTCTTTTTTTTTTTTTAGTTAAAATATTTTTGCATTGCCTACAGTATCTAGTATAGAGCACTCAAGTTTTCAATAAATGTTTAGATTTTGCTTATCTACATATTAAATCTTGATACCCTAATATGATTATGGGGACATAAGAAAGAAGAAGAAGACATATTAAATAATTTATCTACTAAAATGCAATTTACAAAAAACTTATTTTTGCTTAGTTTTTAGCAGCTTTTAAAATTTATTTAGCCGGCCTTTCTAGGCAATATAATATAAAGAAAAAATGTATACATGCTGTGTGTTCAAAAGTATCAAACCTTTTGTCATCAGAAATACCAATAGAAGTATCAATAAATGATATCTGGAGGTATACAAAACCCTAATCCCTTTCAAAGCAGGTTCCTTAGTAATGCTCATACTTCTCCCAGCACTCCTGCCATTTTTGGAAATACTTCTGGAACTTGTCTTTCAAAATGGTAATTAACCAGGTCATCATATTCTGATGATCTCAAATCTGGTTCCTTTCATCTAAAAATCACATGGAGCCATATCAAGAGAGCGAGGAGTCTGATGAACCATAGGAATTTTGGGTTTGGTGAAAATAAGTCTGAATCAGATGCACAAAATAGGTAGGTGCCATTATCATGAAAGAGCTGCCAAGTGTTTGCTTCCCACAGATCTGTCATTTGCACCACGCAGCATCATGAAGGGGACCAAAGAATTCTACTAGTATTCTGTTATCATGCTTTGGTCTTGTAGTGCACACTCATGATGAACCACTCCACAGGAGTTAAAGAAGCCTGTCAACATTATGCTGCTGCCGACCTTTGCTTTTTTTTTTTTGTCATAAGGATTTTGTATGCTTCGACTGTGACTATTGCATCTTGATTTTTGAGTCATACCCACAACTCTTGGCATATGATTATGGTGTTCAAAAGTTGGTGTTAGTTTTTAGATTGTCAGCATGTTATTTGTGATTTTCTAGTTGTTGCTTTTGATTCATTGTTGGCAGTTTCGGTATGAATTTCTAAAACACTCTCCTCATTCCAAAATGCTTTGTTAAAATTGAATGAACTGATCCAATCTCATTGGCAAGTTCTCAGGCAACAAACCTTCATTACAAAAGTCGGCACTTGCTAAGTGACCTTCTCTTTCAGCTTGTTGAGAGTCTGCCTGAATGCAGTTCACTGTCTACTGATGCATGGCCATCTTTGAAGTGGTTGTACCACTCCTGTGAGTCACTCATGGCATCATCCCAGAAGGCCTGCTGATCTTGTGATTATTTTCCACTTAGGTATTCCCAATTCATAGGCCAACTGCCAGTTGGCAGACACTTTCAGTGGGTGGGAAAAATTCATGATGAAGAAATAATGTCACATCTCTACCAAGTGTAATTTTTAGTAGTGGATGACAATAGAAGTAAGTGATTCAAGTCTCCGTACCACCTTCTGTCGTTACTCTCGCCATTGCCATCATCGCCAGGCTGCTGCTACTGCTACTCTTCTGGTAAGTCTCTCGTGTCCCCCCACCAGTGGTAAGGCCGAGAGATACTGCCAGAGGAAGGGAGTTTCCACTGGAGAGGTGGAACTCAGGACGTCTTTGGGTGGCCTGCGGGGAAAAGCTGCAGGGAAGAGCAACGGGAGCCTGAGTAGGTGATCCACGAAGGAGGAAGCGGCGTTGTCGCAAAGAACCGGTAGGGTCAAGACGTGACAATATATATAATATATATGATGTCGTCATTGGTGGCACCCACCGCGGGAAGGACTCCGCCACCAATGGACTGCAAGAGTTCTTTCCCACAGAGTGGGCAGGTCGAAGTGATGTCTGGCGTTACCCACCTCAAGGCCAAGATGAGACTTGTAGATGGTAGCCTTCGAAAGACTTATCAATTTCATTGCCTCGGGATGGAGGCCGACACCAAACAGCCAGAGAGAGAGGGATTGAAAATACTTTATTTCAATGTTAATATAGGATTATATATGGTTAGATACAAAATCGAATAAATGTGAATAAATAAAATTATATAAGGATAAATATACATAATGAATCTCTACCAAATGAGAAGCCTCCAGCTCAACCTTGGTACTGTGGGAATGAAGAAGGCTCAATACTTTTGAATATATCTCGATCTCAAATACCTTTTGAACACAACTCTTATGTCAAACTTGAATGTGCTCAACATAAATTTGCGTAATCTAGGCTCCTGGATTGTAATCATAAGATTGACAACTGCCCAGTGCACATAACAATTACAGTGTGGTACATAGTGTAGCAGGTTAATTGGGAAAACTATAATGGAACTTTAAAAAATCATTTTATTGCAAGTAAAAATCAATTTATTTAAATGAAAATTGGCACATTATGATAGTTATGATATAGGTTTGATATAGTATAGATATAGTTTTGATTATCTAGTGGTATAGTTTTGATTTATTCAATGTGGTGTCTCCTTTATTAGCTACAACAGACTTTAAGGTGAGTGAGGAAAGATGCACAGGCCTTGGTGAGATGACCATTATCATTTGGATACCGCATTCTTCACAGACTGGACGGTGTTGAGGTGAGCTTTATTGACATCTCTCTCAACAACACTCCATACATAGTAGTCGAGGGAGTTGCAGTCAGGGCAGTTAGGGGGCCCAATATTGGAACTCCAGTGGCAAGAAACATTTTCAAGTGTCAGCCATGCCTGTTTCTTCCTTGCTTTGTGCGCTGGAGCTGACTCCATGGCCACACAATGATCTCCAGGACATTGATACAAGTGTCAGCATTCATCCTGAGGTCCTGCTCAAAGAAGTAGGGAAGCATGATATCACCTTCACCGTTGATGACGCCAATTACAGAGGCAAGAAATTTATGTACCTCATGACATGGATCTTTGAGAGGTCTTTATAGATCCAATGATCATTCCTGGGATTCACTTTTTGGTCCTGGTCAAAGTTATTTTCATTAGAAAAGAACCTCAGCATTCCCCAAGGGTCAAGTTTCAGGTTGTTGAGGAGAGTAGCCTTTCCGTTTCCCATCAGGCCTCAGTCAGCAACTGGCCTTTCTGAAGGGCATGGGACTTGAGACCAAGGTCCTTGTGGACAGGTATAACAATTTCCACAGGATCAAAGCACCCATCTTCTTGGCTATGACCCTCATGCTCTTTCCAGGGTTGCTATAATCTTCTTCTTGGCATTTTTGACAAATTCTTTACCTCTTACCCTGTCTAACCGACACAAGAGGATACCTCAAAATTAACATTTTACTAATAAGCAGGGTGAGGTGTCCTTTACAGGAAAGTTCTACTGTATTGTTACACCAGGTATATGTTTGGAAGATCCATTGACCTTGATATCCTACTTCTTTTTGTTGTACACATTTCCAGAGAAGGTTTCCACATAAAAATAATTTAAAAGTAAATAATGAAAAAATTACCTTGTGTTTATAATCCATAATTCAAATTGTGCCTTTTTATTACCTTTTAAAGTTGTTATGTTTAGTTATTTATTGTCTTTCTCATAGTTGGTGATCTCAAGTCTTCACGTCCATGGCTCCTTTCGTATTAATGATTTTTTTCAAAATTTGGAATGCTTTTTCTTGCTTTTCTATCCAGGTAAACATGGTACATTCTTTCTAATAAGACTGGCTAAGTGTCAGTAATTTTCAATAAATCTGTAAATATGTGGAATAGTTATAAAATAGAAACATGTAAATATAGTTAAGGAATTGCATGGTAACTAACAAAAAACTTCTCTCGCTGGCGGGTAGTCGCGTGAAAAGGCATTGCATGTTTTTCATTCTAAACATTCTTTAAAAAATAAAGAAGTGGTTGTTTTTAATCTTAGCTTTGAGGCGTAAAGGGAAGTGACCCTACGCTCGCAAACCTACACCACTGGTCCCTTGAGCCGGATGACACTTTGGTCACCGGTTAATTTAAAGTCTAAATCCTTGGAAAGTTATTTGAATTGATCAGTTGGACATGCTCCTTGACGGACGTCCAGGTTTACTGATTTTGAATATAATAACTGAACTCGGAAAAGACCAATTGTTGTCTCATTATGGAAAACAACAGAATTCCCAAGATGGGTGGTGCTAGGAGTCACCATGAACCATCCCGTCTGGAATACATGAAGCTAGGAAGTCTATCTAGTACTGGAGAAAAGTAAAGACGTACTTAGGACAGCTCGCATTCCTCAAGGATGAGAGGGAGGTTGACCCAGCAGCGACAACAAAGCAAAAGACGCCTTCAAGAAAGGCAAATTCTTTCAAAAGCATAAGTTCAACTAAGTCCCTGGTGCTGATGAAGAAGAAGGCTGAAGTTGATGCAGATCGTGAGATTCTGAATAAGATAAGAAAAAAGATCAACATGAAATCAAGAAAGGCGAGACTCAGATGAACCTTAATAGGTCAAAGCGGGAGCTCGCCAGACTCAAAGAACGTGAAGACCTTACCCCAGAACTCCGACACCAAAAGGAAGAGCTAGAAGTGATGATCACAGAAACCGAGCTGAAGATGAGGCAAGAGATCAGGGCCATGGAAACACTGGAATTTGAGCTCGCCCTTCTCAAAAATGAAAAGGATACAAAGCTTCTAGCTATACAAGAAGGCTCTGATCAAGACTTGTCTTCAGAGGAGGAAGCTGCGGATGGGTCACCGCAAGCAGAATTAGGAGCTCAGGAGTGGATTAGCAATTCACCTCCCCCCCCCGTTCCAACTGACCCACGGGTACCAGCTACAAACAGCGTCGATAAGCTTGTGGACATATTCACGAAGGTGCTTCAACAGCAACAGAAGGTGATTGTAAAATCAATAATGGGAGACACGACTTTACTGCATTTTGATGGAGCGGTACAAAGGTGGATTGAGTTCAAGGAAGAATTCAATAGAACCACTAGCGAGTATTACATCAGTGACTCCCAAAATCTTATTAGACTTCGGAAGGCTCTCTCGGGGAAAGCCTAAGATAATGTCAGACATTTATCCCCTACGCGGCTAATGTTAAACTAATTATGGAGGCGTTGGAACAACGGTTTGGACAGCCCAGGTTTATCATCAAGAACCTTCTCAGAACTGCACAAGACTGCCCTCAGCTTTCAGTACAAAAGCCTGACACTATTCTAGGTCTAAACATTAGTGTCAAAGGATTAATCTCAAGCTGCATGACGCTTGCACAGCCACAATACCTGGACAGCATCAAGCTCCTGGACACCTTAACGAGGAAGCTTCCTGCGGAAATGAAAGAGCAATGGTATACCTGGATTTTAGCATTGAATAGGCAGGAAACGTTGTTTGAATTCTCCAACTGGTTAGACTTCAAAACAAAACTTGCAATCAGATGGGTAGAGCCAGAGACCATGAAAGCAACTTCCGAAGACAAGAAATATCGACCCAAGCAGGGGCCGGGCGTTGTTAATGTCGCTGCTGGTGAAGGTACAGAAACAAAAAGGCATTACTCCTGTCCAGCATGCTTAGATTGACACACACTAAGCAAGTGCGACAGGTGGAAAGACCTAGATTGGAATCAAAAGTGGAAGATCATCAAGAATATGCGATCATTGTTGTGCACTTCATGTCTGCGCCAGTAACGCCATCGATCATGGCAGTGTCTCAAAAAAATATATCTGTGACATTGATGGATGTGAGAAGATATATCACCGTTCGCTTCACAACTACTCCGCCCCACAGGGAGAAAATTCAAGTCAGGAGACTTCACAACTCAGCTCAAGCCAGCAAGCTAATCATACGAGCGGTTCAGTGAACATTACTGTTGTTAGCGGAGAAGCAGTAATAAGAGGATGCGACGGCCCACTGCCGATAATTCCAGTTGTCATCAAAGGTCCCAGAGGAAAACATAGGACTCACGCTTTACTGGACACCGGAGCCAGCCGAACCCTTATCTCAAAAGGTTTAGCAGGCAGCGTTGGCCTGGAAGGGAAGAGTCATCACTATACCTATGACACAGCCAGTGGAGAAACGGTAATGGAGCCGAATGCTGTGGTGGTCAACTGAGGTAGCTGGAACATTCCGTGGAGCTCCATACCTCCCAATGCAAAATGCAGTTACTGTGAGTAGTCTAAAAATGAGACCTTACTCAATTTCAATTGAGAAAATTCATGCCGAGACCTAATGAACATTGTTCCTGAGCTGATTATCAGAATAAACAATCTGAGGCTAATCCTTCACCGCGAGCTTGCCATGGGTCCTCCCGACGCTCCAATCGGATGGAGAACACCGCTGGGATGGACTGTTGGAGGAAATTTTGATGACCTAATGGAGACACAGGGATGCGTCAACTACACAGTTTCGAAACCAGTTAACGATAATGATCTCCATGAATTGATCAAGTCATCATTTTCCACTGAGAACTTTGGAGTCATCCCGAGAACCAGGTGGCAGAGCATGAATCAAGTTGAAGGACGTGCGTACGGTATCCTGCAGAGGACCACCAAGAGGAGCGGAGCATGTTGGGAGTCCGGTCTACTTTGGCGTGACACAGAGGGTACGCTACCCAAGAGCTATCAAATGGCTTCACCATATAGAAAGAAAGAGCTTGCAAAAGATCCGTTACTTCTAGCAGCATATAAAGCGAAGTTTGATGAATATCTGGAGAAAGGGTACATTCGAAAGCTGGACAGCATTTAAGTCACTAAAGGAAGTGAGCGGACGTGGTACATTCCCCAATTTGGCGTCACCAACCCAAATAAACCTGGAAAGCTACGCCTTGTCTTTGATGCTTCAGCAAGATCAAATAGTGTGTCTTTGAACGAAGCTATTTCAAAAGGACCAGACTTAATTCGCCCACTCACATCAGTTCTGTGGAACTTTAAAGTTCACAATATCGCGCTAACTGGAGACATTACAGACATGTTTCATCATGTTCGCGTCATCAAAGAAGTCCAATGCAGTCAGCATTTTCTATAGAGAAACATGGATACGTTGATAGAACCGGATCATTACGAAATGCAAATCTTGATCTTTGGGGCCACTTCCTCACGGCGTTCAGCAATTCACGTGAAGAATGGAAACGCCATGCAGCATGAGCTGGTAAATCATGAATTGGCGCACACGATTGTGAACGACTTCTACGTTGATGACTGCCTGACGGGTGCAGATTCAGAAGAGAACTGCATGGACTTGAGAAGGGAACTCTCTGAGGTGAATGCAGCTGGAGGATTCCACCTATGCAAGTTTAACAGCAACTCCAGAGCAGTCATTGAGTCAATCCCAGAAGACCTTCGTGCAAAAGGGGTGAAATCTTTGAAAGAGAAGTCCGTCATTCCCGCGGGAAACGTGCTCGGTATGTGGTGGGATCCAACGAAGGATATATTTGGATTCAAATTCGAACTTAATAAGGTGCATCCAGAGATCCTGGAAGGAGCGGTACCTACAAAACCTCAGTCATGCAGTCTCGTGATGAGTGTCTTTGATCCCCTTGGCTTGGTCAACCATTTCAAAATAAAGGGAATCATTATTCTTCAACGAACGTGGATTGCTGGTATTGGATGGGATGAGGAACTTACGCCAGACATCTATGCAGCGTGGAAACTGTGGCTCAGTAAGCTTAAAGAAATTCATCTCATTCAAGTGCCACGGTGCTACTATCCAGACCTGCTCAGCAGAAGTATCATTCGACAAGTGGAGGTCCGCACATTCGTTGATGCCAGCCAAGAAGCTTTCTCCGCTGTAACCTACCTACGAGTGGAAATGAGAAATGGAAACATTACTACAACTCTCTTTGGCTCCAAAGCAAGAGTAGCCCCATTGAAGAAGCTTACCATACCAAAATTGGAGCTGCAAGGCTGCGTGCTGGGAACGAGATTCGCTGTCCTTCTTCGCTCCGAACTGCGACTTCCAAAAGTGGACAGGGAGATTTTTTGGAGAGACTCCAAGACGTTTCTGGCCTGGATCCGCTCTGAAGCAGGACGCTACAAGGAGTTTGTGGCTAACAGAGTCGGCAAGATCCAGGAAGCGACAAAAGGAACCGACTGGAGATGGATTCCAACAAGCGAGAATCCTGCTGATATAGTAGCGACCAGATTTGAAACAGATTTCATTTGAACCTTCGGACATGTGGTACACTGGGCTAGAATTCCTTAAAAGACCAGAAGAGGAGTGGCCCAAGGAAGCAAAAGGCAAAGACTTAGGAACTATTTCGACTCGGATTCTAAAGCTTGGGGACGATTCCAGAGTCAGCCCGTCTTCAGACGTAGAGTGTGGACGGTAATCAGGCAAGCTGATAAGGAAAATTAGTCAACACCGTTACCTGAGAAGAAGTTTGAAACATTTGCGGATATCGAACGTTGTGTCATGGTGGTTTGGAAAGCAGCCAAACTCTGGAGAGACAAGTCGCAAAGGAAGAGGCCGCTAGGAGGCTGATCCAACCGGCTGCGTGTCGCCTTGGCTCCGGTAAATATTTGTTCTGAAAATTGTTTGTATCATAGATATTATATATTATATATTCAGTTAATTAATAGTTATTTGTAATACTACATTATTCTTTCCTGAATCTATTGGATTTTTAAATAAACACAATCAAATTTACTACCACAAACCTTATGCAAAAATTTAATTTTATAAAAATATGCAAATTTACTGCTCTTTATTTTAGATTCTTATATGAAACTAAATAAATGGATTCAGCTATAGATTCAATTAAATTAAAACTTGATGAAGTTCTTGAATACTTCAACAATAAATTTAAAAGTACTCAAAAAAATGTAACCAAAAATGATCTGACATTTCTTGGCACTAATATAAACCAAATAAAAGATGGTATTTCCTCCATAACAGAAATAAAAAAGTAATTAGCACTAGAAACAATAACCGAAGCCATCAAAGAGGTAATGGACGGCAGGGTTGATAAAATAGCAAAAGATATTTCAGTTTATAGACCTTCTTATGCACAAATTGCAAAAAGAGAAAATGTATCAGATTTGATTGTAAAACATCAGCAAATTCAAAATAGAGAATTCACGCTTATGGCAACACCAGCCAATAATGAACCTATTTCAACCATAATGCAGGCTATTTCTGAGGATATAAAAAAATTAGAGACAGGGGCACAAAGATAAAAATCAACAAAATGTTTAACACAAGAAGCGCAGTAATTATAAAATTGCCTAACTGATAAGGCACAATTTGGATCATAGATTATAAACACAAGGTAATAAGACCAAATCCAAATAAATAAATAGTGAGTGATGTTTAGGTAACAGCGTTGTTACCATCTTCAGACAAAAGTACTGAATGAGAAATTTTACCACAGCATGTTCTTAAATAGTTGCTGTTATCAAGTGTGTAAACAAGAAAAGATAAGAAGATATTTATCTGAGAAACACAGAATATTATTCTTAGAATTAGAAGTGGAGAAAACCCAATTTTTTTTTCAAATATAATTAAAAGCATATCTATAAATATCATTTATATTTCCTCTTTCTTCCATTCTGTTAATTGTAGCACATTTCTTTTGAATGAAAAATGCTTCTTTAAATTGTCTCTTAAAATAATTTTTCTCATAATCTAGTATCTTTGTTTCTTTTAGATTAAAATTATTATGTCCTGTGATTTTTCTATGTTCTACAACTGCAGAATTCTCTATTTTATCCCATTTCAGAGCATATTCATGGTTTTTCATTCTTTCTTTTAAAGTTCTGGATGTTTGTCCTACATAACATTGGTCACATTTTTCACATTTCACTTCATAAATTAAACCTGCTCTTTTTGGCAAGTGAGTGTTCTTATGGTTGTTGATTTATTGAGAGATAGGGTTACATGGTTTCCATGCAATTTTTATTTTTTCATACTTTTTGAATATATTAGTAAAATTTCTCTCTCTCTCTCTCTTGCAAATTTTTGGTTTATAAATGACAATGTGATAAATTTGGCTTCTTTGTTTTTGCACTTTAGATTTTGAATTAAAGTATTATTCTCATATTTTTGGTTCATGTCTTCTATTATTTTATCTATAAATTTGATGGGAAAATCTTCATTGATTAGTTCATTTTGATGTTGTTAATTTCTATATTTCTTTTAAAAGAAAACAAGACCTAATCCAAATAATTTATTTATGTGTGACGTTTCGGCAACAACATTGTCACCATCATCAGACAAAAGAATAAATGAGAAAACATGTTACAGCAAGTTCTTATATAGTCCTGTTATCAAGTGTTTAAACAAGATAACAGATAAGGAAAAGAGTTTTTAAGTCAACTTGAAATATTCTTCTTAGAATTAAAAGTGGATTTATTTATTTTTTTTAAATATAATTAAAGGCATATCTGTAAATATCATTTATATTTCCCCTTTCTTCCATTCTATTAATTGAAGCACATGTCTTTTGGATGAAAAAGGCTTCTTTGAACTGTCTTTTGTAATATTTTTTTTCATAGTCCAGTGTTTTTGGGTTTTCTAAATTGAATTTATTGTGTCCTGTGTTCTACAAGAGCAGAATTTTGGATTCTATCCCACTTCAGAGCATATTTGTGGTTTTCCATCCTTTCTTTTAATGTTCTGGATGTCTGTCCCACATATCTTTGATCACACTTCTCACACTTAACTTCATAGATCAAACCTGCTCTTTCTGTTAATTGGGTGTTCTTGTGCTGGTTTAGGTATTGTGAGATAGGGTTACATGGTTTCCATGCAATGTTTATTTTTTCATACTTTTTGAATATTTTAGTAAAATTTCTTGCAAACTTTTGGTTTATAAATGGCAATGCTAGCAGACAGTATGAATAGTGACCTTTTTGAAAAAATAAAAAATATTATTGAAATAAAAACAAACTACATTGCTAAACAAAATTCAAAAAGGCATTTCAAAAAAATAGAAGTTATTTTAAAGAGGTATGACATGCTAAAATTATTATGCCAATATAAAGAAATTGATTTTATTAATGAAAAACTCTTCCCTGAAAAGAAAAATGAAGTACTCAACTCTAAAATTAAGCCAAAAATAACATAATGAATTTAACAGGTGAAGGTATCCCAAATGAAGTCCTAGACTTGCTTAGCAAAGGTTATAAATATGCATTAGGGGGTAATCTGAAACAAAAAGAAAAATTGGATATTATTTCAAAAACAGAAGAAATATGCAAATTTCTTAACCCTAATGAGGCAGCAAATATAAGATTTGAAGTTACTAATACATTAAAACAAAATTATAAATCAAATAGTATTGATAGAAAATTGACCTCCAAACTTAAAGGCCTACAAACAAAATATGTAATAACAAAATATGACAAAGGAAATGGAATTGTTTTAATGAAAAAAGAAGACTATAAACAAAAAATGCTTTCTTTATTGAATAACAATGGGACCTATTCTCCTATACAAAATGATCCAACAAAAAACTTCAAAAATAAATTGAACACCATATTTAAAAACTGGAGAAAAAGCAAATATATTAATTATAGGCTTTTAACCAAGCTGAAAAATTATGATGCACATGTTCCCAATATATATGGTGCTCCAAAAATACACAAGCCTAACTGTCCATTACGCCCAATAGTAAATAATAGACCTTCACCAACATATGCCTTGTCAAAATGGTTAGCACAACAATTAAAAATCTATCAATATTTTAATGATAATGAAATTGTTAACTCCTATGAATTCAAAGAAGATATTATTGACATGAAACTAAATGGAAATCAAAGAATTATATCTTTAGATGTTGAATCCATGTTTACATCAATCCCTATACCCACAATTATGGATGCATTAAACCATGTGATTAAAGAATCAAAAATAAATAATTTGCCAAAATCTGAATTTTTAATTGGAATAGAATTTTGTTTGAAAACAACATACTTTATTTATGATGACCAAATATATCTCCAAATGAAAGGTGCAACAATGGGTAGTCCAATATCACCAAACGCAGCTTGTATTACTATAGGTCAATTAGAAATAAAAGCTCTAAATTCACTTAAAAATGATGTTTATTATTTTAAAAGATATGTGGATGACTCCATTTTATTTATTAATCAGGGAAGTGAACAAAAAATTTTGGATACTTTCAACAATTTATTACCTGATATCAATTACTCTATGGAAGTAGATAACAACAAATCAATTAATTTCCTGGACATGAACTTATCATACAGTAATAACAATATTACAACCTCTATATACAAAAAACCAACACATACAGGAACTTATTGGAACTTTAGCTCACAGCACCACTTCAGCCAAAAAGTAGGATTAGTAAAAGCTCTTATATATAGAGCTTTTACACTCATTAATGATACAACTAAAAGAAATATAGAAATTAACAACATCAAAAAAGAACTAATCAATGAAGATTTTCCTATCAAATTGATAAATAGAATAATAGAAGACATAAACCAAAAATATGAGAATAATACTTTAATACAAAATCTAAAGTGCAAAAACAAAGAAGCCAAATTTATCTCATTGCCATTTATAAACCAAAAGTTTGCAAGAAATTTTACTAAAATATTCAAAAAGTATGGAAAAATAAACATTGCATGGAAACCATGTAACCCTATCTCACAATACCTAAACCAGAACAAGAACACCCAATTAACAGAAAGAGCAGGTTTGATCTAGGAAGTTAAGTGTGAGAAGTGTGATCAAAGATATGTGGGACAGACATCCAGAACATTAAAAGAAAGGATGGAAAACCACAAATATGCTCTGAAGTGGGATAGAATCCAAAATTCTGCTCTTGTAGAACACAGAAGGGACACAGGACACAATAAATTCAATTTAGAAAACCCAAAAACACTGGACTATGAAAAAAATTATTACAAAAGACAGTTCAAAGAAGCCTTTTTCATCCAAAAGACATGTGCTTCAATTAATAGAATGGAAGAAAGGGGAAATATAAATGATATTTACAGATATGCCTTTAATTATATAAAAAAAAAAAAATCCACTTTTAATTCTAAGAAGAATATTTCAAGTTGACTTAAAAACTATTTTCCTTATCTGTTATCTTGTTTAAACACTTGATAACAGGACTATATAAGAACTTGCTGTAACATGTTTTCTCATTTATTCTTTTGTCTGATGATGGTGACAATGTTGTTGCCGAAACGTCACACATAAATAAATTATTTGGATTAGGTCTTGTTTTCTTTTATTATAATCTATAATCCAAATTGTGCTTTATCATTATATTTCTTTTAGTTGTATCATTAATGAGCTTAAAAGTTCTATATATAAGAGCTTTTACTAATCCTACTTTTTGGCTGAAATGGTGCTGTGAGCTATGGTTCCAATAAATTCCTGTATGTGTTGTTTTTTGTATATAGAGGTTGTAATATTGTTATTATTGTATGATAAGTTCATGTCCAGGAAATTTATTGATTTGTTATCTACTTCCATAGAGTAATTGATATCAGGACATAGATTGTTGAAAGTATCCAAATTTTTTTGTTCACTTCCCTGATTAATAAATAAAATGGAGTCATCCACATATCTTTTAAAATAATAAACATCATTTTTAAGTGAATTTAGAGCTTTTATTTCTAATTGGCCTATAGTAATACAAGCTGCGTTTGGTGATATTGGACTACCCATTGTTGCACCTTTAATTTGGAGATATATTTGGTCATCATAAATAAAGTATGTTGTTTTCAAACAAAATTCTATTCCAATTAAAAATTCAGATTTTGGCAAATTATTTATTTTTGATTCTTTTATCACATGGTTTAATGCATCCATAATTGTGGGTTTAGGGATTGAAGTAAACATGGATTCAACATCTAAAGATATAATTCTTTGATTTCCATTTAGCTTCATGTCAATAATATCTTCTTTGAATTCATAGGAGTTAACAATTTCATTTTCATTAAAATATTGGTAGATTTTTAATTGTTGTCCTAACCATTTTGCCAAGGCATATGTTGGTGAAGGTCTATTGTTTATTATTGGGCATAATGGACAGTTAGGCTAGTGGACCTTTGGGGCACCTTGCCTTGGCAAAATGGTTAGGACAACAATTAAAAATCTACCAATATTTTTTACAGTGCAATGGCTTCCAGCTCACGTTGGAATTCCTGGTAATGAGCTGGCAGACTCTATGGCAAAGGCTGGAGCTCTTTGCCTACCTGAAGCAAGAGAATCTACCACCCAACTATACGAAAGAGACCTCCTCCGTACCATCAAAACCCAATGCCTGCAGTAATGGAAATCTGATGCTGAACTTGACTGGTACAGAGCAGGAGGGACAAGCCCCGGTTCTGTCCTCCCAAGAGAACAACAGTCTTTGATTTCCAGACTTAAGTCTGGTCATCTACGAACAATGACTTTCCAGAATGGTTGCAAGGTTTTCCCACTATGTACTAAGTGCAATTCTCAGCCTGCAACCCCAAGACATATTATTGACTGTATTGACTCATCCATTGATGAGCTCTACTCTTCCCCGGCAGACACCATCAAAAATCTCAAGCTTTACGAGCTTGATACCTTAGTGTGATTGAGTGGAGATAAGAAAGAAGAAGAAGAAATTATTCACACAGCAACAAATATTGTTAATAAAAATATAAAATTTAAAAAATTAGATAATTTTACAAATCAATTCTGTACGGGAATATCCGTCATAAACTCAAATTCAATTGTAGTAATCGCAAATCTTTACTTCCATCCCAATTCCTGTAATGATACTCACTTAGATTTTATAAGAAACTTGATTAATACTTTTTCAAATAACCCTATAGTCCTATGCGGAGATTTCAATTCCCGTCATCCAATCTGGTTCGACAAAATAACAAATTCAAATGGTTACAAATTGCAAACCATCTATCCTTATATATATAAAAATGAAATGCGAAATCGATGTTTGTTATCGCATCACGCAAAATCTACTGACTCAATCATTATGGAATTTCGCATGTAGGTAGCTGAAGATTTCGTTTAACATATAGGCTATTCAAAAAACTAAAAAGTTAATGTGCTTTTTTTAAAAAATAAAAAACCAAAAAGCGTTAGTTCCAGTCTTTTACCGCTAGGGCGCAGCACTGGTCGCGACGATAAATGAATTTGATTTTTTTAAAGCATCGGTGGTTCAGTGGTAGAATGCTCGCCTGCCACGCAGGCGGCCAGGGTTCGATTCCAGGCCGATGCATTTTTTTTTTTAACAATTTTTAAAACTCATTTATATTATATCTTCTATATAAATGGAAATTTCATAAGTGGTGTTCGCTAAAAACTTTCGTTACAATGCATCAATTTCGACCAAATTTTCAACATTTATGTAAAACGAGATGGAGCAGGTTTTGCTTAACATCAAAATATTTTTCCTAACTTTAAAATACATAACTTTGCTGTTATCGATAAAATACAAAAAAATTCAACAGAGTTAATTTTATTTATATATAAATACAAAAAAAAATTCAGCAATTCATTCAACTCAATCTAAAAAAATATTCAAAACAAGCAATTTTAAGATAACACCATATGTAAAACAGTCGGCCAAGAAAACAACAACGATATTGCATCTTTCTCACATATTCACACACAATCTTGATTAATAATTAAAACTAATCTTTAGCATTGTTTATTCTACTTCATAATATATAATATTCGTTAGGCAAACTTTCACTCGGATAAAACCCGGGCGAAGCCGGGTACACATCCGCTATATATATATATAAATGAATGTCTGTCTGTGTGTGTGTGTGTACTCTATAGATTCAAAAACCATACATCCAATCGCCGTGAAATTTTGGGATATTATTAGGTATATCCCCGGAAAGGTTTTCGAAAAATAATTTCTTGAATATCTTGAATATCCTTAGAGTTATTTGCAGATTTGTAGATTTAACTCACAGGCAGCGCCACCGTTGCGACGCCGGAGATAGGCTTAGGTTTGCTGCTCCACCCCTGATGACCTTGGGTCATCGTGTGAGTCACAGCATGCTACAACAAAAACACTCTCTGGGGATTTTGCGGCGTCAAAAACCTGTAAGTTTGCCTCTCTCATATATTATACTTTAAACATCTGCTTAATTAAAGCATTTTTTCATTTGAAAGAGACTGCTCTCTTAGCCCCCTTTAGACAACACCGCGTTCAACGGCAGTTTTGTTCGTTGACAGGTGGTTTCAAGAAATTTCATTTGTTTACAACAACGCTACAACAAATTCACACAAAGATATTAATAGACACATTTGAATTCAGTCTATTATTATAGCTATTATTTATTATAGAGCTCCCTTTAGACAACACCGCGTTCAACGGCAGTTTTGTTCGTTGACAGGTGGTTTCAAGAAATTTCATTTGTTTACAACAACGCTACAGCGAATTAACACGAAGATATTAATAGACACATTTGAATTCAGTCTATTATTATAGCTGTAATTTATTATAGATAGTTAATATAATACATACGTGGATAAATACAAATATTATTGATTTCTAGCTGAAGAAAATAATTGGAATAACATTTTATTTAACCCCACAATTATGCCGCCAAAGCGAAGTGCCATTGGTCGATCTACACATCAAGCAAAAAGGAGGAGAGAATACCGAGCTTCAGAAACAAGTGAGCAGAGGGACCTCGAAAAAATGTTCACTAGATAAAACAATGATTTTGTAATGTAGAAAATTAGGAAAGACAAAATTCAGGATGACACGGCACACAGGGACCGGGAAAAAATGTTCACTTTATCGAGAGATTCAAATTTTCGAGTTTCAAATTATCAAAATATATCTTTTTTTTTTATAAGTTTATAGAGAATTGTTTTAACAAATGTTCGTTAGACAAACCTTTACTCGGGTAAAACCTCGGGCGAAGCCGGGTACATCCGCTAGTCTATATATAAAAAATGAATGTATGTGTGTGTGTCCTTTATGCCTGACCAAACCACTCATTGGAACGCCATGAAACTTTGGGAAGTTATTTAGTATAGTACTGGGAAGGTTTCTAGCAAATAAAATTTTTGAAATAACTTTTCGCCTAAAAAATAATCAAGATAAATATTCTAATTTATCTGTTATAATTCAACAATCTGCTCTAAATATTATCATGATGATATGATTATTTTGTAATGTAGAAAATTAGGAAAGACAAAATTCAGGATGACACAGCAATTTATTTGAGACAAGAATAATGATACAATTCCAAGGCAAGATACTATTCCTTTAACTTCCAATTACCGAGGGAACCAATTAATATGGATTTTATTCAACTTATCGAGTATTTTTCAAGGGACCGGGAAAAAATGTTCACTTTATCGAGAGATTCGTTAGACAAACCTTTACTCGGGGAAAACCCGGGCGAAGCTGGGTACATCCGCTAGTAATAAATAAAAATCACTTATACATTCACAACGATAAAACTCCAACATGTAGAGGGGCAAGTATAGTAGATCTAACAATCTCGAATAGACTTTCAATAAATATGATCAGACATTGGACCACCTCATCACTGACGAATATTTCTGATCATTTGGCAATTCAATTTGAAATTCACTCAAAATTCAATCATATAAAAGATAAACAGAATTCTACATGGAAATTCAATGAAAAACACGCCAACTGGACAAATTTCTCCAAAAATCTTAAGTATCAAGAATTTATCAAATTAAAGAACGAGGCAGATATGGTGGAATATTGCATGGATATTGATAAAGTTGTAAACAAACTCACGGATAACATAATAGAAGCAGCTTACATATCATTAAAAGTAAAATCAAACAACTACACATACGATACAGGTATAAAATGGAATAAAGAACTTGAACAAATGAAAACACATTTTCACTATGTAAGAAACTTATTTTATCACAGTAAGACTATCGATGCAACAAGATTTAAACAAGTCAGAAACAAATTTAATAATATGATAAAGAAAGCAAAGAGAAATAGTTTTAAAATTTTCATCGAAGAAAATGAATCAAATGATCCTTTTGGTAACACATAGAAAATTTTCAAAAAGCTCGAATCCTCAAACAGGCAAAAAGGACTTCCCATAATAGACAAAAATCAGAAAAAGAAAAACGCATTACAGACCTTATAAATGTATTAATTGCAGATGACAGAATTGATCAAGACAACCATCAACAAGAATTGGTTAGAAGTTTCGAACCTTTTCTAAGAAATTCAAGCGCTATCCATAATTATATCGAAGAAATAGAATATCTAATTGACAATAGCAATGTTAAAAAGTCACCAGGTCAAGATAATATCAGTAATAACATGATAAAATACGCAAAGACTCTGATACTTCCGGTGCTACATTCATTATTAAAGAAATGTATTCAGATGGGATATTTTCCAAGGGAATGGAAAACGACAGTGTTCGGTACACTTTTGAATGGTACACTATGATGTAGGTTCGTTTGGATTAAAATGGTCTCAAGCAAAGGTGATCAACTTTGTATTGGGGTGGTTCGTTTGATATTGAAAAAATGATTCAATTAATCATCCGTGATATTTTTAATTTATTCAGGATAAATATAGATATTAATATTATGTTACAAATTAAATTTTTAGTGAAAAAGAAGTTGAAAAATGTATGATTCAAACGGATGGATGGGAAAGACGTCTGCCCTCGATGGCCGTCAGTTTTCGAACGTCTCTGCCGCCGCCGCGCACGCGCGCCGCCTTGGCGACCGCCGGTAGAATGTTGGTTGAAAGACCGTTCAAAACTGTTTTCTTTCTTCTCGCGCGGGCGTGCCTTTCACTAACATTCCTCCCTCCAATTTAATTGATAAATTAAATTCTAATACTATATTTTCTTGGCTATAGTAGAGGCTAATCTAAATTTGTTTTATTTCTAATGGAAAAAGTCGCTGTACTGGACGAAGAAAAACTCCCGATGATGTCTTTACTCTTGCGACTCGACTTGTCCATCGGCCCCAGGTAGCACCTCCTCCACTTTTCCTAATGGCCATGAAATCCTTCTCCCCTCCTTTTTTTTTTCTTCCTATAGATTATCGAGTTCTCGAAATAGCTAGAGCTGCAACGTAGGCTTGAGTATTGAATATTACTCTCGCGTCTAGAACATGCATCTTGTGTCTGGGACATGCATCTTGCGTCTGGGACATGCAGCTTGCGTCTGGGACATGCATCTTGCGTCCGGGACATGCATCTTGCGTCCGGGACATGCATCTTGCGTCCGGGACATGCATCTTGCGTCTGGGACATGCATCTTGCGTCCGGGACATGCATCTTGCGTCCGGGACATGCATCTTGCGTCCGGGACATGCATCTTGCGTCTGTGACATGCATCTTGCGTCCGGGACATGCATCTTGCGTCCGGGACATGCATCTTGCGTCCGGGACATGCATCTTGCGTCCGGGACATGCATCTTGCGTCTGGGACATGCATCTTGCGTCCGGGACATGCATCACAGTACTGGCAATGGCAGCACTGCTGGTACCTGTTGCCTGCGGTGCTCCTGATGGCCGTGTCGTCCATGTGGGTGAGCTCCCTGGAACCTCCCAGTCGGGGCAAGCCGTGGCTGGCTCTGGCAGGCTGCGTGGCCGCTCTCTGGTCTGTGGCTGTCTCCTTCGCGGCCTGCGGCCTCCTTTAAAGGAGTTGATCTTATTTCAACTTTCTTGTCAAGAGTGATGGTCTCCAAAGTCTGCAGTGTCCCACTCCACTCTGTCCTTCGGTAAAGGTCCCTCCAACCATCTAGTAGTAATCAATTGTGAGATTGAAGCTCCACGTGAGGGGATGTCTGCAGGATTTTCTTTACCAGGAACGTGCCTCCAATCAGTTATGCTTGAATTTTGTCGAATCTTCTTTACTTTTCCCGCGACAAACACTGACCAGTTCATATCACGTTTAATCCCTGCTAAAGCAGTAGTAGATTCAAGTTTCTTCTCCGAAATTAGCTTGTAATTAGGGAGTGGTGGGTGTTCTCCTATCCAAGGTAAATTGACAGAATATCGACCATCTTCATTCTGTTTCACTGTTTGGTTGAAATGTTCCAACGCTGCAACTGACAACTCTTCTTTGCTCTTTTCCTTCATGGGTTCCATGATACTGATAACATCTAATCTCCGAAGATCTTGTATTGTTGCATCACGGACTAAGCATGACAGAACTGATGATTGAGATTTAGTTGTTTTAACATTTTCCAAAACCTTTCCACTAACAGTCCAGCCCAGCTTCGTTTTGAGAGCGACAGGACCAGATTCCAATTCTATTTTCTTTCCTGTTAGTAGCTTGGCGTATACGTCTGCTCCTAGTAGTAGTTCAATCTCCGTGTTCAACATATAGACATCCAAGTCAATTCCCTTTGATCGAAGTTCCGTCATCCATTCGGTAGGTTGAGCGGAAGGCATTGCACTACAAATCGTTGAGCAGTCTTGTACTTCAAAATTGCAGTTGTACTCGGAGTCCACATCAGAAATTTAAATTCGATACCGCTTGTGCTGCTGTGGTCTCGATTTCACTCCACCAAACAGTAAGTGGACAACTTCCTTTTTCCCCGAGCATAGTGAGTCCAACTTCAGAAGCAGTTTGTTCCAATACATATGAGTTCTGGGATCCACTATCTAACATTGCTCGAACAACTTTTGATTTATTTTCGCCATTAATCTTTACCATGATTGTTTGAAGTAAGACATCTTGGCACCGAACTCGATTCGACATGTCCACGGATGCATCTATGTTCTTACTTTTCTCTTCAATCCCATCAGATTTTTGGCCGCCTTTTGAAACTGGACATAAGATTGCCCAGTGTTTTTTACTACAGATGACACATTTCACTACGTTTCTGCAATACTTGGAAATGTGTCCGGGCATCAAGCAAGAATAACAACACAGTTTCTCTTGAATTATTTTCCTTCTTTCTTCAAGAGACATTGACATGGCTTTACAGCATTGTTCACTCAAATGTTTTCCATCACAAAATACACATTTATAAGCGTTATTTGACTTCCCATCAGCAAATACCAGACTTGCAGCGGTGGCGACAGATGTCTTCGGCTTGGGCGGCTTATCTCGATTAAATTGTGATGGATACGAACTCGAAAACGGTTGACGAGCCAAACGCATTCTTTCACTTCCCTCAACTTTGTGTTTTAGGAATTCCATAAGCTTCTCCAGGAGGACTTCACTTGATTTATGCTTTCCATCTTCATCAGGCTTGTGATGATGACGAGTCCTTTCCCACGCGACGAAGAGATCTTCAGGTAAAGCTGATTCCACCATGGAGTACAGAATAGCAGCACATTTATCTGTTGTGACTCCTAAAGATCCCAACGCTCGTAGTTGTGAGGATAACCGAACGTACACAGTCGAAAAAGATGTTGTGTTCCTTCCATGAGCATTTTCCAAAGTGATAGCAATCAAATCCCTCACGTACACTTCCACCAACATGTCTTCACGGCCGAAACGTTCCTTAAGAGTGCTGATGGCAAGTGGATAATTTGCCGCTGAGTTTGGAAAGGATGAAACTATTTCCTCCGACACCGATCCCTTTATCATGCTATTTTGTAGGTATTGGAACTTGACACAGGCTGAAATGGAGTCATCATCGTGGACGCTTTGAAAGGCTGACCAGAACTGCAGCCACTCCCGTGCTTCTCCTCCAAATTTCGGTAGTTCCAACTTCGGAAGTCGATGAAGATTTGACTTTCCTTCGTTCCCTCCGGAAACTATTGATTCTCGGTCTACTGTTGGTTTTGCTAGTAATTGTTCCATTTTTTGCAAAACGCCTTCAGACCTTCCAAATAGATTCGCTTGAACGATATCGACATCTTCAATTTCTTCATCTTCTCTATCCGCCTTTATCAGTTGTTCGATGAGACAATCACTGGCCATTAAGAACCTGTCTTTACATCTGAGGAGCTTTGGTCGTAGAGACATCAACATTTCCAGGCTTGGTTCTTGCTTTCCAAGTTCGCCATCTGCTTCTGCAATAACACTTTCCAACGTCCTCTTTTTCGTCTCACAAGCTTTCTTGAGTTTGTCCATCTTAAATCCTGTTGGTCAGGCTCGCCACAATGTTCGGTACATTTTTGAATGGTACACTATGATGTAGGTTTGTTTGGATTAAAATGGTCTCAAGCAAAGGTGATCAACTTTGTATTGGGGTGGTTCGTTTGATATTGAAAAAATGATTCAATTAATCATCTGTGATATTTTTAATTTATTAAGGATAAATATAGATATTAATATTATGTTACAAATTAAATTTTTAGTAAAAAAGAAGTTGAAAAATGTTTGATTCAAACGGATGGATGGGAAAGACGTCCGCCCTCGATGGCCGTCAGTTTTCGAACGTCTCTGCCGCCGCCGGTAGAATGTTGGTTGAAAGACCGTTCAAAACTGTTTTCTTTCTTCTCGCGCGGGCGTGCCTTTCACTAACAGACAGTATTAAAAATTCTAATGAAAACAAACAAATCTAACTTTGAATCAATAAAAAAGCTATCGACTTATTTCGTTAACATCTAATCTGTCTGAGATCTACGAAAAAGTTATTAAAAAGAAAATTTATGAATATTATATGCAAAATAATTTATTAAGTCCCAAACAGCATGGAATCATCAAGTCAAAATCTACTATTACAGCCTTTAATAATATAATCGATATAATAATGGAACACAAAACCAAAGAACTGACAGCTCTGGTCACAATATACATATATTGCGGGAGCCTTTGATAACGCATGGTGGCCTGCGATTTTAAAAATAATAGATGAAGATAATAGAGATCTACGAAAAAGTTATTAAAAAGAAAATTTATGAATATTATATGCAAAATAATTTATTAAGTCCCAAACAGCATGGAATCATCAAGTCAAAATCTACTATTACAGCCTTTAATAATATAATCGATATAATAATGGAACACAAAACCAAAGAACTGACAGCTCTGGTCACAATATACATATATTGCGGGAGCCTTTGATAACGCATGGTGGCCTGCGATTTTAAAAATAATAGATGAAGATAATTTACCAGAAAGTTTAATAAGGACGATTCAATCATATTTCAAATCAAGGAAAACAAAATTTACATATGAGAATTGAACAATAAATAAACAAATTACAAATGTATGTCCGCAGGGTCGTCCGCTATCTCCACTACTATGGATAATATTACTAAACGATCTTTTGATCAAATATCAAGTTCCTAATAGTGAAGTGGTATGTTATGCGGATGATGTATCAATTATATGCTGGCACAACAATTGCAAAGACCTGAAATTAGTTATAGAAAAAGCAATATATAAATAGGATTGATGTATGGTGTAAGAGTAACAAACTTGAAATAAGTCTAGAAAAACTAATATACTTTATTTACATAACAAAGAAAAAATCCCAATCAAATTTAATAATAATTGCAAATCACTGAAGAAGAAACAAATTAAATTTTACATACCATATAGAAGAAATAGTAAATCGTACAAAATGTTTTAAAAATTATCTCTTCTTAATTTGTGGGAAATCTTGGGGTCTAAGCACCCAGAAAAGGTTAATTTTAATAAATCCATTTTAAGACCAATACTTACATATGGAGCCGAAATTTGGTTCAAATCCCTATATATATAAATGTCAGTGTATGTATGTATGAATGTATGTATGTATGTATGTATGTGGGTATCTATGTCAGCTATACACGTCCACAATACGTAACTAATCTGACTGAAATTTTAACAGTATATAGAGTAGAATCTGGAAAAACTTATAGTGAAAATTTCAGGTCTCTATCCCGAATATTCTTCGAGTTATTTGCAAATTGCGTTGCAAATTTGCCTTTTCGCTCGAAAGCAGCGCCTCTAGCGCTGAAGATGGGAGGTAATATCAGCTGACCTAATGTACATGTAAAAGGTGTTTTGACAGGACATAGAGAAAAATCTGGAAAAGATATTTATCGGATTTTTAGCCAATAAAAAATAAAATTGACTGGTTCTGGGCAAAAATAGTTGTTTTTTTCAGTCAGAAAATGATGATGACAATATTGCCGTATCATGTTTGATTATCAGATACAAAATTATATCGGGAAAAATTCCAAAAAGCTGAGACCACGGGTGAAGCCAGTTCATTTTTAGTGTGCAGGAACAAATTTTTAACAGAAAAACATTAATTCGAGCAGAAGACACAAAGCCAGATCATCTCTTTATAAAAATATCGCTTCTCTGACACAAAGTTTGGAGCAGGATGTTTCACAAGAGTGACATCCGCGGCGCCAATTTATAATTGTAATGAATAGTATTTGAATAAAAACATTTAATCGGGTAAAACCTGGGCGTTGCCCGGGTCATTCGGCTAGTATTTAAATAAAAAATGTTTACAAAAATTAAATTCAACCCAATATCAAATACTAATAAGGTGTATACAAGCCTATAAATCCACATCATATAGTTGTGTTCATAGTCTGGCCAACATTCCTCTGATCTCAGACTTTATCCAGAATCATGATATCTGATCTGAGAAACTTATCCATAGATGATCAACAAATTTATGACCCATTTATTCCAGGAATTATAGATACCTTTCTCAAATCAAGAATGAATGTTCTGAAAAACGAAGCAAATACAGTAAAACCCCTCTATAGTGAACCCCAATGGGACAGAGTTTTTGGTTCACTATAGCCACGGTTTGGCCTTTTTTTCAACTTTTCTAAATATTTAGACCGTATAATTAAAAAAAAAACAGCCATACAAACAGGAAAAGGCAGCCACTTAATAATGGTCACTTTGTTTTAATTCCCTAAATTGACCTATTTCTTTACAGTAATGCTGAATTTCAAAGTAATTTGAAGTAATTTGTTAATAAGTTCTTATCATTAGCATACATGTTTATATATAAACCTATGTATTATTTAAAAATTAAGCCAAATCCCCTAGGCAAAACATTATTAATTATTTATTTGAAAGGTATATAAGAGTATTTAACGTAACTGGCATATAACATATATGGAGTCGTGCACAACAGAATCTCATACTGCATTGGTTGTCGCGCAGGATCTGAACCGCGTTTTGGATTTAAGTAGAGGATCCAACTCGAAAAATATACTACAGTCTCCACCCAACCACAAATCACACAGTCTTAAAATAAATCAATGTAATCTCAACGGAATTGGAACAAGGGGAAGCAGAATCAAACTTGAAGAGATGCTACACAGAGCAGAGGAAAGGAAGGCAGATGTGATTTGCATCCATGAGACAAAACTAAGACCAGAAAAGGCATTCAAAGTGAATGGCTATAAGCTTATCAGGAAGGACAGGGCACAGGGTCAAGGAGGCGGAGGACTCCTAACCTTTGTAAAGGAACTAAACTTCGAAGAAATAATCATCCCCCCAACAAACCATACAGAAATACAGGGAATAAAATTATACCAGGAAACAGGAGAACCAATTCTACTTTTCAATATCTACCACCCCCCAGATAAACCAGGACCAGAACTTCAACAAATTACACACCTTCTAACAGACAAAACAATCCTTTTAGGAGACTTCAACTCCAAACACCCCACCTGGGGTTGCAATGAGACAAACAACTGTGGAGAAGCACTCAGTAACTACCTGGACAATACTGATCTCCTTTGCATTTCTGAGGGACCTACCTACGTATCTAACTCCTATGGTACTCCCCAAACCCTGGACTTGGTGATAACTACTCCACAACTAGCCCATCAGACCCTCACCCAAGTCTTAGAGGGAGTAGGTAGCGACCATCTCCCCCTGCTTACAACAACGACTGAAATAAAGGAGGAAGCACTACCCAAGAAACTTTATTGGAATTACAGAAAGGCAGATTGGACCAAATTTAGACAAGAATCCAACCTCACACCAAAAATAACGAATGACAAACAACAATTAAATAGTAAATGGAAAAAATGGAAAACGACAGTACTCAAAGCAGCCAAGAAAACCATCCCCAGAGGAAACAGAAAACAATACATCCCAGGATATATTGAAACAATTAACAGCCTACAGAATGAAATAACTCAAAGAAATCAGGCCCAAGAATACCTCATGGAAAACAATGAACTTGAAAATAAAATAAACCTCAGCAAACTTTCGGCCCAAGTGCGACAGAAAGCAAACCAACTAAAACAGAGGAAGTGGAGGGATATCTGTAGCAACCTAGGCCCACATACAAGAGATACGAAACTCTGGAAATTAATTAAATCTATAAACCAAGAAACTCCATACTCAACAACCTAAAATACCTTCACAGACAAAGATGGCAATATACTGACAGAACAAACCCAAATATCAAACCTCTTTGCTGATTACTATACACAAATCTCCAAACTAAACTTTACGAGGCAAGATAAGAAAATACTTCAGATATCAAAAAAGATGAGAAACGAGGCCAAAACAACATCTCACCAAGACTTATTCCACAAGCCATTTTTACCTCATGAATTAAAAGAAGCTATAAATAGATTAGATGATAACAAAACCCCAGGTTCAGACATCATATCAGCCAAAATGATAAAACACCTAGAAACAAACGCCATTTTAGAGCTCCTTCACATAATTAATCTAAGCTGGTCAAGCAGCACCTTACCTAAAGAATGGAAGCATGCAATCATAATCCCCATCCATAAAGCAGGAAAAACAGAAAACCACCCACAGAGTTATAGACCAATATCACTAACCTCCATACCATGCAAACTCATGGAGCGCATGATACTAAATAGAATGCAATACTTCCTAAACAAAAACAAGCTACAGTAAAACCCCTCTATAGTGAACCCCAATGGGACAGAGCTTTTGGTTCACTATAGCTACGGTTCACTATAGCCACGGTTTGGCTATTTTTTAAACTTTTCTAAATTTTTAGACAGTATAATTAAAAAACAGCCATACAAACAGGAAAAGGTAGCCACTTAATATTGGTCACTTTGTTTTAATTCCCTAAATTGACCTATTACTTTACAGTAATGCTGAATATCAAAAGAAGTCATTATCACTATCATTAGCATACATGTTTATATATAAACCTATGTATTATTTAAAAATTAAGCCAGATCCCCTAGGCAAAACATTATTAATTATATATTTAAAAGGTATAAGAGTATTTTAGAACATCTTTCTCAAATAATATAATGCTATATTTATTTGAAAAAATGCCTCTAATACCTTGTTGTTTGAAAGTGAAAAGTGAAATTTGAAAATCAGAATTGACTTAAAATATTGTTATTTCTATCAAAGGAATGAAGCTCCGTGTATTCTGAATCAATTTTAAATATCCAATCTAGAAAAAAAGGACGCGAAACATGTTGATACGATAGCACGATGGGTAAAATTGCGAATAAAAAACGCCAATTTACAAACACAAAATCGGTGGTCAAACGGCGGGCCAGGGTGAATATCCGCGAACCCTGAATGAGTCATATACCTAACAAGAATTCCATTCTAAAAATAGAACTCTAGTGGTAGTTTTTGAGAATTTATAAGTCGATTTGTTTGTGGCTAATGAGACACGGGGAACTTGGGGGAACTGTTTTTTTTCCCCCCTTCTTCCAATTCCAGTTTTCACATATTCTTCTGAAGTGTATATTAAATTTGGTTTTTTAACCTGTTATTCAAACCATTTCTGGCTTTAAAATTATTTGGAATTATTATTTAGCCTAGGTTAAACTTGATATAGAACGCTTCTAAAAGGGCATGCTGCCACTGTTTTTTTTTTTAGAACGCCACTCTTTGTTTCTTTTCTTTATTTTGGAAGCCATTTGTATTTTTCTTCTATTTCAAAATTGTTGAATGCAAAGATATTCTATTAAATAAAAGTATAATGTGTAAAAATTTATACAACATACAGCAAAAATGAATGGAAATGAAAACAAACAATGCCGCTAATTTTTTGTTTTGAAATCGCGATCCGTGAGCTGAAACATGCTCAAAATTTTGTTGTTTTAATTTTTTTTAAATCACCATTTTAAGTTCGTTATAAGCCTAGTATTTTTAATAGATTTGATCATTTCGGGACCCAAAATAGGTTCGTTATAGGGGTAGTTTGTTATTTTAAAAATCGCAAAGTTCATTATAACGATTGTATTTTCAATGGAATGGAATTGGGAATCGCCGTGGGTTCGTTATAGGGGAAGGTTCGCTATATCTAGGGTTCATATTAGCGGGGTTTTACTGTATATAGTGCTCCAAAAGTCCACAAGCCTAACTGTCCATTACGCCCAATAGTAAACAATAGACCTTCACCAACATATGCCTTGGCAAAATGATTAGCACAACAATTAAAAATCTACCAATATTTTAATGAAAATGAAATTTTTAACTCCTATGAATTCAAAGAAGTTATTATTGACATGAAGCTAAATGGAAATCAAAGAATTATATCTTTAGATATTGAATCCATGTTTACTTCAATCCCTATACGCACAATTATGGATGCATTAAACCATGTGATAAAAGAATAAAAAATAAATAATTTGCCAAAATCTGAATTTTTAATTGGAATAGAATTTTGTTTGAAAACAACATACTTTATTTATGATGACCAAATATATCTCCAAATGAAAGGTGCAACAATGGGTAGTCCAATATCACCAAATGCAGCTTGTATTACTATAGGCCAATTAGAAATAAAAGCTCTAAATTCACTTTAAAATGATGTTTATTATTTTAAAAGATATGTGGATGACTCCATTTTATTTATTAATCAGGGAAGTGAACAAAAAATATTGGATACTTCAACAATCTGTCCTGATATCAATTACTCTTTGGAAGTAGATAACATGAATTCAATAAATTTCCTGGACATGAACTTATCATACAATAATAACAATATTACAACCTCTATATACAAAAACCAACACATTCAGGAACTTATTGGAACTATAGCTCACAGCACCTTTTCAGCCAAAAAGTAGGATTAGTAAAACTTTTATATATAGAAATTTTACACTCATTAATGATACAGCTAAAAGAAATATAGAAATTAACAACCTCAAAAAAGAACTAATCAATGAAAATTTTCCCATAAAATTGATAGATAGAATAATAGAAGACGTGAACCAAAAATATGAGAATAATACTTTAATTCAAAATCTAAAGAGCAAAAACAAAGAAGCCAAATTTATCACATTGCCATTTATAAACCAAAAGTTTGCCAGAAATTTTACTTATATATTAAAAAAGTATGAAAAAATAAACATTGCATGGAAACCATGTAACCCTATCTCCAGTGCTGTAGTCGTAAAATTAGCATAGGGTATACGCTTGAGAATATAAATTTTTGGTAAAAATAAACAAGGTTATTTTTAATTATATTTTTATTTGAAAAAAAAGACGTAAAATATTACATACAACTTTTACATAAAAATGTCCCATAATGACTGCCGAGATGCATCTGTATTTTTTCTGGCACAAACTCTTGATCTAGTGTCAGTAGATGATCTATGATGTAAAAGCCATGATTGAACGTATTTTTTAAGCTGAAACATTTCGATTTGTGGTCCATTTGAATTCATGAACATTAAGTTCGAAACATTTGATATTAGCAAAGAAGTCTGCAAGTTTGTTATTATATCATTCATCAGGCTGAAACCTCGCTCACATTCAGCTGTTGAACAGGGCAATGTTGAAATTGCCCTGAAAAATGGTTGAAGTGTTTCGGGAACATTGTTTTTATCATCAACAAAATCTCTCAAGCCGTTAATGCATTTCATTTCATCTAAGTTAAACCTTCGACAAATACGTCTCATTTCGACCTCTCCATATCAAACATTTTCTGCGTCAAAATTGTTTGGTTCTAGAGCTGAAATATCCTTAATTAATTGCTCATTATCTTCATTTGATTCTGTACACAACCTTAATTTTAACTTTTCTATTATACTTAGAAGAAATTTTTTTCTATCAATCGGAATAATTTTGGCATTGGGAACTAATGTTACGCTCCTAAAAACTAAGTTTTCTGCCGCTTCAAGAGCTAGCAAGCTTTTTTCTCCTGGTGATGTTTTGAAGCTTTCTATGACTCTAATTGTTCTCTTTATTATATGTTCCGCCTTTTGTAAAGTAGTTGTTCTAGACTGCAGCTCTAAAGACAACATTGACATTTCCTGAAGCGTGTCGTACATTAAACCTAAATCTAATATAAATTCTGGACTCTCCAATCTTCTTAATAACCCTTGATATGTGGAATCGAGATATGTTGATGATTTGAAATGATGGTGCAATGACTCGTATGACTCCCAGACGGTTTTTATTGTTCTAAAACTACTTGAAATTCATCGTACTCCTAAAATTCGACCCACTTTAGCAAATCTTGTTCCTAATTCATGGCAAGCTTCCTCCAGAGCACGACAATTTTTGGGAGATTGGCTATATAATGAATACAGTTTGTCCATAAAAGCTTTAAAATGGTTGATTCCGCGGACTTCTTTGATAGTATCGCCAACAGAAAGCTCTAATCTATGGTTGAGGCAGTGCCATGCAAAAAGTTTTGGAAACTTTTGCTTAAGTCGAGTTACGACTCCCGAAAGTCTTCCTACCATGACACTTGCCCCATCAGTCGCAATTGCTATCCAATTTTCTTTTAAATATTCTTCGTTCAACCCATGTTTATACAAAGTATTCAAAAGCTCTTTTTCAATATTTTCTGAGTCTTGGCATTGTAATTCACACAAATCAAAGAAAATATAATCAATACTTTCTCCTCCTAAATATGCTTTCAATAAAATGACCAAAGTTGATTTATTACTTAAGGTTGTTGATTCATCAATTAGTATAGTAATTTTTGAATTTGTTGACAAAATCTTCGCAACAAGCATTTTCCGCATTTCGCAGGCTATATGGTTTATTATTTGTGTAGCAGAATATCTGGAGTGAAGAGTCGATCCTAATTTAATGCCATTTAATGTTTGTAACATGATATGATTTTCATAATCAGAATATGGTCTATTTGTTTTAGTGATATTATAAGCAGTTCTAAAAAGCTTAATATTTTCATTTTCTACTTCAATGTTCATATTGTTTGCATATTCTTCTAATTTATTTTTTTTTCTGTCTTTCTTAATATTCTCAGCTATTTTATGAGCTTCAGACTCACAATGCTTTTTAATTTTCATTCGAATGTTTGATAATTTGCTTGCCCGATCTTTTCCTGCTGCTTCTATTAGGTAGTTACTCCATTCTGGTGAAATATGAATTCTTTCACTTTTTGCAGCCCCTAAAGTTTTAACACTTGCGCAAATGTTACATCCGAGTCTACCTTTGGAAATTGAAAGCCATGGATACTTTTCCTTAAATTGAATATATTGGGAATCATTCCAAACTTCAAATTTGGAATCCTGGTCATTCATTTTCTCTGGTGAACTATTGATCAATATATCAGCTCTTTTTGAGATAGTACTTGCATTTGATGTACCAACAGTGTTTTTATTTCTTTTAACAGCTTCTTCTAGTTCATTCTTTTCTGCATCTTCTTCTACCTCCAAACTTCTTTTAGTATATAAATTTCCTGTCTTCAACCAGCGGTCCATAATTAAACAGAAGAGTTATTTTCGAAAGCTAGTATAAGTACAGAAAATTTAAATTTCACTTATTTTAACATTAACAAAATTTAGATACTTACTTAATCGATTTGTTTTGAATAAAATCTTTATTTTATTTATTTTTTTAAAAAACAAACACCAACTTTTCATCAACAATTAAAAACAATTTAAATAAGCTTTTAAGCCAGTATCAATAAACTTACTTAAAGAAGTTTTCAAAATTATATTTTTTTGAAAATCAATGTTATTTTGTCAACAGCTTTTGCTAACTTCAAATAAACTAAAGAATATGCAAAATTAACGTCCACAATAACGTAGTTTAGCATGGTTACCATAGCAACTTTAGTTAAAGAAGAGTATTTGATAAAATTCAAATATATTTTCAATTGTATAGAATTAGAAGAAAATCGTTTTAAATCGAAAACCAAATTGTTTATGTATTAGTTTACATCACTGCTGGATAAATACAGCATTGGTAATAAGAGAACATCTATCTTGAAGAAGTCGTTTTTACTTTTTTTTGTAAATGATTTTAACATCAGAAAATATAACTTTATTTTTATTTAAACTTTAATTTTTTAACATATTTTCTATTAAGCAAACATAGTAACTTTTAAATATTAGGAAAGTTTTTAAAGTTTTCATTTCATTGTGGTTTTAAACAAAATTACCATTTTTAAAAATTAAAGGTTCGGTTATATTCGTTTTCCGTTTTTCGTTAAAGGAGGCTTGTTTGATTATTAACTTGAATATAGTTGATATATTTTTCCCAAGAAATTTTTACTAAATGAATGAAATATTTTGTGTGAATTGTTAATTTGAAAATTTTTTGCAATTTTTCAGTACAATTTTTATCATCATTTTTTTTTTACTATTACAAAGAAAGAAAATAATAAATTTTTAATAAAAAATTTGAACAAAATCATAGGGTATACGCTATTTTTAAGTAAAACCACTAGGTATACGCTATCTAAATTTTAAAAGCATAGGGTATACGGCGTATACCCCCGTATACCCTCCACTACAGCACTGCCTATCTCTCAATATACCAACAACCATAAGAACACTCAATTATCAAAAAGAGCAGGTTTAATTTATGAAGTGAAATGTGAAAAATGTGACCAATGCTATGTAGGACAAACATCCAGAACTTTAAAAGAAAGAATGAAAAACCATGAATATCCTCTAAAATGGGATAAAATTGAGAATTCTGCACTTGTAGAACATAGAAAAATCACAGGGTATAATAATTTTAACCTAAAAGAAACTAAGATACTAGATTATGAGAAAATTTATTTTAAGAGACAATTTAAATAAGCCTTTTTCATTCAAAAGAAATGTGCTACAATTAACAAAATGGAAGAAAGGGGAAATATAAATGATATTTATAGATATGAGTCAAAAGGCGATCCATTAATTAAGATTATATAAAAGGGCGTACCAGGATCTGTAAAGAAAAAAAAAACAATTTTTTTCTTAAAATATTTCGAGAGATTGCTCCCTCTTTATCAATTTATTGCACAGTGAATTTAATTTACAAATTATTGTACATCATATGAAAACAAATTTGTCATTGGTCAAAAATAATTATTGATAATGATACATAAAAAATAAAAACATTAATAATAATATATGTAATATAATATTTTGATAATTAAAGGCTTTTTAGTAATGCAGTATTTTATAATGTTTTTGAAACAAAATTTAAGGAAATAAAAATAAGAAACAAATGAAGTTGACTGCGATTATTAGAAGAAAAAATTAAGTTAAAAGAGACAAAAAGGCTCGGGGATTTCTTTGTATCTATTTACATTAGCAGGGTCCTTCATTGATGCTATGGCCTCCAGGAACTTCCTCTGGTGTGAGTTCTCGATACCCCTGTAAATAGTGGAAGTATGTATAGCCAGATTGGGAAAATACTTCCACTATTTACAGGGGCATCCAGAACTCACACCAGAGGAAGTTCCTGGAGGCCATAGCATCAATGAAGGACCCTGCTAGTGTAAATAGATACGAAGAAATCCCCGAACCTTATTTGTGTCTTTTAAATGAATTTTTTTTTCTAATAATCGCAGTCAACTTCATTTGTTTCTTATTTTTATTTCCTTAAATTTTGTTTCAAGAACATTATAAAATACTGCATTACTAAAAAAGCTTTAATTTTCAAAATATTATATTATATTATTATTATTTTTTTTTATGTATCATTATCAATAATTATTTTTGACCAATGACAAATTTGTTTTCATATGATGTACAATAATTTGTAAATTAAATTCACTGTGCAATAAATTGATAAAGAGGGAACCATCTCTCGAAATATTTTAAGAAAATAATTTTTTTTTTTCTTTACAGATCCAGGTACGCCCTTTTATATAATTTATAGATATGCTTTTAATTATAAACACAAGGTAATAAGACCAAATCCAAATAAATAAATAGTGTGTGACATTTCGGTAACAACTCTGTTACCGAAACGTCACACACTATTTATTTATTTGGATTTGGTCTTATTACCTTGTGTTTATAATCTACTAGCGGATGTACCCGGTTTCGCCCAGGTTTTACCCGAGTAAAGGTTTGTCCAACGAACATTTGTTAAAACAATTCTCTATAAACTTATAAAAAAAAAAAAAAGATATATTTTGATAATTTGAAACTCGTAAATTTGAATCTCTCGATTAAGTGAACATTTTTTCCGGTCTCTTGAAAAATACTCGATAAGTTGAATAAAATCAATGTTAATTGGTTCCCTCGGTAATTGGAAGTTAAAGGAATAGTATCTTTGCCTTGGAATTGTATCATTATTCTTGTTTCAAATAAACTGCCGTGTCATCCTGAATTTTGTCTTTCCTAATTTTCTACATTACAAAATCATCATTTTATCTAGTGAACATTTTTTCCCGGTCCCTTGAAAAATACTCGATAAGTTGAATAAAATCAATATTAATTGGTTCCCTCGGTAATTGGAAGTTAAAGGAATAGTATCTTTGCCTTGGAATTGTATCATTATTTTTGTCTCAAATAAATTGCCGTGTCACCCTGAATTTTGTCTTTCCTAATTTTCTACATTACAAAATCATCATTTTATCTATTCTCCCAATATATATGTTGTAGATAAATGATAAAACTAACTTTGACTTGTGCGCAATTAAAAGGTAGAAAATCTTACTTTTGATAAATAATCTTTAAGATAATAAACTTAATGATAATAAAACTTATAGATAAAAAAAAACTTGTCATCATCGTCGCTGCTTTCGAGTTAAATCTACAAATCTGCAAATAACTCTAAGGATATTCAAGATATTCAAGAAATTATTTTTCAAAAACCTTCCCGGGGATATACCTAATAATATCCCAAAATTTCACGGCGATTGGATGTATGGTTTTTGAATCTATAGAGTACATACAGACAGACATTCAATTTTATATATATATAGATTTCATGGCGATTGGATGTATGGTTTTTGAATCTATAGAGTACAGACAGACATTCAATTTTATATATATACAGTAAAACCCCTCTATAGTGAACCCCATTGGGACGGGACTTTTGGTTCACTATAGCCACGGTTCACTATAGCCACGGTTTGGGTATTTAATTTTTTTTTTTTAGGATATAATTAAAGGGCATGCGCAAAAAAAAAAAAAAAAAGGCTACCTCTTAATATTGGCTGCTTTTTTCCCCCTAAAAATTAACCTATTTCTATATATTAAAGCTGTATATTAAAATAAAAACAAAATCATATGAAAATATTGCCTTTTTGATCAGTTCCTCTGATAATTTAATTAGTATAAATGCAACCTGCCCCCCATATGTCAAAAAAATCCAAGAAAAGTATACCTTATATATAAAAATTAAATAAAAACTTTATTAATAATATTTTTAAAGGTATAAAAATATATTTTATATAAATAAATATTATATTACAATATAGGATACAAAGGCTTACTTGAAGAAGTCTGTTATTTTTTTCTGCTTTAACATATTCCTCAAAATTTTGGTTTCATATCTAGCAAAGAAATCTTCATTTTTTAAAATGACACTGACGATAGCGGCAATAGTTGGGATTGATTCCTCTTTGTAGCATTTTTTTTTTTTATAGTCTTCTTTTTTGCCCCATATCGTAGAAATGCTACTTTTGCTCATTTTCATTTTCTTCCGAAGTTCCGCTTGCGATGTACCACTCTCAATAGCTTTTATGATGGTTAATTTCTTTTCAAGTGATATCTTGGTACGAGCGACTTTTTCTTTGGCACTTCCATTATCTTTTAAAACTGGTTTTAATAATTTGAATCATGTTTTAAGGATTTTTCCTAATGTAGAGTTAAGAAATTTAGTTTTCAATAAGGCATGAAAATTTTTAAAAGAGCGCAGTATAAAAATAGAACGTAAATAAAAACACCCAATGTCGCTAAATTCTTTGTTTTGAATTGCGATCTGTGAGCTAGAGCTCACACAAAATTTTAATTAGTTTTGAAAATTATAATTTTGGAATTTTAGAATTAAAATTAAAAGTTCGTTATAAGCATGGTATTTTTGATAGAATTTAATATTTTGGGACCAAAATTGGGTTCGTTATAGCGATAGTTCGCTAGTTTGAAAAGTGAAAAGTTCGTTATAACGATGGTAATTTTAATGGAATGGAATTGGGATTTTCGATGGGTTCGTTATAAGGGAAGGTTCGTTATATCCATGGTTCGTCTTAGCGGGGTTTTACTGTATAGATAATCCAAATTTTGCCGTATCATGCTTTTAATTATATTTAATAAAGAATGATTAAAAAAAAATTGTTTTTTTTTTTTTTTTTTCAAATTTTAATTCTAAGAATATTCTATGTTTATCAGAAAACTATCTTCTTATCTGCTATCTTGTGTACACACTTGATAACAGTAACTATTTAAAGCATGCTGTGGTAAAATTTCTCATTCAGTACTTTTGTCTGAAGATGGTAACAACGCTGTTTCCGAAACGTCACACACTATTTATTTGGATTTGGTCTTATTACCCTGTGTTTATTTGAAAGGTGCAATGCTTCTAGAGTACTTTGAAGCAACAAGGTATTAGAACCATTTTTCCAAGTAAACGTTGTATTATATAATGTGATAAAGATATTTTAAAATCATTTTATATCTTCGAATATATATTTAATAAAACTTTGCTTAGGATTTGTCTTGATTTTTAAATTAGACATAGAGGTACATGTATGCTAATGATAAGAAGAACCTATCATCTAATGATTTCTATTATTATTTAGTATTATTGTAAGGAAATAGGTCAATTATGGGAATTAAAACAAAGGAACCATTATTAAGTGGCTGCCTTTTCCTGTGTGTATGGCTGACCTTTAATTATACGGTCTAAAAATTTTGAAAAGTAAAAAAAGAATGGCCAAACCGTGGCTATAGTGAACCAAAAGCTCTGTCCCATTGGGGTTCACTATAGAGGGGTTTTACTGTATCAGTTTTGGAAGGGGGGGGGGGATAAATTTACATGTGGGGGCGGATTCCACCTAGAAGCCATCCAGAAGCATGAGGATTTTTAGTGTCAGTGTTAGTTATAAAAATAATTAAATAATCTTCCATTATATTTTTTAGCCTCCTTTTATAAAATAACACTTGTTTCTTTGGATAAATTAGATAAAAAATAACCACCTTATTTTTTATTAAGGTAAGACTTTTTAATTTTGAAATTCATTTATAATGGAAGACGAAATTTTGAATAAGAATTTTGACGATGATTCTGAAACTGAAGATTATTCGTTGCACGAATCTTCAGAGGTCAGTACAGATGAGGAATGTGATTCAACTCTTACCACTGTTCAAACATCAACAAGTAATTGTTCCATAGGAAAAAATGGCTATAAGTGGAACAAGAATCATGCAATAATTGGCAGAACCCGTTCTCGTAGCATAATTACACACTTACCTGGTCTAAAAGGCCCAGCTAAACTGAAGCCAAATCGGGGCATAGATATATTCAACCTTTTTTTTACTGCCATAATTATAAATCAAATATCTGAATTTACAATGTAAAAATTGAAGAATTTTGCCAAATATTTTCAGATTTGACCAAAAGTACTTATTCAAATTTTACAGGTGATAAAGAAATTAGAGCATTCTTAGGTTTGTTGTATCTAGCTGGAGTTTAAAAATCAGCTCATGAAAATGTATAATCATTGTTTGCCTTGGATGGAACAGGCTGTGACATTTTTCGCTCTGTAATGAGGGTGTGTGAAGCGTTACCTTTTTTTATTTTTGGGAGTATAAATAAGTTCGTGCGGTTTTGATAAAAATGGCGCTGCTAGTTTATTATTCCACTGTTTCATCTGCCAACACCATTATTTTGAAGCGTTATCATAGGGCTTCCTTTTTCAGTAACCATCATTTCTCTGAAGTGTAAACAACCTAGTTTTGTTTGCTCCTAAAATGTCAACTTTTGTACCAAATAATATGTTTTTGTGGGGAGTTTTACTTCATTACTTCAATATGAAGAAAACAGCTGCTGAGAGTCATCGTAGTTTATGGTGACCATCCTCTAGCTGAACGAACGTGTAGAACTGGTTTGCACCGTTTAAAAGTGGCAATTTTGATTTGGAAAACAAAGAAAAACCCGGACAACCAATAAAGTTTGAGGATTAAGAATTAGAGGCAAGGCTCGTTGAAGATCCAACACAAACACAAAAGGAACTTGCAAAAGCACTTGGAGTCACTCAACCAGCCATTTTTCATCGCTTAAAAGAAATGGGAATGATCCAAAAGGTAGGAAATTGGGTGCCGTATGAACTGAAGCCAAGAGATGTCAAAGGCTATTTTTTCACGTGTGAACAACTGCTCTAACGTCAAAAAAGAAAGGGGTTTTGCATTAAATTGTAACTGCCGATGAAAAGTAGGTCCATTACGATAATCCAAAATATCGTGCAATGTCTGGATACCCTGGCCATGCCTCATTATCGAAGACCAAGCCAAATATTCATGGTGTTAAGATTCCGCTGTGTATTTGGTGGGACCAGCTAGGAGTGGTATATTATGAGTTGCTACAACTGAACGAAAGGATCACAGGGGAGGTCTACCAAAGACAATTGATGTGTTTGAGCCGAACATTGCGAGAAAAACAGCTGCAATACGCCAATAGACACGACAAAACATTCAACTGTCGAAATTTTGAATTTTAAAATGGTCGAATTATCAGAACTATCGAATTACGGTTTGTTATTTGATAGGCCAGAGGTCGGGACATCAAAATATGGTCGAATTAAGGTAGAGTGTCAAATTTGCGTGTGTCGAATTAACGAGGTTATACTGTATACATATTATATATTACAATAACAAATAAATTTACTGGCAATGTGTTTCTTTCCAATAAAATAATAAATATTATTTAAATAATAAATATAATATATTAAATAATCATTTATTCTAATTGAAGAATATAGCAGTTGAAAGGAAATAAATATGGTAAATAAAAATAAATTTTAATAATAATATTTAAAAATAATAATGATCTTTTATAAAATTCCTTTATAGATGTCTGTTTTTGCACTGTAATCCTATTCAGGATATATTCCAGATGGTTTATTTTTAAAAGACATGCATGTCTTTCTTCCTCTGAAATGACTTTTAATAAATATTTTTATTGCATTAAAAAGGCATCCACTGCTGCTGCAGGTGTTATTGATTTTGTCTAAATAATTTATAATAACCCGGAAATGAAATATTGAAATAAAATGTTATCATAATCATTGTTGATATATTTTATAAAGATATATTTATTTAAATTCGAAACTATTTTAAAGGCGTAAAATTCTTTTTGAAATTAAACAATTTCAGTTTAAACTGGCGAAACCGCTGGGAGGGTTCACCACTGATGAGCCAGGCCCTCCCATTAATCTTTCCATTGCAGTAAGGGCAGTAGAAATTGTTTAATTTCAAAAAGAATCTTACGCCTTTAAAATAGTTTTGAATTTTGATAACAGATGGCGCGCTAGTTCATTATTTATTTATTTAAAAGGAAATTTTGTAAATTTTAAAATAACTAAAATATTTCAATGCTGAAATTCAAAAAGAAAATAATATTATTAATTAACGCACAATGCTTAAATTCCTGTGTAAATAAAAAAATATATTAACACTCGCGCTATTGCGCAACGGCACTACAAAGTGATACTTAAAACTAACCAGAAACAAAAGTGTGCAAGCACAATTATATTGGCGCCCGCCGATTGTCACCGCTTGCCGCCGCTGTAATACCTTTTTAGCTGTAAAGTAGTATGTAAAAAAACATTCAACTTTCGAAATTCTAATTTTAAAATGGTTGAGCTATCGGAAGTGACATATTATCGATATTGTTACGGTCTGTTATTTGATAGGCTGAGGTCAGGGCATCAAAACATGGTCGATTTAACGTAGAGTGTCGAATTGGAGTATGTCGAATTAACGAGGTTATACTGTATCCGATGAATGATGAGTGGATGAAAATAAGGTGAACAGAATAAAGTATTTGATGGATGATGAGTGGATGAAAATAAGGTAAACAGAATAAAGTACAGTCGAACCTATTTAATTCAACACCCCAAGGGATCAGAGCTTTCGGTTGAATTAAAGGAAGTGTTGAATTAAAGTTGATGATTAGCTAATCATCTAATTCGCTAAAATAATATTTTTTTAAAATAGCTTTGTAATATAAAACAACACTTAAAGTTTCACCGCATAAGTTTCTTTTCTGTGAAAAATCATACGCCGCAGTCCTTTATAATGTATTATTTGTAATATAAATTAATGATATTAATTGAAACCATTGTGTGTGTACCTTTTTTGTAATTATTTTTTATTTTCATGATCAACTTTTAGCATCAGGGACAAAATAGCATTATTACATATTTTTGAAACATAAATAATTACAAATAATATTTTATTCTAATTGAAGAAGAGCATTTGAAAGAAAATAAATATGGAAAATATATTAAAAGAAAATTTAAAAATATTATTTAAAAATAATCATGATCTTTTAAAAAATTCATTTATAGATGTCTGTTTTTCTCAGAAATTCTTTTCAGGATGTATTCCAAACGGTCTATTTTTAAAAGACATGTATGTCTTTCTCCCACTAAAAGAGATTTTATTGTATTAAAGCCATCCACTGCTGCAGCAGGTGTTATTGATTTTGTGTTTAAATCTTTTATAAGAACACGGAAATGGAATATTTAAATAAAATGTTATCATAATCATTGTGGCTACATTTTATAAAGATTTATTTTTTTAAAAGGTAATTATTTGTTAATTTTAAAATAGCTAGAATATTTCAATGCTGAAAATTAAAAATAAAATAATATTATCAATTACCGCACGATGCCTAAATTCCTGCGTAAAAAAAAAAAAACAATAACACTCGCAACATTGTGCAACGGCACTGCAAAGTGAAACTTAAACTAACCAAAAGTGCGCAGGCGCGATCCTATCAGCGCCCGCCGATCGTCGCCGCCAATGTAATACCTTTTTAACGGTAAAGTTGTAAGTAAAAACATTCAATTGTCGAAATTCAAATTTTAAAATGGTCAAACTATCGGAAGTGTCGTATTATCTATAGTGGCGAATTACGGTTTGTTATTTGATAGGCCAGAGGTCAGGACATCAGAATATGGTTGAATTATCGCCGAATGTCGAATTGGCGTGTCGAATATACGAGGTTATACTGTATTTGATGAATGAACAAGTAAAGGAAGCATTGTTTAATTAAGTGCATTTTCTTTTATACTTTTTTTTTTGCATGATAAAATTAGAATCATCATTGTTTCAAAAGAACTTTGGAATGTCAATAATAAAGACTTGTGCCATCTGAAAACCTTAAAGATAAAGTTAACTCAAATTTTCAGAAGAATCCAGTTAACCCTGATTATTTGACAAATCTTATATTGAATTAAGATATGTTGGGTGGAAGGAAGGACAGATGGCACACACACCTCTTTCAGAGATTTTCTTTCTTTTTAATCAACCAAAAACATATGTACCCCTCTGAAGAAATTATATTTATTTTTACAATAAAGTTAAATTAGAGACTTTTAAGAAATTATATAAACATATTTACAAGAGAAAAACTAACCTGAGAGCATTTAGCTTCTCTGCCCAAAAAAGACAAACAACTATTCTTTTCTTACTAACAAGACATATGCAAATTCTCTATTATTAATTAATTTTTACACAAGAATTTACATATATATATATTTACAAAAATTTGTTTTATAATTAAATTCTAAAAAATACAAATTATTTAAATAATTAAATTTATAAACAACATAGCATTTTATATTTAATGAAATGATGATCAGGTGTAACAATCGGCCCCATGACCATCATTTCCCATGATTAACAACATGATAGCTATATTTACACAAAATTATAAAGAGACAGAATGAGACAAATAGGAATCTAATTATTGAAAAATTTACAACTGGTGAAAAAATGTCAGTGTAATCTATTCCATATTTCTGTCTATAACCTTGTGCTACAGGCCTAGCTTTATATCTTTTTATATTATTTTTATCATCCCTTTTTACGCTATATACCCATTTATTACCTAATATTTTCACACCTTGAGGTGGGGGATCTACTAATTTCCATACTTTCCTATCTTTCATCACTTTAAGTTCATCTTCCATTGCCTTAATCCAATTCCTTTTTTCCTGTGATTGTTGTACATCATTAAAGTTTTTAGGAAGTTCTACATTATAGATTTCCTCATGAAAAATACTTTCGTACAAATCATCTTCTAAACAATTTGTTTCTATTTTAACTTCATTTTCCTCACTTATATCTGGTTTTTGTGGTCTAAATGAAAACATTTCAGAATTGAATTCAAGCTTTTGTGTTTCACAATATTTTTGTACATCATTTAATGATCTCAATTTTTGATTACCAGAAGGGGGGTAATAGTATACGTCTACTCGTGATCCTGTCTTTCTAGGTATTTCTAGTCTTTTCCATTTAGCTATGTCTATTGGTGTAAGTGTATGTAAATTATGGTTATCACTATCATTATTTTCATAAGGGTAGTTATCATCCTGTGGATAAAAAACATTGTACTCTAGAAGCAGTACCAAACAAAGTATCCACACCCTTCTTAGCTTCATCAATAAATACATGAATGGTTTCTATTACTTTTCTATCTGCTGGCAACCAGATTCTATAACCTTTTGTTTTGGTTGCATAACCTACCATTATGCCTGAATTGGCCTTAGGTTGTAACTTATTTCTTTTCATTTTAGGGACATGTACATAAGCTAATGAGCCAAATATTTTAAAATGTCTTACAGATGGTTTATGTCCTGACCATAATTCCATTGGACTTACTCCTTTTGTTAGGGCATGTTCACATCTGTTTTTGGTGTATACAAAGGTATTTAGGGCTTCTGCCCAGAATCTGGGTTGTAACCCACTATCTAAAAGCATTGCTTGAACACCTTCAATAGCAGTTCGATTAAACCTTTCAGCTATTCCATTTTGTTCAGGACTATAAGTTGATGTTCTTTCTATTTTAATACCCAAATTTACTAGAAAATTTTCAAATTCTTTGTTACAGAATTCTAATCCGTTATCTGTCCTAATACATTTTAATTTGGCATTTAATGCTCTCTCAGACTCATGCAAGTATAGCTTAAAATAGTTAAAAACTTCTGACTTTTCTTTTAGGAAATAAACATTAACCTTTCTAGAGTAGTCATCTATGATAGAAAGAAAATATCTACTGCCACCAAGTGATCTCACTGGTGCAGGACCCCAGATATCCATATGCACTTTTTCTAAAGGTTTTCTAGTCAGAATTGTATAGCTAAATTTAAATGATGATCTGGTGATCTTAGCTACTTTACATACATCACATGTGGTTGGATTACCCTGAACTTTTTCTAATCCTTTGACAGTATTCTTTTTACTCATAGAATTAAGTATTTCTGAATTAATATGACAAAATCTCTTATGGAGAAAATTAAGATTTGAGTTATAGGAAACTGAATAATTTTGAGCTTTGGCTCTATTAGGGTATCCATTTACAATATATAATTTATCTACTAGTCTTGCTGTAAATAAATATTCCCCATTATTTTTAAAGATTGTCATTTTACCGTTTTTCCATATAATCTTATTTCCTGCTATGTCTATGCATGATCCACTAATGAGATTCCTTCTCATATTTGGTGCATATAAAACATTAAGTAGAGTTACCTCTACAAATGTGTTATTTATATCTCTTAAAACAAAGTTAATATCTCCCTTACCTAAGATTGTTGACTTGCAGTCGACATCTCCAATCAAAGCGTCCATCGGGGGGATATCCTGGTAGTTCACAAACCAGTCCTTTTCTTTGCAAAAATGAGATGTAGCTGCGCTGTCTATCAGCCATTCTCCCCATTCACTAGTTGGATCACTTGCTCTTTCACTAATGTGGTGGAAGCTTAGAATTTCTGAATGAAATGCAGAAGATTTTCCCTTGTAATACTGATTCTTTCTGTAGTGTTGCCCTTGAGAGTTTTTGTTTCTAAGAAAACAGTCTTTTATAAGATGGCCAGTTTTCCCACAGAAGGAGCAATTCCTTATATCATAGGTTCTTGCTGTTCTTGGATGCACTGTTGGCTCCAGCATGCTTCCACTGCTATACTGTGCTTTTGCAGAAAAATAATTTTTCTTTTTATTTTCTTGGTACATCCTGGGAGTTTTTGTTTGATATGCATTTGCCACAATATCAAGACCTTCATCTTTTTTATTTTGTTGAACTCGTCCCGATTCAGTTATCAAGTGGGCTTCAATGTTTTCAACATTAAATTGTTTTTCTTCTAGTCTGTATAGAACTTGGACAATGCCATCATAATCTTGAGGCAATTTCCTTATCAACTGAAAACACACAAGTACTTCAGGTAGATCAAATCCAGCTTCTTTAATCAGTTGTTTTTTCTCTTGGACTCTTTTAATAAATATTCCAATAGTTTCTTCATCAGGAGCAAATTTTAGTTCATAAAATTCATCAATCAAACCAGCCAGTCTGGCTCTTGAATTTGGCTCAAAATTCTGCTTTAAAATGTTCCAGGCTTCTTTTCCATTAGCAGAATTAGCAATCAAGGTTTGGTATTTTCTTTCTACTCCTTGGTAAATTGTAGTGAAAGCCCTATCCTTCCTCCATTTAAATTCTCTAATATCTTTGGCTGTTGCCTCAGCTGGAAGATCAGGTTCATCTTCAATGATAAAATCCCAGCTTCCTCTATCAATCAGAAGGACCTTCATATCCACCTTCCATATATTATAGTTAAAAGCATTCAGCTTAGGAAAAGTGAAACTTGTATCAGTCATTTTCAAACTTTTAATGCAGCCCCAAAAGTTTAGCCAATTCTTTTTTTTTTCTTAAGTTGCTATAGTATTCAGCTAAAAGCTTGCTAGTAGGCCCATAACCTCTGTTGGGTGGAAGGAAGGACAGATGGCACACACACCTCTTTCAAAGATTTTCTTTCTTTTTAATCAACCAAAAACATGTACCCCTCTGAAGAAATTATATTTATTTTTACAATAAAGTTAAATTAGAGACTTTTAAGAAATTATATAAACATATTTACAAGAGAAAAACTAACCTGAGAGCATTTAGCTTCTCTGCCCAAAAAAGACAAACAACTATTCTTTTCTTACTAACAAGACATATGCAAATTCTCTATTATTAATTAATTTTTACACAAGAATTTACATATACAGTAAAACCCCTCTATAGTGAACCTCAATGGGACAGAGCTTTTGGTTCACTATAGCCACGGTTCACTATAGCCACGGTTTGGCTATTTTTTTTTACTTTTCAAAAATTTTAGACCGTATAATTAAAAAACAGCCATACACACAAGAAGAGGCTGCCTCTTAATAGTGGTCACTTTATTTTAATTCCCTTAATTGACTAATTTCCTTATATTAATACTGAATAATAATAGAAATCATTAGATAATAGGTTCTTCTTATGATTAACATACATGTACCTCTATGTCTAAGTTAAAAATCAAGACAAATCCTAGGCAAAGTTTTATTAAATATATATTCAAAGATATGAAATGATTTTAAAACATCATTATCACATTATATATAATACAATTTTTACTTGAAAAAAATGGCTCTAATACCTTGTTGTTTCAAAGCATTCTTCCAAGCATTGCACCATTCAAATAAAGTTAGTGTTTTTCTTCCATTTCATGTTTCCCCATATTCTTCTAGGTCTAGATTGCGTTTTTTTTTAACCTGCCATGCAAAACATTGCTGACTTTAAAATCACCATAGTTAATGGCATAAAAATAATTTTTGTTTCATCACGGGACCGTTTATTTGGACTTTTTTTTTTTAAGTTCTAAAACGTACGATCGCGATCGCGGCAAAAGTTGAAGTTGATTCCTCTTTGTAACAATTTTTAATAACTTTATATTTTATCTTTTATAATTGAAAAGTTATATTCTCTTATTTTAATATGTTCTTAACATTTTGCCTATGTTGTTTCACTTTGAAAAGTTCTGAAAATGGCCTTTTTTTTTAAAATGAAATAATGCTTTTGTTTTTAAAATGCCTTTGTTTTCTTCATTTTGGAAGCCATTTGCATTTTTTATATTTCAAATTTAATGGATGCAAAGATATTCTAATTAATAAAAAGTATAATGTGTAAAAATTTATACAACATACAGCAAAAATAAAGTGCAAAAATCAAACTAACAATGCCGCTAAATTTATTGTTTTGAAATCGCGATCCGCGAGCTTTAAACATGCTCAAAATTTTTTTTTTTTTTATTTTTTTTTTAAAATTACAATTCTAAGTTCGTTATAAGCATAGTATTTTTAATAGATTTTATCATTTTGGGACCCGAAATAGGTTCGTTATAGGGGTAGTTCGTTATTCTAAAAATCGCAAAGTTCGTTATAACGATGGTATTTTCAATGGAATGGAATTGGGAATCGGCGTGGGTTCGTTATAAGGGAAGGTTCGTTATATCCAGGGTTCGTTATAGCGGGGTTTTACTGTATATATATTTACAAAAATTTGTTTTATAATTAAATTCTAAAAAATACAAATTATTTAAATAATTAAATTTATAAACAACATAGCATTTTATATTTAATGAAATGATGATCAGGTGTAACAAGATAGTAAAGACACATTATGCAAAATTAATTAGTTGGGATTTGAAGGGAAGTTTTTCTATGTATAAAAATATCATAAATGATGAAGCAAATTTTTACCTCCAATCATAGTAAGAGTGCAAATATAATTTAGTATAATGCCTTTTCAATTTAATAATTTTAAAAATATTTTCAATTACTATATATATAAGCAATATTAAAAATTCTCTCCTTTATATCTATAAAAATGAAATCCAAAATCGATGTTTGTTATTGCGTTGGGCGAAATTTACAGAATCAATCATTACGAAATTTCGCATGTAGGTAGCTGAAATTTTTGTTTAACATATAGGCTATTCAAAATAATAAGAATGTTAATGTGCTTTTTTTAAAAATGTAAAACCAAAAAGTGTTAGTTCCAGCCTTTTACCGCTTGGTGCAGCACTAGCCACGACGATAAATGAATTTGATTGGTCAATAATTTTACACCTAGTTTGTTTACACAATGATTGTTTGTTTACATGATGAATGTTTTTAAAAGGTAAGATTATCCAATCGCCGTGAAACTTTAGGAAGTTATATATTTGCTACTAGACTAATGACCCGGGCAACGCCCGGGTTTACCCGATTAAATGTTTTATTCAAACACTATTCGTTACAATTATAAATTGGCGCCGTGGATGTCACTCTTGTGAAACGTAACGCTCCAAACAGGAACAAAATTCTACCAGCGAAACATTCACTCGAGCAGAAAACACACAGAACCAGGTCATCTCTATATATAAAATATCGTTTCTCGGCCTTTTGGCTAAGATCATGTAGTATAATATATTTAGATATTTTTATTTATATTGTCGCGGAGATAAATAAAGCAAGGGCAAGTTTGGGGATAATTAATTTATTATAAGGCGTATTGATAGGGAGAGAGAGAGTCAATACAACTTACCCCAAGACAGAGTTAATCCTAATGAGGGACCTCAGCTCCCCCCGCCGGCCAGATTCCCCAGAACCCCTCACACCCGGTGTCCAGCGATGATTGACAGACGTCCCATGGGGCCTCTCGTGATTGGAGCCGCTTAGCTTCTTGACATTACTCCCTCCTTAGAAAAAATACAGCGACCCGCTGATTAGCTTGTCTCAGCCCTTGTTCTGGAAGGAAATCTATCACGGCTGGTGTTCCCTAGCAGAATAGAATGTTGTTCTTCAGGGTCCAGGTAGGGCTTCATCCGAATGACATGGACGATATCCTTGGCTTTCCGTGATCGGGGAGAGGGGTCCACGGGCTCTACTTCATACGTAACTTCTGAAAGCTTCTTGGTCACCTTATAGGGACCGAAGTATCTCTTCAGTAGCTTTTCTGATAGTCCTACTTTTCGGATGGGAGTAAAAACCCACACAAGATCATTCTTCTGGTAATAGACTGGAGTATGTTTCTGGTCGTATAGTCTACGGTCTTTCGCCTGTGATTGTAGAAGGCGTGATCGGGAGAGTTGACGCGCTTCCTCAGCTCTGGTCACAAGTTCTCCAACGTAGTCGTTAGAGATCTCATCTGGTAGGTAGGGTAGTACGGCATCGATGTAGGTCTCGGCCTCGCGGGCGTGGACAAGAAAGAACGGGGTGTAGCCGGTCGCCTCCTGTTTAGCAGTGTTGTAAGCAAAAGTTACATAGGGCAAAACTTGGTCCCAGTCCTTCTGCTCAACACCTGTGTACATGGACAGCATGTCTCCCAGAGTTTTGTTGAACCTTTCAGTCAGGCCGTTGGTCTGGGGATGGTAGGCCGTTGTAAATCTGTGCACAATTCCGCACAGAGCATTGATCTCTTTTATTACTTGAGAAATGAAATTTCTGCCGCGATCTGTTATCATTTCTCTAGGAGCTCCATGCTTCAAGATGACGTCTTCAACCAGGAACTTAGCTGTTTCGATTGCTCCTCCGTCTGGGATCGCTTTCGTTATGGCATACCTTGTCATATAATCGGTGCACACAATGATCCAACGGTTTCCATCTTTAGAAACTGGAAATCTTCCAAGGAGATCAACCCCGACTTTATAGAATGGCTTTTCTACGGGCGGTATGGATACAAGTTGTCCAGCCGGACGTCGAGGTAATTTCTTCCTTCGTTGACACTCCCGACAATGGCTTACATATTGGCGAACAGTTCTATAAAGGCCAGGCCAATAGAATCGTTTTTTGACTTTGTCATACGTCCGGGCGAAACCCAAATGCCCAGCTGTAGGAGCATCATGTAAATCTGCCATAACTTCCGATCTTAAGTGCTTAGGGATCATCATAAGCCAGGGTCTTCCAGTTGTGCTATAGTTTTTCTTGTATAAGATGCCGTCGATAATGCTGAATTCCTTTCTGGTGTAGCCCGAGTTTAAATTATCGATTATTTTAGCTAAATCCGGGTCTTTATTCTGCTCTATATCGACGTTGGTTAGTGACATCACAGCACTTGGTTGATCGTTCTCAAGCGGGCTCCTTGACAGACAATCGGCATCCTTATGTTTGCGTCCGCTCTTGTAGATAACGGTCACGTCAAATTCTTGCAACTTCAGCGCCCATCTTGCCAAACAGCCAGAAGGATCTTTCTGCCCTACCAACCAACATAGAGAATGATGGTCAGTGACAACCGTGAATGGTCGACCAAACAAATATAGGCGGAATTTGCTAATAGACCAGACTACAGCAAGGCATTCTTTTTCCGTTGTAGAATAGTTATTTTCAGCCTTTGTCAAGCTTCTAGATGCATAAGCTATAGGCCGCTCCTTTCCACCTTGTATTTGTAGAAGAACAGCTCCAATACCATGTCCGCTTGCATCCGTGTGTAGATGGGTATCAGCGGATTCATCAAAGTGTCCCAAGACAGGCTCTGAAATTAGAGCTGTTTTAAGGACTTCAAACGCTTTCTCTTGAGCTGCATCCCAATAAAATTGTTTTTCAGTCTTCAGTAGGTCATGCAAAGATCTAGCTTTGTCGGCAAAGTTCTCAATAAATCTTCGGTAATAGGAACATAATCCAAGAAAGCTCTTCAGTTCAGAGATATTCCTTGGCCTCGGAAATTTAGAGACGGCTTCAACTTTATCTGGATCTGGATGAATTCCATTGGCGTCAACAAGGTGTCCCAAAATCTTTATCCTCCTTGATCCAAAAAGACACTTTTTGTGGTTCAAGCTTAGTCCAGCTTTCTGGATGCAGCTTAATACAAGTTGTAGACGACGTAGATGTTCCTCAAAGGTAGGTGCGTAAACTACGATGTCGTCCAGGTAGCAAAGGCACATGTTCCATTTAAGACTGCCCAGAACACTATCTATCATCCTTTCAAACGTTGCTGGAGCGTTGCAAAGACCGAAAGGCATTACTTGGAATTCATACAGCCCATCTGGAGTGATGAAAGCAGTTTTCTCCCTGTCTTTTTCGTCCACTTCAATCTGCCAATACCCGGACCGAAGATCCATCGTGGAGAAGTAACTAGAGCCCGCTAAACTGTCCAAGGCATCGTCAATGCGTGGCAGCGGGTAAACATCTTTTTTTGTTATCTTATTTAATCGACGGTAATCTACGCAGAATCTCCAGGTCCCGTCTTTCTTTCGAACTAGAATAACTGGAGATGACCAAGGACTTTCAGAGGGCTTCACGATGTGATTTTCAATCATCTTGTTCACTTCATCTTGAATTAGTCGTCGTTCACTTGGTGCTACTCTATAGGGCCGCTGTTTGATAGGAGACTGGTCGCCTGTGTTTATCTTGTGCTTCACAGTACTGGTGGGCTTAATAGGAGTACTCCCAAAGTCAAATATGCCAATAAACTCGTCAAGGCATGAAACAAGCTGTAACTTTTGAATTTCAGACAGCCCTGGATCTAGAGTAAGGTTTATCTTCTGTGACCATTCACGTGACTTTAGCTGCGTTTCTTGTAACTTATCGCTGGATTCAATAAGATTGCAGATATTCCCATTCTCATAACTTTCCATGGTGCACATATTCATTCCTGATGGAATCAGTTGCGGCCAAGACGCTCCATTCGCCACCCAAATGCTACCTCGGCCGTGTCGAAATGTAACCAATGAGTTTGGTATAAGAACTTCCTTTCTTAATAATAAGTCCTTAGAAGTTGAGACTAAAACATCTCTAACACCACATATTTCTTCGTTCATCACACTGATCTTCTTTATTGATTTAGGCGGGATGACAAAGTCGTCGGAAGCAAACAATCTCTGGTTTTCCTCCTCTCGAGATTCCAGGACGGAGGTTTCCCCGAGATGGAGTTCATTTCTGCCACAATCAATGACGGCCTCGGTGGCCTTGAAGAAGTCCCATCCAAATATGATGTCATGGCTGCATTCCACCATAACAACAAATTCAAATGAGATATTCAGACCATTAACTTCTATGTTCAGGACACATTTTCCTAGGGTCTCTATTAAATTTTTATTTGCGGCTTTAAGAATGGGACCTGGTTCTTTGAAGAGAGGTGTCTTTAGTTTGCGTCGAAATTTGTCTGAAATAACAGAAAAGTCGGCTCCTGAATCCACCAATGCTTTAATTTTGCGTCCATTTATTTCGACCATAACAAAATTTTCTTTTAATTTAGCGGCGATATACCCTGGAGGATTTTCCTCAATGGCGACCTCACCCCCGTTAGAAGCCGCTCCACTTAGTTTTTCACATTCTGAGGCATGGGAGAACTGCTAAAACGACGGGCTGGCGACTGGGATTGTCTTCGGGCTGGCGACCTTGCGCGGTTTGGATGTGGGGAAGAGCTCCGGTAGAAGTACGTCGAGGCTTGGGGCGTTACATAGTCGTCGTCGGCGTCATATCTCGGGGGTCGACTCGAAAATCCAACATTTCTTCCTTCTCCGCCATTCCTTAACCTGGCTTCAGCGAAGACCTGCCGTCGTTCCCTACAATAACGGACGACATGTCCGGGTCGTCCGCAGTGGAAGCAGATAGGTTTGTCGTCGTAGGTTCTCCAATGTTCCGTTTTCCTGGGTTGGGTTGGTCGGTCGATATTATAAAAGGGCGTTCGTGGTTGTTGTTGTACCACGTTGACTTGTGGTCTGGTAGGTTGTAGAGCACGGCTGACCTCTTCCCTCACAGTCTGTTCCAGGGCGTTCACCTCTCGGAGCGGATTGATCACTTCAGGTGCTGAGAAAACCTTTTGTATCTCTTCTCTAACGATGCGGCGAATTAAGCCGGCCAAGTCGGCTGAGTCGTCAACACACGAAATGGGCATTACGTTTGACAACCTGGCGAATTTCGTACGGCCGATCCGGCGCTGCTTGACGGTTGTCAGATGACGGCAGAACTTCAGGATCTCATCTACCGTCTGTATGTCTTTCGCCACCAATACCTGGTATGTGTCCTCCGAAATTCCCTTTATAATGTGAGCAACTATCTCACCTTCTTCCATGCGAGGGTTCACCTGGTGGCAGAGACTAAGAATCTCCTGGATGTATGACTCGCTGGATTCCTCGGCCTTCTGTGCTCTTGACTTCAGAACTTCCTCGGCGCGTCGAGCAGAATCCTCTTGCAGTCCGAACACACCGCGGAATGCGTCTTCAAAGCTTCTCCACGAGTTGAGTGATTCTTCCTTATTATCAAACCACCTTCCAGCAGTTCCGTTCAAGTAAAATACGACGTTGGCAAGCTTCATGGTCTCGTCCCATCTGTTGTACTTCGACACTCTCTCGTACTCTTTCAACCACTGTCCAGGGTTTATATTTCCATCTCCAGAAAAGGTAGAAGGATCTCGTTGGCGCTGACAAGGGAGGTAGGATCCGCTAACAGTAGGTCTGTGGTCGTCTTCCATTTCTATTCGTTGTGGCAAAGGTTGAAGAATTGGTTCACGTCCCTGTAGACGTCGACTTCTTCGAAGTTCCGTCACGCTACCCAGCGTCTCCGCCAAAATATGTCGCGGAGATAAATAAAGCAAGGGCAAGTTTGGGGATAATTAATTTATTATAAGGCGTATTGATAGGGAGAGAGAGAGAGTCAATACAACTTACCCCAAGACAGAGTTAATCCTAATGAGGGACCTCAGCTCCCCCCGCCGGCCAGATTCCCCAGAACCCCTCACACCCGGTGTCCAGCGATGATTGACAGATGTCCCATGGGGCCTCTCGTGATTTGAGCCGCTTAGCTTCTTGACAATATATTGTGACGAAGAAATATTTTATTATTTAATTTAATATTATTCAATGAAAATATATTCAACAGATTATAAAAATATATATTAATCTGTATTTGTGAAATCATCTTTAAAATATTTCTTTGCTTGCTTGCTTAAGATTCTCTAGCTGTAAAGAGTTTTGGGGGCTGACCTGTTAATAATTGTCGACTCGTCGCTGTGACGTCATCAATAAATACTTTTACATCTTAGGATATTTCAAGGCTTGATTTCTACGCTACAACTGGTGGAGAAGCTGGACCGATACCCTTTAAGAAATAAAAGACAAATTGATTCTGTTGAATCAGACGAAACTTCTATGAATGTAAAGACGGAAGCAGGTACCCAGGTAAGCAACTACGTTGTTCAACATCTGCCAAGGAACCCTTCTATTTTCTCCGGGGAGGATGGTGAAGATCTCCAAAAATGGTTAAAAGGGTATGCACGTGTGGCAAAGTACAACCATTGGGACGAAACCCTTTGTCTTACTAAAGTTTATTTTTATCTGTCTGGAACTGCTCTCAAATGGTTTGAGAACAACGAAGAAGGCATCCAGACACACACTTGGAAGGAATTCACATCTCAATTAGAGAATGTGTTCGGAAAAAAAGAAAATTCAAAATTGCAAGCGAAGAAGAAACTTAAAACACGGGCACAATTAAAAGGCGAAAGTACCGAATTTTACATCCAGGATGTCCTGTGCTTGTGCAAAGTGGTTGATCATCAAATGAGTGAGGAAGATAAAATCTCCCACCTCATGAAGGGGATAGCTGAGGAGCTTTATCAAGCACTCCTACCGAGGGATGTACAGAGCACCGAGCAATTCATTACAGAATGTCGCCGTGTCGAAGCGCTCCGTTGTAGGCGAGTTACCCCAACCAGGTACGAGCGCCTACCAAATGTAGCCTCTCTCTGTGACCAGGATGATGGAGAAGATCTGTCATCTATGATTAGGCAAATTGTTCGTGAGGAGGTACAGCGGGCATTAGGCTCTCCTCGGGAGGAACCAAAAAATGCTACAATCGAAGAAATTGTAAAGGAGGAGATTGGAAGAACCCTGGCGCCAATCTCAAAGTCTAGGAGAAGTCCTCCTCAGAAGGAAAGACCCCGACAGTTTTTAAATACTAGATATGAGGCCGAAACTATAAGACCGCACCCTGAACCTCGATACCCAAAACAAGGAGGAAGACGCGACACCAATGATTGGCGTACAACTGAGGGAAGGCCAATCTGTTTCTACTGCGGACGCCCAGGTCACGTCGTCCGCTATTGCCGTGACAGGAAGAGACCCAATGAGGAAAGGAGAAATGCCTATTTCCAAAGAAAGCAAGACACAATGGTATCCTACAACTCTCGAGCTGAATCTCAGGACCCCAATGACGAATCATCGAGGAAAACTTTCACTCGCTACCGAAGCTCTACTTCATATCGCGGTCGAAGCAGACAACATTTTTCACCTGCTAGAAGATCTAGCTGGACGCCCCACCATTAAAACTAGATGATAGACCACATTGGAGGTGAGGCCGCAAAGTTATAAAATCCCCCCTTACCGACCACAGTAGAAATGAGAAAAAGCTACCTTGACGTAAACATAGACCTACCAAGTCCTCATGAATAAGATATCTCAACTGAAAGAAGACATCCACCGCAGTCACCTGAAAATATCCCCGGCCATAGTACTAGTTCTTAAGACTGACGACGTAAGTCTCCTGCTGAGCATCGGGTCGATGCTCTTTATAGGAGGAGGCTATGTGACGAAGAAATATTTTATTATTTAATTTAATATTATTCAATGAAAATATATTCAACAGATTATAAAAATATATATTAATCTGTATTTGTGAAATCATCTTTAAAATATTTCTTTGCTTGCTTGCTTAAGATTCTCTAGCTGTAAAGAGTTTTGGGGGCTGACCTGTTAATAATTGTCGACTCGTCGCTGTGACGTCATCAATAAATACTTTTTCATCTTAGGATATTTCAAGGCTTGATTTCTACGCTACAATATATATCTTTTTAAAAATCTATTCAGTAGAGAGAGTGGATATGCTTGCTCGAAAAAAATATATTATATAAATATATAATGTTTGATTATTATTATGATTATTATCATAATATTCTGTGTGTTACAGAATATTATTATCAATTATATACGTTAGACAAACTTTAATTCAGATAAAACCCAGGCGAAGCCGGGTACACATCCGCTAGTATCCTTATATCTATAAAAATGAAATCCAAAACCGATGTTAGTTATCGCGTTGCGCAAAATCCACTGAATAAATCATTTTGAAATTTCGCATGTAGGTAGCTGAAGATTTCGCTTAACATATAGGCTCTTCAAAAAAATAAAAAGGTTAATGTGCTTTTTAAAAAAAATATAAAACCAAAAAGCGTTAGTTCCATCCTTTTACCGCTTGGGCGCAGCACTGATCACGACGATAAATGAATTTGATTGGTTAATAATTCTACACGTAGTTTGTTTACACAATGAATGTTAGTTTGTTTACACGATGAAGGTTTTTAAAAGGTAAGAATATCCAATTGCTGTAAATCTTTAGGAAGTTATATATATATATATATATATGAAATGTAAATAATAAAGTTTATCAAATAAAATTTTTAATCTTAAATATAATTTAAAATAAGTTGATATTATAGAGTGAGTTAAGATGGATTTATATATTGATATAACTATATTTAAAACTTTTAATAACAGTAATATTTATATATAAAAAGGAAATGCTATTAGATTAGCAAGCTAAATCTAAATTAATTATATAAGATAAAAGTTGATAATTATTTTTGTGTTTAAGTTAGATGAGATTAAAAAGTTGTTTATATGTATTATATTTATATCTTATTTAGGAGAGAAAAATGTAATAAAAGTAATTATATGTTAGAATAATATGTTTTTATTTTAGATAGAAAAAAAAAAATTGAAAAATAAAAAGAAAATTTAACAAGAAAAGAAGATTTAACAACGTAACGTCTTTTAGCATCGGCTTTTACCCTTCATTTAGACATACTCTTAAAATAAATAGGAATAAAGAAGAGATTTATAATGATTATATATTTATTTTTTAGTAAAAGAGAGGAAAGAGATAAAGAAAGAACCATACACTTTTATTTCAAACAGGTAGAGAATTGAAAGGGTGTTAGTATTTTTTTAGTTAATTAATAGTTTTTGTAATTTTTTTTATATAATTTTTTTTTTCCTAAGAGTAAGAATAATATGATATAATGTTTTTGCCTAGTTAAGAATAGATAAACATATTTTAAATCTTTGCTTATTAGAAATTATTTTTTGGAACCCTAATGGTAGACCAGGACATTACACAAAAGGAGATTGGAAAATCTATTGGAGAGAGAAATCTGTGGTACCAGGGCTCTTCAGATGAAAATACCACCGTGGTATTTGTTTTTGTCTCTTTTGTTTTTAAGAACAAATCAAGAGAAAACATGTCAATAAAAGAAAAAAGAAATTTGTAACGGCAGCTTGCACGCCGGCGGGTTTTCAGTTTTGATTTCGGTTTTGCACGAGTTGTGTAAGACACCGGCAGGCGCGGAATAAAAGACATTGGAACTTCCCCTCTACTGTTTGTTGGATAACTTAACATACAACCAGGACGTTACAAAATTCTTTCTTTGTATTGATTGCGTAATAGTAGAGTTGTAGTTGTTATTCCTATTCGTTTTCAGAAAAAGTGAATCACCAAAAAAAAAATTTTGAAATTCGAATAATTTTTTTTTTCTTGCACCGCATAACTCCAAAACCGCATAAAAAAAAACTGTATAAAAAGAGAACGAAGTGTATTTTAACATTACAACATTTTAACATTTAACGCAAAAACGATACAATATTTTCATTAGATATATATTAATATTGAAATGCTCTAAGTCATACTAATTAAAAAAGCCTGCATATTGGAAAGCATTAGAAAATAAAACTTTGTGAAAGAAGGTTACTACCGAAAACCGGAAGATAAATTTACTCAAGTGAATTGTAAGTTTTTTTGAATAATTTTAGTGCGTAATTGTACATTAAGTTTTTTCTATAATTTTTAGTCCTCTTAAAGAAAATGTGTGACAATAATAAAAAACAAAAAAGAAGTGCAATTTCGCTAGAAACCAAAATTATAATTCTCGATTATTGGCGAAAAGAGAAAGATCAACAGCAATAGGTAAACATTATAATTTCGGCGAATCTACTATAAGAGCAATAAAAAAAAAATGAAGCGGCAATAAGAAGATCAGTCAGATCTGGTACAAATTTGAGTTCTAAAATTTCATCATATTCAAGAGGCACTTTAATAGAAAAAACAGAAAAGGCTCTCATAATTTGGATTGAAGATTTAACTCAAAAAAGAATTCCGTTAGATGGACATTTAATCAAGATGAAAGCCCTTAAATTTTACAAGGAGTTAAAAGAATCAGAGCCATCTACATCTTCACGTGAAAGTAATCCACAATTCTCTGCCAGCACTGGGTGGTTAACTGGTTTTATAAAAAGACATTCTTTTCGTAATCTAAAAATAAAAGGTGAGGTGGCTTCTGCAGATGAAGAAGCTGCTAGAAAATATCCTGAAAAGTTGGCTAAAAAGTTGTCATGTTGCATTAGCAATTGCCGAGATAAAATCACAAACTTTAAATGCATGTTGGAAAGCTGCTTGGCCTGAATGCGTATCAAAGAGAAATGAATCAAATAGAACAACAATAGTAACATCAGATATTATTTCAATTGCTAAGGAAATAGGTGGGGAAGGTTTTGATGATTTTGGCGAGCATGATATAGAAGAATTGCTTGTGGACGAAGCCCTATATGATGATGATATTTTGGAAAGTATGGTAGATACTACTAAAGATTTCGAAACAGTGTGTAGATAGCGAACTGGAAGATGTTACTCCACTGGACGAAAAATTACTTCGGGAACGCCTTCAACTTTCCGGTAAATTGGAATTTGTTTTTATTCAAAATGATAATGATGTAGAACGCGCCTTAAAATTCCAACGTGATCTGAAATTTTGTATGTCTGGCTACAGAGAACTCTACAAAGAACTAGTCAAGCCATCACAGCGTTTGATTACTGACTACCTTGTCAAAGAAAAAAAATCACTGAAGTTCCTAAAGAAGCATTACCATGTAGATCTGATGACGTAATTTTATCTTCAAGTGATGAAAGTGATCTTGCACCAATCCACAAACGGGTTCGCACATTATCAGACAGCGAATAATGATGAAAACATTCTTAATATGATTTTAAATAAAGTTTTGTTTATGTTTTTTTTTTTACATATTAAGTTTTGTTTTTGTTATTATGTGCCATTTATTAAAATATGATGAGAAAAAAAATTAAATCTTATTATATATAAATCTTTTTTTATGATATTTCTGGTGCATTTTAAAACATTATTTAGGTTTTATGCGATTTTTTTAATAAATGGAACGTATTCATCATTTTACATATATAAATGTATGTCTTTTTTTGTGTGATTTTTTTTAATGCGGATTCCCCTGGAACGCATCTACCGCATAAAAAAAGAACCAAGTGTATATTTTTACATTGTTAATTTAATTTGTTGTTGTTTTATAATAATGAAGATGCAAATATTTATTTATTTCATCTCAATTTGCAGGTGTTACATTCGAGCACAGCTCGCAAGTCACCTAGTCCAGATTATTTACACATGGCGAGTTGTAATGCTGGAGTGGCCCCCCGAACCTTACAGGAGGGCAGTTGTTGGGTGTTTGGCTGTCAGCTAGCCATTGGGTCCAGGTCGTCGGATTCGGTGGCTGAGGTCACCAACTGTAGGAATTCTTATTTTTTGAGTTTGATTCCGTTGCAATTCCAGAAAACGATTTTTAAAGGTAATTTGCCTTTCATTGTAAGAAAGTTTTGATAATTTCTAATAACTTTTCGCACAGTTCCCTGGTGTCAGAATGAGTAGTTTTCTTTTTTGCAGTTTCAGCGTAACTTGCCTTTTGTTTTTCAACAATTTCTTCTTCTGTTTTAGTGTAGCTTGCTTGAGGTATGGTGTTAGGGGAGTTTTGTCTGGGAGGCCTTAGCTGCTGTTGTTGTGGCTTCGGAAAATTTGGGCATCCGCGGTAATTGGCTGTGTGCGCCTCTCCGCAGTTAGCGCACTTTAGTGGGAGCTGTTTCGACTTTCTTGGACAATCCTTCGAATGGTGTTCTTCAGCACACTTGACGCATTTGGGCTTCAAAAAGCAGTTCAGCTGGCCATGCCCAAAACCCTGGCAGTTAAAGCATTGGGTCACTCGTTTTGTAGTCCTGAATGATTCCACGACTATTTTTTGGTAAAGTATTTCAGTTATTCCATAGATTCCTTTATTTTGTTCATTTTTCGGTAGCTCTACTAGGACTATATTCATCGGTATTTTGGTCGATTGTCTATGGAGTCTTTTGACAATGACCTCAGTGAAGCCCATTGAGACCAGTTCAGTTACGACATCTTCTTCTTTGATACCCCCTTCAATACCACTTTCAGTGGTTTTTCCTCCTGTAGTCTGTAGGAATATCCTCCATTATTTTTCTGTACATACTCCCTGATTTTTTTGAAGTCGCCTATGTTTTTCGATTTAATTATGTGCTTTTTGCCAGAAATCGTGACTTGGAATGGTTCCATGCACAAGTCTTTTAGTTCTTGGCAAAGAAGCTTCCAATCTGCTACATTTTCTGCAATAACAGGAGGAATTCTCGGTTTTTTCACGTTAGTGACCGTGGTCCATGGGCCATCGTTGTCGTTATTTTCTTCATCGTCTTGCGGTGGGTGAGCTGCATTCATTTGTTGAGAAACTCCAGTGGCAGGACTTTGTTCGTCGATGTCCATTCTAGGCGTCTTCAGATTACGCTCGCTCCTAGTTGGCGATCTTGAGTCATCCGATGGGGAGCCGCGAGTTCTCTTCTTTGATTGAACCGTTTCCTCAAGTTTATACTCGATTCCACATTTGTCTAGGATCTTCGTTATTAAGGAGGCTTCGATTATGCATAGTTTCTCGCCGGTTGGTCCGATCGTCGATTTAATTAAAATTGGTGGCATATTATTTTTTTGATGCAAATATCATTGTTGTTGTTGTTTATATAACAAAAAATTACATTGTATGTGATGATGATAACAAAAATGAGTTTTTAAATTAATATACATAATTCAATGAGAAAAAAAAAGAAATAATTAATTATAAAATTCACAAACGTGACAATATCTCATTTAAAATTTAATAAATGTTTCCAAAAAAAAATTGTGTTTCAAAAATATATTTAAACATATATAACAATATTTATATTTATATACGTTTATAAATCTATATTTAGGTGGATTGGATGTTTTCTAGAATCGTTTTAACAAATGTTCATTAGGCAAACTTTTACTTGGGTAAAAACCGGGCGAAGCCGGGAACATATATATATTTTTATATGTTTGTCGGCTATGCACGCCCTCAATATGTAACTAATCTCGCTGAAATTTGAACAGGACAGAGAGTTAAATCTGGAAGAGTTTTTTGTCGCACCTATAACCAAGAAAAATTATAATTAACCAAGTACTGAGCAACATTATTTTTTTAGTCAGAAATGCTGACGACAATATTGCTGTATCAGGCTTGATTGACATAAACAAAATTCTTTAGGGGAATATTCACTAAAGCAGACCACCAATCAACCCCCGAGGTACCCACCCCAGCGCATTAACCCTTGAAATTGTCTGAGTTGAGCGAGTGATTGCGATGAATCTTGACTGCGATGCCCATCTTTTCAGTAAGAATAAGAAAAAAATGGTTCATAAAATAATTAATCCAAAATACTGGCATGTAAATTTTTTTCTGTGCAAAATAAAAGAGCACATGGAAATTAGGCAAACATATGTATTTGCTAATGACTGCGACTGCATTTTAAACGATTTTAAAAAAGATTTACAAAAAAAGGCCAGAACAAAAATTAATAAAAAATATGAAAGCTATTATTTATTTACAGTAACGCTAATTTTGTAAAGTGTTTTTTAAATTGCATTGTGTGCACTTACGTAACTTAGAAATAAAAATTTCTCTCTGGATACTCAATACTTTGTAAAAAAAAAAGTAACACTCGTATAAAAAGATATTTCAAAAAAAGTTTGCAAGCAACTTGAAAAAAAAATGCAGAACTCTAATTGGTCGCTTAATTGGCCTGGTTTTGTTACTTCACCTCGTATTTACTCTGCGTAAAAAAGTTCTTTAAATGAAAAAAATAAATAGCCAAAAGTACTAATCAAAATCTAGCCGAAATTTTTTCTCAGGTTTATAAGAAACGACATGCAAAATTTGGTACCAATTAGTTCAGTAGTTTTTGAGTTTATCGCGAAACAGACAACAGACATTGACAGATATATAAGAAAGATTAGGAGAGATTTTGCATATTGCTTGATATTAGAATATTTTATTAAGTTAGTTTGTATTTTTTGCTTATTGACTATTGTTTGTTTAATTTTAAGAATTATCATATTGACTGTAACTTTTATTTATTATTATATATAAAAAAACAAAGGCCAGAACTAAAATTAATAAAAAATACGAAAGCCATTGTTTACATACAGTAACGCTAATTTGGTAGAGTTTTTTTTAAAATTGCATTGTGTGCACTTAAGGTAACTTAGTAATATAAATTTCTCTCTCAATACTTTTGTAAAAAAAAAAGTGACACTCGTATAAAAAGATATTTAAAAAAAGTATGCAGGCAACTTGAAAAGAAATGCAGAACGCTCATTGGTCGCTTAATTGGCCTCGTGTTGTTATTTCGCCTCGTATTTACTCCACGTAAAAAAAAAGTTATTCAAATGAAAAAAAGAAATGGCCAAAAATACTAATCAAAATGTAGCCGAAAATTTTCCTCAGGTTTATAAAAAGCGACATGCAAAATTTGGTACCAATTGGTTCAGTAGTTTTTGAGTTTATCGCGAAACAGACAGACATTGACTTTTATATATATCTAAATAATATTGTAAATAATTTTAAAAATATGCGCATTAATCATGATGCCATACTTCCCCCTCTCCAGAGGTCGTCAAGTCCTTGTGAGTGACCTCATCAATTCTTTCAAAATAGGGTTTGAGTCTTGAGACATGGACAATCAATGGGTCTTGGCCAGGATTATCTTTCGGCTCAATTAAGTAATTTACGTTGGACAGCTTCTTTAATATTCGATATGGGCCAAAATATTTTCTCAATAGTTTTTCACATTTTCCGATTTCCTGACTGGTGTCCAAACTGCCACTAAATGTCCTGGTTCATAGATTCTCTCGTTGTGTTTTTTGTCATAGTTTCTTTTCATTCTTTCCCGAGTCTTCTCTGTGTTGTTAATGACTACCTGTCTCGTCCTTGCTATTTTATCTAAGTAATTTTCTATATATTCATCGTAATCATTCATGTTACTGTCCATTGAGATATTCTCGTCGTCTAAGAGGGACATGGGTTCCCTCCCAAACAATAGGAAAAATGGAGAGTAGCCTGTGGTTTCTTGAATCGTGGTATTATATGCGTGGGTGATGAAAGGTAGGATTTTGTCCCAGTTTTCTTCTGATCCGTATTCACATACATGCTGATCATATTGATTAAAGTTCTATTTAGCCGTTCCGTTAGTCCGTTAGTCTGGGGGTGGTAGCTCGTTGTGAAGCAATGTTTAACTTTGCACATTTTCATAACCTCCTTCATCAAATTGCTAGTGAATTGTGAACCTCTGTCGCTGATAAGAAATCTTGGAGCCCTATGCCGTAAAAATATATGTTCGATTAAAAATGTAGAGACTTCTTTCCCTTTCGCTTCTGGTACTGCCTTTGTTTCAGCATACTTGGTATAATAATCCGTCAACACAATTATCCATTTCCTTCTTCTTTTTGTTGAAGGCAAGGGGCCAACAAAGTCAATTCCGATTCTTTCAAAAGGGTAGTTAGCTGGGGGAATAGGTTGTAAAAGTCCAGATGGCAACTGATTTGAACCTTTCCGACTTTGGCAAAGATGGCACGTCTTTACAAATTCGGAAACATATTTCAGCATGGAAGGCCAAAGTATTTATTCTTCAATCGGTATGTGGTTCTGGCGACGCCCAGATGGCCATTCAGCATATGGTTGTGGTATTCACTCATGATATCCTTCTTTCTCTTCTTTGGCACTACCAGCAACCATTCTCTACCTTCAGGATTTGGATTTTTCTTGTAGAGACACCCATTTTCTTCTTTAAAGTTATGTGTAATTGAACGCATGTTTCCACTAAGGTTCTCCTTAATATTCTCAATAAAATCATCCTTTTCGTCTATTATTTGATTTAGAAATAGTCTTTCATAATCCTCGTCCCATTCGTTTTCTGGTAAGGGTCCTCTAGATAGACCATAAGTATCCAGATGTTTTTTTCCCGATTTGTGTATGATTTCGAAATTGTATTCCTGAATCTTCAGTGCCCATCGTGCTAATCGACCGGTCGGATCTTTCAAATTCTTAAGTCAGTATAGTGCGTGATGATCAGTGACGATTCTAAGGTGCCTTCCATATAAATAGGGCCTTAATTTTGATATCGACCACAGCTAAACATTCCTTTTCGGTGGTTGAATAATTTTGCTCAGGTTTACTTAGGGTTCGGCTCAAATATTATATTACCTTCTCTTCGCCATCGATATTTTGAATTAGTGTTGCGCCTAAGCCGATGTTAGAGGCATCTGTGTGAATGCAGGTGGCTGCATTTGGATCGAAGTGACCAAAATTGGCGGATTTATAAGAGCTTTTTTAAGGTTTTGGAAGGCTTCTTCCTGTCCAGATAAATTGCACATTTTTTCTGATGAGGCTGGTCAATGGGTCAGCGATTAATGAGAAATCTTTAATGAATTTTTTATAATATGAGCACATTCCTAGGAATGATTGCACTTCTTTGGCCTTCTTGGGCTGAGGAAAATCTCTAACGGCTTTGATATTATATTCGGCAGGTTTTATACCTTCTTGGTTGGTTATATGACCAAGGATCTCAAGTTCCTCGAAAGCAAATATCTATTTCTTGGCATTCAGTTTTAAATTAGATACGCTGAAGCATCTGAGGACAGCTTCAAATCTTTTAATGTGGGTTGGAAAGTCCTAGCTGTATATAATCACTCGTCCAGGTAGCAAAGGCAAATCTGCCATCTCAAATTTCCGAGGACATTGTCCAGGTTCCTCTCAAAAGTAGCAGGGGCGTTGCATAGACCGAAAGGCATTACGTTGAATTCATATAACCCATGTGCCGTAGTGAAAGCCGTCTTCTCTTTGTCTCTCTCTTCAATTTCGACTTGCCAATATCCCGATTTGAGATCTATTGCTGAGAAGTACTTGGATCCTTGGAGAGTATCCATTACATCATCAATTCTTGGGATTGGATAAACATCCTTCACTGTTACTTCATTTAATTTCCTATAATCCACACAAAATCTGTATTTGCCATCTCGTTTTTTGACCAATATAACGGGAAAGGACCAGGAACTTGAAGATGGTCTAATTATTCCTTCTTCAAGCATTTCATCTATTTGATCCTTTATGATGGTTCGTTCCTTAGCACTTACCCTGTAAAGCTTGTGCTTTATAGGTTTTGCGTCTTCTGTATGAATCTGATGTTTTGCCAAATTGGTCCTTCCTAACCTCGATGAGAACAAATCAGTATACTTGGCAAAAATTTGTTTTAACCTCTCTTGTTCTTTAAATGATAAATTTTTGTTTATTTGAAATTGTATTTCGTCATTTTCATTCTGCTTCTCTATATTCTCTATAAAATTTACCTCTGCAGGAAGACTTCCATAAGCCAATGTTTGGTCTTTCATGATTTTTAAAGGTCGAGGATAAGGGTTCGTTATCCAGATATGGGTTTTCTTATCCGTGACAGTAAGCAAACTTCTTGCCAATCGAAGACCATTTGTTTGAGTCATTCTGTTGTTCTCTTCGATGACATATTCTCCATCCTCTGCTTCTATTGAGGCCCTAATCAATTTAATAGATAGTTTAGGTATAATGGTATCTGTAGTGCTCTTTATTTTTTTAGATCATAATTGCTTACGTCATGATTACTCATCAAATTATATTTTATTGTTTCTCGTTTACAATCAATTTTAGCATTCATTTTTTTAAGGAAATCTCGTCCAAGAATAAGAGTTCGTAGATGCGCGTCCATTACTACAAATTCTTGGGATAATTCAGTGTCATCAATTTTTAAATCTAAAATAATGCTACCTACCATATCTAATTTTTTCCCATTGGGTCCTGAACACGTTTTAGTGAGACTTTATTTCACGGGCAGCAAAAAGTGCTGTTCTTAGGTCGACCACTGAAAGATCAGCTCCTGTATCAATCAAAGCTTCGCATAACCCTATCTTGTCCACATTAATATTAATTTTGTACCTAGGGTCCAACTTTCTAATTCCATTTATGGTCGACTTGCTTTGATTGAAGGAATCAGGCGCGACACTTAGTTAAAATCTTCCAACACGGAATATCTATTCCGTGTAGGAATATTCGTTCGTGTGTCATTACAAACATCCGTGTAGAGGCGAGGCCGTGTATAATCTTTTCTTTCGTCCATTTGAAGATTTTCTTGACTCTTGTCTTGGGAAACTGAGGGGTCCTCTTCTACGATCCTCACAAACTTGACTCTGCAATACCGCGCTACGTGTCTTGGCTTGTTACACTTGAAGCATATTGGTCTCCCGTCTTCTGTCCTATTCCTGTTTGAATCTGGACTCTTATTGTATTTTTTCCTTGGGTAGACCGGTTTTGGCTCAGGATTGGGAGTGTAAAATCGTCTAGGGGCAGATACCTGGGGCAGCGGCTTGTTCTGGTAGTACCTCGGAGCGGAGGCCTGGGGCTTGGGGGTGTTCTGGCAGTACCTCGGAGCGGGGGCCTGGGATTGGAGGTGTTCTGGTCTGGTCTTCTGAACGACGGAGCGTTCTTCGATTGCTCTTGATGATGGGAACGAGGAGAGCGTGGTCCATTATATAGAGCCTTTGACCTTTCTATACGTTCTTGATAATTATTTTCAAACAAATCCATCTTTTTACACAATCTTAGGAGTTCGTTAGAATTCTTAGAAGGGTTTAAGTAGAGGGCAAAAGAGTATTCTTTCTTTAATCCTCCAATAACCCAATTTATTTTAGTCACTTCTTCCATTTGGGGGTCGACCTTGTTGCACAGAACCAGGATATCCTCTGCAAACCTGATTGCAGGTTCATTCCACTGCTGCATTCTGTTTAGCCTCATCTTCATTTCTTCTTTGTTGGCGTCTGGGGCAAAATCCTGAATTAGGCAGCTGTTGAAATGTTCCCAGCTGGTAAAACTTATCTTGTGTAGGTCCAGCCAGGTTTTGGCCTTACCAATCATATTCATGGCTGCATAGCGAGAAATAATATATTCTGCCCAGTGGTACAGGAAGCCAATTTCTTCAAGGGACTCAATCCATGGGCGAGGGTCTTCTGTTTCATCATATTTGGGGATGTCTATGTTGGGGTTCAAGACAACTGGGTCGGCACTTGCATCTCTACCAATTGTTGCACTGGGCTGCGGTTTGGCAGATTGTTCAGTCTTGAGTCTCTCCTCAGACGTGTCTTGCATCTTTCCAGAACGTTTCTCAACCATCCTACAAGGTTAAACCAGTCAATAATAAAAAAGACAATTATATATTTAGGTAGCACCTAGAATCTCCCTTTATTTATCACATCAAATTTTAAAGCAGGTGGGGTATTTAGTGTATCAAAATACAAATGTTTTATAGTACATAATATTTAATAGTAATAATCTGTTTTATAAAGATAAATAAATGTATAATTTAAATTTTAAATATATTAAAAATAATATTATAAATATAATTTTAAAAATACGCGCATTAATCATGTTGCAACAATATCTTTTTGAAAATATATTCAGTAGAGAGAGTGGATATGTTTGCTCGAAACATATATATTATATCTATACTAGCGGATGTACCCGGCTTTGCCCGGGTTTTACCCGAATAAAGGTTTGTCTAACGAACATTTGTTAAAACAATTCTCTATAAACTTATATAAAAAAAAAGATATATTTTGATAATTTGAAACTCGTAAATTTGAATCTCTCGATAAAGTGATCATTTTTTCCCGGTCCCTGTGTGCCGTGTCATTCTGAATTTTGTCTTTCCTAATTTTCTACATTACAAAATCATAGTTTTATCTAGTGAACATTTTTTCCCGGTCCCTTAGGCTAGCGGATTTACCCGGCTTAGCCCGGGTTTTACCCGAGTAAAGGTTTGTCTAACGAACATTTGTTAAAACAATTCTCTATAAACTTATAAAAAAAAAAAGATATATTTTGATAATTTGAAACTCGTAAATATGAATCTCTCGATAAAGTGATAATTTTTTCCCGGTCCCTGTGTGCCGTGTCATTCTGAATTTTGGCTTTCGTAATTTTCTACATTACAAAATCATCGTTTTATCTAGTGAACATTTTTTCCCGGTCCCTTGAAAAATACTCAAGTTGAATAAAATCATGGTCTTTTATGGAAGATGGACGAAGTTCCCGGAGGTCACCCGCAAGGCTCTTTTCTTGTCTACTTGGCACAGCTGTGTCACCAACTCTGCCCCCGCGCGCCAGGACCTCTTGGTCCCTCTGATTGGTCGGTAGGAACTTGGACTGTCCATCCGGCCAGCGGCCGTACGAATACATTCTCTCGACGGGGTGGGGCAGACCTAAGCCTATCTCCGTCGCAAGGCGGCGCTGCTTGCGAGTTAAAGCTTCCAATCTGCAAATAACTCTAAGGATATTAAAGATATTCAAGAAATTATTTTTCAGAAACCTTCCCTGTACTATACTAAATAATTTCCCAAAGTTTCATGGCGTTCCAATGAGTGGTTTGGTCAGGCATAAAGGACAGACAGACACACATACATTCATTTTATATATATCCCTATATATAGTCACGACCGTCTTTCCTCATCGGCCTCTGTCACGGATGCGCGCGCACAGGGAGGTCACATGCTCGCCGGCAGCCAAAAAAAAAAAAAAAAAATCCCTCAAGCCGGATTTGAACCAGCGACCTAAGGATCACCGTTGTAACATCTACAGTCCTCCGCTCTGCCAACTTAGCTATCGAGGGATACAAACTGTATGAATAAGTTTACCTTATAAAGTCAATTTATCCTATTTCTACACAAAATGTACTCATACATATATTATCCCTATATATAGTCACGACCGTCTTTCCTCATCGGCCTCTGTCACGGATGCGTGCGCACAGGGAGGTAACGTGCTAGCCGGCTCCCTCGAGCCGGATTTGAACCAGCGACCTAAGGATCACCGTTGTAACATCTACAGTCGGATAAAACATGGGCATTGCCCGGGTCATTCGGCTAGTAGATATATAAAAATGAATGTATGTGTGTGTGTGTGTCCTTTATGCCTGACCAAACCACTCATTGGAACGCCATGAAACTTTGGGAAGTTATTTAGTATAGTACTGGGAAGGTTTCTAGCAAATAAAATTTTTGAAATAACTTCGCCTAAAAATAATCAAGATAAATATTCTAATTTATCTGTTATAATTCAACAATCTGCTCTAAATATTATCATGATGATACGATGATTTTTTTAATGTATAAAATTAGAAAAGACAAAATTCAGGATGACACGGCAATTTATTTGAGACAAGAATAATGATACAAGTCCAAGGCAAGATACTATTCCTTTAACTTCCAATTACCGAGGGATACATTTAATTTTGATTTTATTCAACTTATCGAGTATTTTTCAAGGGACCGGGAAAAAATGTTCACTAGATAAAATGATGATTTTGTAATGTAGAAAATTAGGAAAGACAAAATTCAGGATGACACAGCAATTTATTTGAGGCAAGAATAATGATACAATTCCAAGGCAAGATACTATTCCTTTAACTTCCAATTACCGAGGGAACCAATTAATATTGATTTTATTCAACTTATCGAGTATTTTTCAAGGAACCGGGAAAAAATGTTCACTTTATCGAGAAATTCAAATTTACGAGTTTAAATTATCACAATATATCTTTTTTTTTTATAAGTTTATAGAGAATTGTTTTAACAAATGCTCGTTAGACAAACCTTTTCTCGGGTAAAACCCGGGCGAAGCCGGGTACATATATCCGCTAGTATTATATAAATATTATTATCAATATTATCATAATATTCATTAGGCAAACTTCCACTTGGATATAACCCGGGCCAAATATCATGGAGCAAGCTAAATAAACGTTTGGTTTTTTTTTTCTCCGCTAGATGGCGCTCTGCCATCTATAAAGCACATGTGCTCGTGGTCAGGAGATGTCTTCTTTATTTTCAATATATATATATGTCATAATTTGTATAATTCCCAATAGATTATGTAAAATGTAAATACAAATTCTTCCATCTATAAATCGGTACAAAATAAACGTGGAAGCCAGCGCGCGCGGGTGAATGCTATGCCGGCACGCCACCTCCGTGCGCTCACAAGTGTCGAACAAGTTCTTATTTTTGACGCATACATTGCACAACGGTCGCACCCTTCCATTCGACCACGACATATATTTATATTAAAAAAAATAGGCATATATTGGATTTCTAATTATTTTATTGTTCCAATATTTCGAGGAGCAACTCGCCTCTCTTTACCGAGGATGTTTGTGTTTTTTACTAAAACATGCTAGCACGCATGTGTAATATTTTGAGTCACGGCTCTCTGAGGACTTGTGATAAAAACACAACTAGTGAGTAGAGAATATGTTTTTTTATACTTTATTTTTATGATTTTGACACCCAGATTTTTTAAACGTCCAACATTGGCTTATTACATTCTTGAAAACCACCTAATACTTTTTTATAGGCTCATTCATTATTTTCTTTTTGCTTCACAGTTACAACATTCCATTTTCAATGGTGTGAGTGTTCATCCCTGTTTCTACCATATTGTCCATATTTTTTATATTGTCCATATATTTTAACAATTTTTTTTTTTCTCATTCTTCAAGGCCAATGAATGAATTGTATCTTTGATTTAAATATTACATTCAGTATATATACAGCTAACAATTATATATAACATTACAGATCAACACCATTATTATTATTTTGTCCACACATTGTGCGTGAAAGAGAGAGAGATTTATATACAACAGTGTAATTGTAAAGCTGCTTTATATTGGTTGATTCAATCCTTAAGTGATTTACTGGTTTCCAATGTAAGTAGCTTGACATGTTTGCAGGAAATTTTGTAAATTACATTGGTTGTACTTTCCTGGTTTCCTGGTTTGAAGTATTTTTTGTATCTAAGTGGCTTAAGATTTGGCGTAAGACATGGCGTAAAATTTGTTGTAGATTTTGTGCAGATTGATTATATGATCAATAAATTTGTTTTCAAATAATTTTAAAATAGATAAAAAAAAATTTGCACCTTTGTTTAAAAGTAGAATAGTATTCAAAAAGTAACACAAAAAGTTTTCTTTTTAAATGAGGTGACCTAAAAACTAGATACTTCAAATATCAGATCATTTCCAGAATTTTGGTCATATTGCTTTGAAATCTTTATTTCTAAATCCAATTAATACCATTCGTAGATTATCAAACAATTTCTTTTACTCATTAAGCCATAAAAAAGTAACCCAACCAAATAGGTTCATCCTTGAATGTGGTTGATTTAGTTTCCTATTTTCAAATACAATTCATTTCTTTACTCCCAAGACTTGTAGGATGAGACTGGGTGTGTGTTGCAGAAGTCTTGGAACAAGAGATTGTGTGCCCTCTATGAGGCCAGTCAGCAAGGCATCCAAAGACTCGAGATCTTTGAGTCAGAGGCCACCTATGTGCGGCAGACACCCATCAAGATTATCCCACTCTCTGACTGTATCAAAGTGTCCGTGGCCACCCAGAAAAGTCAAGTCAATGTCTTTGAGGTATTGTTACTTCCTACACATCAGGGTAGTTCACACCTAATAGAACTAAACTCAGTTCATCATTTGGTTTCCCATATCATCTGACCTCGCAGACTGAGATTAAAAAAAGCTAAACATAACTTTTTAAAAGCTTTTCCAATCGCTCTCAACAAATGCTTTTAACGGAGCTTCCTAATCCATGACTAAAACTTGATCATGAAACAATCTGAAAAAAAAAAAAAAAAAATTCTCAATGGTATCGATTTACATTATTAATAAAAATATATTACAGCAGTATTCATAAAAATATTATTTTAATTATACAGTAAAACCCCGCTAATACGAACCCTGGATATAGCGAACCTTCCCTTATAACGAATTAACGGCGATTCCCAATTCCATTCCATTGAAAATACCATCGTTATAACGAACTTTGAGATTTTTGAATACTAGGCTTAAAACGAACCTAAAATTGTGATTTGAAAAAATTTTAAAACAACAAAATTTTGAGCATGTTTCAGCTCACGGATTGCAATTTCAAACAAAAAATTAGCGGCATTGTTTGTTTTCATTTCCATTCTATTTTTGCTGTATGGTGTATACATTTTTTACACATTATACTTTTATTTAATAGAATATCTTTGCATTCGACAATTTTGAAATAGAAAAAAAAAAAACAAATGGCATCCAAAATAAAGCAAAGAAACAAAGAATGGCGTTCTAAAAAACAGTGGCAGCATGCCCTTTTAGAAGCGTTCTATGTCAAGTTTAACCTAGGCTAAAAAATAATTCCAAATAATTTTAAAGCCAAAAAATGGTTTGAATAACAGGTTAAAAACAAAATTTAATCTATACTTCAGAAGAATATGTGGAAACTGGGAATGGAAAAAAAAAAAAAAAATAGTGCCCTGTGTCTCATGGGCCACAAACAAATCGACCTATAAATTCTCAAAAACTACCATCACAGTTCTATTTTTAAAAGGGAAGCCTTGTTAGGTATATGGCTTATTCAGGGTTCGCGGATATTTCCCCTGGCCGGCCATTTTACCACCGATTTTGTTTTTGCAAATTGGCGTTTTTTATTCGCAATTTTACAGATCGCGCTATCGTATCAACATGTTTTGCGTCCTATTTTTCTGAATTGGATATTTTTGATTCATCTTCAATTGATTTAGAATACATGAAGCTTTATTCCTTTGATGGAAATAACAATATTTTAAGACAATTCTGATTTTCAAATTTTACTTTTCACTTTCAAACAACAAGGTATTAGAGGCATTTTTTTCATATAAATTTAGTATTATATTATTTGAGAAAGATGTTCTAAAATACTCTTATATCTTTTAAATATATACAGTATAACCTCGTTAATTCGACACACCCCAATTCGACACTCGGCGATAATTCGACCGTGTTTTGATGTCCCGACCTCCGGCCTATCAAATAACAAACCGTAATTCGACATATCGATAATACGACACTTCCGATAGTTCGACCATTTTAAAATTCGAATTTCGACAGTTGAATGTTTTTTACTTACAACCTTCCGCTAAAAAGGTATTACAGCGGCGATCGGCAGGCGCCGAGAGGATCGCGCGCGCGTACTTTTGGTTCTTGATTAGTTTAAGTTTCACTTTGCAGTGCCGTTGCGCAATGTCGCGAGTGTTATTGTTTTTTTTTTTTTACGCCGGGATTTAGGCTTTGTGCGCTAATTAACAATAATATTTTATTTTTAAATTTCAGCATTAAAATATTTTAGTTATCTTAAAATTACAAATAATTTATTTCTTTTTAAATAAATATATCTTTATAAAATGTAGCCACAATGATTATGATAACATTTTATTTCAATATTCCATTTCTGTGTTATTATAAAAGATTTAAACACAAAATCAAAAACACTGTGCAGAGTATTAGGCTCATAGATTGTTGAGCTCTGGAAACCAAAAGGAATAATACTCTGCTAGTGATCTCTTTTGACTTGTATATAATAGAGAATATTATTATAATAGGAAATAAACTAATGCTTAGTTAATCTTGCCTCGTCTTGGATAACAACACATGGTGGCAGCGGTAAACTGAATTCATAAAGAAGGTCGTTGTTCGAAGAAAATTCGAAATTCGACATCAAGCAAGCTTAGAAGCGGTAAACTGAATTCATAAAAAAGGTCGTTGTTCGAAGAAAATTTGAAATTCGACATCAAGCAAGCTTAGCAGCGGTAAACTGAATTCATAAAGAAGGTCGTTGTTCGAAGAAAATTTGAAATTCGACATCAAGCAAGCTTAGAAGCGGTAAACCGAATTCATAAAGAAAGTCGTTGTTCGAAGAAAATTTGAAACTTGACATCAAGCAAACTTTTTGGTAAGTTATATTATAATATAAGTAAATCTTTATAATGTCCCAAAATTATAATTGTGTAGCCCCAGAACCTTTTAATTTTTCAAATCCAGGTGATTGGCCAAAATGGATTAGGAGATTGGAACGTTTTAGGCGGGCAAGCGGGTTAATTAATAACCCAGAAAATGAGCAAGTTAATATGCTCGTGTACTGCATGGGTAATAATGCAGATGACATTTTGTTGTCATGTAAAATAGCAAGTGACCAACTAGAAAATTATGATAAAGTTATTGAATGCTTTGAAAGTCACTTTATTCCAAGACGTAATATAATTTATGAAAGGGCAAGATTTAATCAAAGATGTCAGCAGGAAGGGGAAAAGGTGAATGAATTTATCACAGCACTCCATAGCCTAGCTGAGCACTGCAATTTTGGGATGTTACATGATGAGTTGATTAGGGATAGGATAGTTGTTGGAGTAAGGGATAGAGCATTATCTGAAAGAATGCAACTTGATACAGACTTGACCTTAGTAAAAGCCACACTAATGGCAAAGCAATTAGAAAGTGTCAAAGAACAGCAGTCTAGCCTTTACCAACAAGATTCTATAGATCAAATAAAGAAAATGCCTAATCACATAAAAGAAACAAAAAGGCATGAACCAATAATAAGACAATTCAAGTCAAACCAGTTGGGAGGGTCATCACATGGATGCACCAGGTGTGGCAATTCAAATAATCATGATTGGAAAAATTGTCCAGCTATGAACTCGTATTGTAGTAAATGCAAGAAAAAGGGCCATTATGCCAAAGTATGTAGATCAGAAGCCATAAATGAAATAAATTCAGAGATAGCTTTTCTGGGATCTGTAGAGGATAATTCCAAGAAATGGATAGTACCAATTAAGGTAAATAATAGACAAATTAATTTTAAAATTGACACCGGAGCTGATGTCAACGTGCTCCCCCTACAAAATTATTATCAAAGTTTCCAAAGAATAAAACTGGAAAAATCTGATAAAATATTACAAGGTCCAAATGGAATACCCTTGGAAACAGTTGGAATGATCCACGTAAAACTTCAAAATAAAGGCCAGCACTTAAACTCGAAAATATATATTGTTTATAAACTAAAGCAGCCACTTCTCTCTGGGGAGACAAGTGAAAAATTAAACATTGTGAGAATGATTCAGCAATTATCATCAGGAGGCCGCGGCGGACAGCGTGGTAGACTCGGAAGTGGAGATAACAGAGGCTGCTACAACTGCGGGGAAGAAGGCCACCGCAAGTTTGAATGTACCAAACCTGCCCGTGGTGGTGGACGTGGCCGTGGACAGAGCCGTGATGGAGGCAGCAACAACACCTGCTACAACTGCGGAGAAGTTGGCCACCGTAAATATGAGTGTACCAACAACACGACTGAAGATGGAGGACAGGAGGAGAACCAGCGCAAGTCCAAGAAGGCTCGCTACACCTGTGGGGAGTTTGGCCATAAGAAGGACGGCTGCCCCAAATCTGGAACTCAAGAGTCCGGAGATGAGGAGGAGTCCTCTGACAATAAGGAGGAAGAGACTCCCCAGAAGAGGAAGCAAGCTGAGGACAGTGAGGAGGAGGAAGTAGAAGCTGAAGAAGAAATCTAAGAAGCCCAAGTCCAAGAAGAAAGAAGAAGATTGCTATCTGACTCTTCAAGCACATAGGACGATGCCCCTGGAAAGCGCCAGGAGCATAGAAATGAGGAGACCCCACTTCGACATCAACCTGGCTCTCAAGGAGATGCAAGGATGACCAGGAGCAAGAGACCGAGGAGGATTGCCCTACACCAAAGGCCTCATGGAAGGATGCAGAGGGACAACCAAGACCAGGATCCAGAGAAGAGCCTCCCTTCAATGCCAGCCGTGCATACAAGATATGGAAGGGCAGTCAAGATACCTCGAAGGTTCCTGTAAAGTTAAGGGAGGAGATGTGCAGAGTATTAGGCTCATAGATTGTTGAGCTCTGGAAACCAAAAGGAATAATACTCTGCTAGTGATCTCTTTTGACTTGTATATAATAGAGAATATTATTATAATAGGAAATAAACTAATGCTTAGTTAATCTTGCCTCGTCTTGGATAACAACACAAACACCTGCAGCAGCAGTGGATGACTTTAATACATTAAAATTTATTTATTAAAAGACATTTCAGAGGAAGAAAGGCATGCATGTTTTTTCAAAATGACCATCTGGAATACATCCTGAATAGGATTTCAGTGCAAAAACAGACTTCTATAAAGGAATTTTTTAAAAGATCTTCATGATTATTTTTAAATAATATTGTAGCGTAGAAATCAAGCCTTGAAATATCCTAAGATGTAAAAGTATTTATTGATGACGTCACACCGACGAGTCGACAATTATTAACAGGTCAGCCCAAAACTATCTACAGCTAGGGAATCTTAAGCAAGCAAGCAAAGAAATATTTTAAAGATGATTTCACAAATACAGAGTGATATATTTTTATAATCTGTTGAATATATTCATTGAATAATATTAAATTAAATAATAAAATATTTCTTCGTCACAATATTTTAAAATTTTCTTTTAATTTACCATATTTATTTCCTTTCATTTGCTATATTTTTCAATTAGAATAAAATATTATTTAATATGTTTTATTTAATATTTTAATGTCTGTAGAGTAAATATTTGATTATATTACTGAAAATAAACACATTACCAGTAAATTTATTTGTTTTAATTACAGTAAAACCCCTCTATAGTGAACCCCAATGGGACAGAGCTTTTGGTTCACTATAGCCACGGTTTGGCTATTTTTTTTTTTACTTTTCAAAATTTTTAGACTGTATAATTAAAAAACAGCCATACACACAAGAAGAGGCTGCCTCTTAATAGTGGTCACTTTGTTTTAATTCCCTTAATTAACTAATTTCCTTACATTAATACTGAATAATAATAGAAATCATTAGATGATAGGTTCTTCTTATCATTAACATACATGTACCTCTATGTCTAAGTTAAAAATAAAGACAAATCCTAGGCAAAGTTTTATTAAATATATATTCCAAGATATGAAATGATTTTAAAACATCATTATCACATTATATAATACAATTTTTACTTGAAAAAATGGCTCTAATACCTTGTTGTTTCAAAGCATTCTTCCAAACATTGCACCATTCAAATAAAATTAGTGTTTTTCTTCCATTTCATGTTTCCACATATTCTTCTAGGTCTAGATTTTTTTTTTTTTTAACCTGTCATGCAAAACATTGCTAACTTTAAAATCACCATAGTAAATGGCATAAAAATAATTTTTGTTTCATCCCTGGACCGTTTATTTGGACTTTTTTTTTTTGCCCTAAAACGTACGATCGCGGCAAAAGTTGAGGTTGATTCCTCTTTGTAACAATTTTTAATAATACATTATAAAGGACTGCGGCGTATGATTATAAAACAACTTAAAGTTTCACCACATAAGTTTCTTTTCTGTGAAAAATCAATATTTATTTCAAAGAGAAATATTTACTATTTCTAACTTTTTTTGGATGAAGTATGAAAGGGTGAAAATATGAAGAGTAATGGCGAATGGAAAAATAAAAGTGTCCAGGGGCGGGAATCGAACCCACAACCTTCCGCTTACTTCCCTTTCATACTTCATCCAAAAAAAAAAAGTTAGAAATAGTAAATATTTCTCTTTGAAATAAATATTGATTTTTCACAGAAAAGAAACTTATGCGGTGAAACTTTAAGTTGTTTTATAATTTTTAATAACTTTATATTTTATCTTTTATAATAGAAAAGTTATATTCTCTTATTTTAATACTAGACGAATGGCCCGGGCAACGCCCGGGTTTTACTCGAGTGCGTATATATTTTAAAAACGTTTTAATTCAAATACTATTCGTTACAATTATAAATTGGCGCCATGGATGTCACTCTTGTGAAATGTCCCGTTCCAAACTGTGTGTTTTTAAATTGTTTTAATTAAAATACTATTCGTTACAATTATAAATTGGCGCTGTGGATGTCCCTCTTGTGAAACGTCCCGTTCCAAACTGTGTGTTTTTAAAATATTTTAATTAAAATACTATTCGTTACAATTATAAATTGGCGCCTTGGATGTCTCTCTTGTGAAACGTGCCGTTCCATACTGTGTGTTTTTAAAATGTTTTAATTAAAATACTATTCGTTACAATTATAAATTGGCGCCGTGGATGTCACTCTTGTGAAACGTCCCGTTCCAAACTGTGTGTTTTTAAAATGTTTTAATTAAAATACTATTCATTACAATTATAAATTGGCGCCGTGGATGTCACTCTTGTGAAACGTCCCATTCCAAACTGTGTGTTTTTAAAATGTTTTAATTAAAATACTATTCGTTACAATTATAAATTGGCGCCGTGGATGTCTCTCTTGTGAAACGTCCCGCCCCAAACTGTGTGTGTCTTGAAAATATAAAAATAAAAATGTGAATTTTCATAAAGATTTCATCATGTCGATTTTTTTTTTGCATTTCACCTACTAAATCGATAGAGATAATTACATTTGCAACATGAACTTAGGTATATTGACTAAATAGAAAACTGCATAGTGATAAAGATCATTTTTTAAAGGCACCATATCGTTTTTTTTTTCAATAAAATCGATACAAAAATTAACGATAAATAACGATAATTGCCTTAAAAAGAAATTGCCTTAAAAAAAAGAAACATTCGCGGTGATTTTGACTTGCATTCGTTTATACAATTATTATATACGAATGACCCGGGCAACGCCCGGGTTTTACTCTATTAAATGCTTTTATTCAAATACTATTCGTTACAATTATAAATTGGCGCCGTGGATGTCATTCTTGTATAATATATAAATGAGTTTTAAAAATTGTAAAAAAAAAAAAAATGCATCAGCCGGGAATCGAACCCGGGCCGCCCGCGTGGCAGGCGAGCATTCTACCACTGAACCACCGATGGTTATGAAAATTGCCATCCGTGAACTTCAGACAGTGAACTTCAGACAGACAGAATAAGGCAATTATATAAGTAGATATTATATACGAATGACCCGGGCAACGCCCGGGTTTTACCCGATTAAATGCTTTTATTCAAATACTATTCGTTACAATTATAAATTGGCGCCGTGGATGTCATTCTTGTATAATATATAAATGAGTTTTAAAAATTGTAAAAAAAAAAAAAAAAAATGCATCGGCCGGGAATCGAACCCGGGCCGCCCGCGTGGCAGGCGAGCATTCTACCACTGAACCACCGATGGTTATGAAAAATCCCATCCGTGAGCTTCAGACAGACAAACAGACAGAATAAGGCAAATTTATAAGTAGATATTCTTAAAATTTTGCCTATGTTGTTTTACTTTGAAAAGTTCTGAAAATGGCCTTTTTTTTTCAAAGAAATAACGCTTTTGTTTTTAAAATGCCTTTGTTTTCTTCATTTTGGAAGCCATTTGCATTTTTTATATTTCAAATTTAATGGATGCAAAGATATTCTATTTAATAAAAAGTATAATGTGTAAAAATTTATACAAAATACAGCAAAAATAACGTGCAAAAATCAAAACAAACAATGCTGCTAAATTTATTGTTTTGAAATCGCGATCCGCGAGCTGAAACATGCTCAAAATTTTGTTGTTTTAATTTTTTTTTTTTAATTACAATTCTAAGTTTGTTATAAGCATAGTATTTTTAATAGATTTTATCATTTTGGGACCCGAAATAGGTTCGTTATAGGGGTAGTTCGTTATTCTAAAAATCGCAAAGTTCGTTATAACGATGGTATTTTCAATGGAATGGAATTGGGAATCACCGTGGGTTCGTTATAAGGGAAGGTTCGCTATATCCAGGGTTCGAATTAGCGGGGTTTTACTGTATTTATGTTTCTAAAATATGTATTAATGCCATTTTGTCACTGATACTAAAGTCAATCATGAAAATAAAATAAAAACACACAATGGTTTCAATTAATATAATTAATTTATATTACAAGGATATTTTTAAAAATATTATTTTAGCGAGTTAGATGATTACCTAATCATCTAACCTTAATTCTACACTTCCTTTAATTGCCGAAAGCTCTGATCCTTTGGGGTGTTGAATTAAAGAGGTTCGACTGTAATTAATTAAGTTTTGCCTATGGGATTTGGCTTAATTTTTAAATAATACACAGGTTTATATATAAACATGTATGCTAATGATAAGAAAAACCTATTATCAAATGACTTCTTTTGATATTCAACATTACAGTAAAGAAAAAGGTCAATTTAGGAAATTAAAACAAAGTGACCATTATTAAGTGGCTGCCTTTCCGGTGTGTATGTCTGTTTTTTAATTATACAGTCTAAAAATTCAGAAAAATAAAAAAAATGGCCAAATTGTGGCTATAGTGAACCAAAAGCTCTGTCCCATTAGGGTTCACTATAGAGGGGTTTTACTGTATACGGTTATACTAGAAAAATGTTCAATAGCAGTGAATGTTGTGATGCACTTTAATTCAGCTTCAAGCTCCGATCCCTTGGAGTGTCAAATTAAAGAGGTTTGACTGTATTTCAAATTAAAGTGGAAATGAAATCCTATAGTCTACAGAGTTCTGTAATTGCATATTAACCAACTTGAATTCTCAGCAGGCCCAGCTATTGAAAAAGAGTTCCAAAAGAAAGTTCTCTCTGTGTAGATCCATACCAAGTCTTCAGTCTTCACTTTCTCAGCAGAGACCTTCCAGGACCTCTCGGAATGGATGACTGCAATCCAGAAGGTGGCATTTGGGATGGCTCCCTCTCCCACAGCAAGTGCCAGCGCCACCACCACCAACCATGTCCAGAATGAAGAGAACCAGGTGTACAGCAGTCTCAACTCCCGTAAGTAGGGACTGACCGCCACTGAGAGACACAGGTAGCTGACCATTGTTGTACAGCGGAGGTGTATGCCGTCACCGCCATTGAGACAGAGGGCTCCCTCCGCTGCAGCCTAAAAGGGGAATACCTGCTAGTTGTGAATGCCACCAGCATCACTCTGACAGAGTTGGCTGGCCGAATCCTCTATGTCTGGCATTTCCGCCACATCCGACGTTATGGCTGTAGCAAGGATGTCTTCTCTTTTGAGGCCGGGCGCAAGTCTCCCTCTGGAGAGGGGTTATTCAGCTTCCATGCGGCCGATGGGAACCTCATCTTCCAGACTGTAGATGGCCTTGTGAATCAGCTGAAGACAGCAGCGGTGCCCATCGATGTGCCAGCCAAGCCTCCGCGTAGGGGGAAGGCATCCAATGTGTCCTCCAGATCTGATCACCTCTACGAGGACCCCCAGTCTGTAGCATCTGAGCCAGACTATGCCAACCTAGATGAACCCCAGTATGGCCACCTGAGTACAGAGCCGCGCTGCCTCTATGCAAATGTTAATGACAACCCAGTACCCCACATCCTCCACAACGACACCGAGTATGCCCAGGTCAAGAAGGTTGCCAAGTAAGCTCTCCTCTTTTTAAAAAAAAAAGAATTTCTCAAAATATTTTTGTTTGTTTTTGTTTATTTTTTTCAAAGATTTATTTTTGATTTTTTTTTGTGTATATTAAAAAATATATATATCTATTATTATATTTCATATAATAATACATATATATGTATTAAGCCTAGAATGTCCAACTCACATTAATTTGCATAAAACTTGGGGCCTTCCTGATACACAGAATATTAACATGTATATTTCAATATAGGTTTTATATGATGACAATTGTTATACTTTATGGGCTTAGAACTCACAAGCAGTCCATTCAAAACACACAAACAAGAATTGAATTGCAATTAATTTTGTCAAGAATGCACTTTTCCTGTGCAATAGCAATCTATCCATTTGAAAATCCCCAATATAATATACGACTTTATTCCCATATAGATTTCAACTCATAGCTGCTTCCCAGCTTGATCATTCAGATGCTTCTGTATTCCCCTAATAATTACCTTTATTTTACCAATGTGTAAATGGAGACTTTATATACAAGTTGAACATTTAGTTTTAACAAGAAAAGCTTGGGCCACACCCTATTTTAAAATATAAACATAAAGCATATTTTGGATTTAAATACTATTTTTATTATTTTATATTTTAGAAATGCAAGCAGCTTTCCTTTATTGAAAAACATTTTGAAAATAGATAGCATTTGCTTTGTTTCAAAGGTAAACATAAGGTGTGGCTGATCAATTTTTAAACTTTATTTGAGTAATACCAATTTATTTCTCCTCAGCAAGTAAATGGAAATCATAAGAATATGTAGGGGGTACATGGGAGCCACTTGACCAATGTGGTGCCCCACTGTACCAGAGTTAGGTGAAATGTGTGGTGAGAGACAAAGAAAAAAACATTAAAAGTTATGGGTTGGAACCTTGGTCAGTGACTATTCTCCTATGGTACCACAATGGTAGGAAAATTGCCAATAAGATTCAACTTCACACCATGAAATACAGTTCTATATTTTTCAGAAACAGAAGTTTATTTTCCAATAATTATTTTATTTTTATAGTCTTAAGTTCTTTAATTCATCACCCCAAGAGATCAGATATTTATGTTGTGAATTAAAGATGGTTAGATCATGTCAACACAACATTCATTGCTAGTGAACATTTTTCTAAGAAACCAAATATATAATTAAAAATATTATTTTTATAATAATATTGATGCCATTGGAACTTTATTTATTTATTTTTTCCTGAATGTTTCATCATTAACTTTTAGTGGTTGATAAAATTGCATCAATATACATATTTGAACCAAAAAAAATTAAAAATATTATCTTAATCCAAGTGAGTAAAATCAATAAGAAGAAATTTATAAATTTAGAAAAGGCTAAACATTTTGATAAAGCACAATTTGGATTATAGATTATAATAAAATAAAAGAAAAAATAAGACCTAATCCAAATAATTTATTATTTTATTAGTGTGTGATTAGGTCTTATTTTCTTTTATTATAATCTATAATCCAAATTGTGCTTTATCAGATTATAATAAAAGAAAATAACACCTAAACCAAATAATGTATTAGTGTGTTAGATTTTATTCTTTGTCTGATGATGGTGACAATGTTGTTGCCGAAACGTCACACACTAATAAATTATTTGGATTAGGTCTTATTTTCTTTTAAGCTAAACATTTTATTTTTAAAAAATCATTATATTTTAAAGAAAACCTATAAGGGGCTGTGAAAACTATATTTAATATAGGTATAGGAAAACTATATTTAAAATAGTTTTTATATAGTGGTTTCCACTCCAGACTGTTTGTATGTTTCTACTAAGGCAACTTGTATATATGGCTATAGAAATTATATTAACTATAAAACAAAAACTCTCTTTTGGTGAATAATTCGGCAATTTTTTCATATCTAGGCCTCCGGTCAATCAATGTTGTCAATGTCAATGAATGTCGATCAAAAAATTAACCAATGTTAATTTGACCATATTTCTTAAATCTAATTATGTGACAGCAATATTAGTCAGAGCATGCACATCATAGCTAAAAATATCACATTACGGCAGCACAATTGTGAGCGTGTCCATATGTCATGTGCAATTTTCCTTTCCTAGCGAATTATTTAGGTATTGTAAAACCACATTGGTTCAGTAACCTATCCTAAGTAGCTGCAAGTCACCAACATGAGGCGTCTTGGAGGATAATGTTCTGATATTGGAAAGAATTTACAGGGGAAGAAAGACATACATGCCTTTTGAAGATTGATCATCTAGAAGGCACCCTGAATAGGGTTCAAGCCCACAAGCAAACAACTAATAAAGTATTTCTTTAAAATATAGTCATAATTTTTTTTTTTACTAATTTTTTTTTACCATTTTAAAAATTGTTCTAATTTTTTTCACTTTCTTCCCACATTCACTTAAGATTAAAATAATTTTTATAATTTTTTAGATGTTCAAAAATATGTATTAATGAAATTTTGTCCCACACTAAAAGTGTGAATCATGAAGCATTCTAAATAAATTCCATCCTGTTATTCTAAATAAATGAAATAAATATGCCCAATAATATCAACTCATTAATTAGTATATTCTAAGAGTATTTTTATAAAGATATTATTGATTTAATATTTGGGCATCTTCTAGAAAAATGTGTACTCATTGTGATAAATAGAGAATGATCTTAATTGACTTTGATTTAACTGAAAGCTCTGATCCATTGGGATTTTGAATTAAAATTAAAGTTAGACTGTTGCATTTTTTTTACTACACTTCCCTGAGAAATTTTTGTCAAATTACTCAACTACAATATCATGAAAATATTCAAGTTTCCATCAAATTCTGATATTTTACAAGCAAGTTATCATAGTAGTATTGTATAAGAAGTTAAATCATTAGAGATCTTACTAAAAGGATTGCAAAGAATCCAAAGTATGAAATGACGATATATAAAAGGCATTATAAAAAAAAATATTCAGCAGCAGATGATTCAGCCAAGAACAGTAGTGTCATAGTTTTCGACTGTTGCCAAAAGAAGGACTCTGTGTCTGAACAGCCATGATTTTTGCTGTTATGACATGACTTGTAATACATAGTGTGTGCCGGTGATACCACCTGCAATGTATATTTTGCCAACAACGTTACAGAAATGAGAAGGCTAAAATATTAACTGTGACAGCAGCATCCCTCTACATGATTAAATGTCTAATGCTCAAAGGTTCCATGTATTCTCCTTATGTCAAATGTGCAATGGACTCTTCAATCTCACAATAAATACAAATCTACCAAGCTTAGATTCTGCTGCTATTAATATAATTTGCTGTTAGACAGAAACAATAATAAATACATATAGTTTCTGCACATATTATATTTAGAGCTAACACCTGCATCAATTCCCAACATTGATGAACCATGAATTCTCAAATAGTTATTTTATTATTAAGTATAACCTCTTATGTGAGAATCCCCAGTATACCTGCCTGGGTTAATAGCTTTTTCTGAGGTCAAGTCAACTTCTGGTTGCTTATGGGAGATTCAATGCAGCAGAAAAAATATAATTTTAGATAATTGATTAAAATAACAATTCTATTTCTAAGTCAGTCTTTCCATACAAAAATCTGAAATTTCAGTAAACTGCCATCCCAGTTACTTATCTACTAGAAGTCTTCCTACCGCAGGCCCCAGTTTTTATGCAACTTCGCCAAAGTCAATGCCAGCCATGCCATTGGCCAGTAGATTAGTTTCTCAATGCAACAACAATTAACTAGTCACACCCACAACAACAAAAATTTAGAAGAAAAAGTTATCTAAAGTCTCCCCAACCCTAATATATGTATTTATTGTGTGTATATTGATTTTAACCAAAATTAAATATTTGTGTTTTGTCCTTAACAAGTGCAATTATCAATTAACTATAAGTCACACTTTTTATTATTATTTTAAAATTTTATTATTGGCTTGACTTTACCCTGCCTCCTCTTACCCCATTGTATCATTATAGCATAGGTATAAAGGAAAAGTATGGCACATCTAACACTACTAAAATATGTATAATACCTTTTGTATCAATTATATAGTTGATTGAAAATAATTTTAAAAAAGAAGTAGATATGATTTCAAAGCACAAATCTTCTCCCGACATGCTACTGTGTACCAAGAAGGTAGTTTGACCATACTGATGTCATGCAGGGTAAAGTTGATCCAAACGTTCTCATAAGAACCAATCCTTACATTCAAAAAGCCTGTAATATTTTGAGTCACGGCTCTCTGAGGACTTGTGATAAAAACTTAACTAGTGAGTAGAGAATATGTTTTTTTATACTTTATTTTTATGATTTTGACACCCAGATTTTTTAAACGTCACACATTGGCTTACTACATTCTTGAAAACCACCAATACTTTTTTATAGGCTCATTCATTATTTTCTTTTTGCTTCACAGTTACAACATTCCATTTTCAATGGTGTGAGTGTTCATCCCTGTTTCTACCATATTGTCCTTATAGCTCTCTCTCTGAACTTTTTTTAACAATTTTTTTTGGACTTGTGTAAAGCCATCACTTTGACAATAAAACTTTTGTGTTTAGATCTGTTTTTGTCATTTGTTTAGAACAAACACCCAATTCTGATTGAACTGGTAGGCATGGTAGGCACACTCACTCATCATTGCAATGTCTCATTCTTATAAATGAGATGACCATGACAATGCGATGACCATGAGATGGACTATGAGATGACCATGCATTCTACTTTAATGACTAGAAGCCCCCAATAAATTTGGATGTGTCACTCATACCCCCATGTTGAATTAGATAAAGACAAGTTATATTACATAAACTCAGTCAGGTGGTTCCTCCAAGGTGATTTTAGGGAAGTAACCAAGGAGTTACTTTGTTGAAATGAACTATTTCAGAGAGAATTCACTCTTTAAGCAACATGCATGTATTTGCTACAGTTACCAGCCACATGGTCAAACAATTATTATTGGATAATTAATTTCTAAATCCTCAACAAAGATATGGCTTTATCATCATTATGTATATGATGAGATATTCTATAAGGATGAGAGCCTTTAGGTAAATCAATATATCGAATCTTGAACATGGTTAATTATTATTTATCATCATTGTGTATGATAAGACATTCTATAAGGATGTGGGCCTTTAGGTAAGTCAATGTATCAAATCCTCAACATGGTTAATTATGATTTATCATCATTATGTATGATGAGATATTCTATAAGGACGAGAGCCTTTAGGTAAGTCAATATATCAATCAAGTGGGGAAAGAACATTATATACGACATCATTCTTTCATTTAATAGAGATATTCCTGTACATTTATAAGAATATTCCTACTATCCCACTATCAGGTGTAACATTCTCCAAGGAAAATGCACAGGTTTTGTTATAATTGGAAACTAAAAGGTGTCTAGTTTCTCTACAGAGCTTCCAAGAGATGAAAGCAGTAAAATGTCCTGTCGTCCCTGCAGAACCAGAGAGAACCCCTTTGGTCTCATTCCAGTGCGAGCCCCTAGAAGTGTTTATAGAAAATTGAGTGATGATTCAACAGAGAGAGTAAAATCACTTGACACTTAAGAGAACTCATTGTAAATCCCACATTAGAATATGCTTTTCTCTGCTGTCATCTCAGGAAACGGGTCATTTTATTGTTGGTCATCAGGTGGAAGTTCCGTTTGTGGTCCATGCAAATAAGAAATAACTATTTTTATTACTACTTTGTTTTAAAACTATACTCATTTATTTTTATGCAATTTTTACAACAGGAGTGCAAATTTAAAAAGACAAAATTTTAAAAAATGAGCATATCTACCTAATAAAATCTCGGGGTATATATGTTTATATTTATATAGATGAAAATTGTGTTGCCACTTAGTTTAGGTGACTATTTTGATGGGAGATAGACCCCCTTTATTTATATATATGTATACTCAGTGTAACTTCATTAATTCAACCTACGTTAATTTGAGCATTTTTTCATATCCCTATCAGCCTATCAAATAACCAACGTTATTTCAACTAATGATAATTCAATCATTTTTAAAATAAAATTTTGACACAGCATTCATTTATTTTCATTTAAATATATCTTGATGGCTAAAAATTGAGAATCATTTACATAACCAATGGAAGTTAGTTCAAGCAAGTCAGAGCATGCTGAATAAAAGTTTTCATCTACTATGAAACCTGTAATGAGGCAGTCTTAAATTATATATGTTCATGACGATTGCTGGTTTTGACAATTACAGAAAGTAGTAGGTGATGACATTTTTTTTAATTAAAAAGAAAATTCCAGTATCTTTCATGCATATTCTTCTTCAGCTAAAAATATTAGCTGAAGAAGGGCTTGCCTGAAAGCTACTGTAATTTTGTTTTTAATAGAAAAAGCTATGGTCTCACCTACTGCTTTCTGTGATTTAGGATGTGGTTTGTGCAGCCGTCATCTACATTTATTTTAGTTTAAGTGCAGAGGTTATATGAAAAGAAAGATTAAAAAGTTACTATAGGATAATAGTTTTATTATATATATATATGTGGAGAAGGCTATGTTTGCTTGTGGAGAAGGCTATGTTTGATTGGGGATGGCTATGTTCGCTTGGATTGGGATATTATGTTGAAGAAAGCTTGTTGATTGTAGAAGATTATTTTCGATTGTAGAGATATACAGGGTGATCCAAAAGTCCCGCACAACTTTAAAAATTAATAACTCCCCGAATATTTGCGCTAGAGCAATGCGGTAAACACCATTGTATTCAGGATGCAATGGGATTTTTTATGGCAAATAATGAAAAATTCGAAATTGATTTTAGTTACAATTTTATTCGCCAGATGGCGCTCTACCAGAATCAGAGATTCAGCGGCCAAATTGTTTGATAAATTGAAAAATATAACTGATCGACACGTATTTTCCCATTTTGAATACCAGGAAAGAACCCTATAATAATTACAAATAACAAATTAATAAAACACCATTTCGCCAAAAGTATGAAGAATTGGTTAACGATTTTCAAATACAATCAGAGATATGTAAAATAGGTAAATGCAAATTAAAACATGTAGCAAAAATATTTATATTTTATATGGGGTTTTGTGAAATAGATTGAATGTTTGAAAAACACTGCTGATATCAATACACGAATTTTTAAAATGTTAATATAGTACCAAAAATTATGATGGCACTATTAATAGGATTTCTTGCTATAAGAAATGTGTAGTTTCTTGACTGATGGCGACCCTTGACTATTTAACTGGATATTTGTCATGATCCAACAAATGAAATATAGAGGGGAGTGACAAAATATATTTGTCGTACTTTATTCCAAATATCCTATGGGCTTGTCAAATGTTATCATTGTTTATTATACTGTACACAATTTCAAAAAATGTGTCCCCTCAAATAAAAATAATTTTTAAATCGACCTTTTGCGTTGAAAAACGTGGTAGTAAAATCATTTTGTATTATTTTTTTTCCACAAAATTTCTAAAATTATTGGTGTACAGAAAATATTCCTTATGTTATTTCTTCTAATGAGCGAAAAGCGAAAACTAAACATAAGGGGGAAAAATTGTGTGTACCAGTGTTATTCGAGAAGTTATAACACTCTGGTTTGCACGACATAATATGTGAGCAAATGACAAACAAAATATTACTGTTCACAAAAAAAGAGTCAAGATGTGAGGCAAGCATTTATTATCCCCATATCCCAACACAAAGAGCTGCAAAATATTGGTAGATGATATAATACATGAGGTGACTGCCTTCTCTATTGTATTAGGTCACAATCCTTGCTCAATGTGGCACCCTTTATTCTCAATATCCGCCTGCAGACGATAAATGACAGAATGGACAGCATTAAATAACATATCTGTTGAAATTGATAAAACGTGCCATCTGATAGAAGCCTTCAACATGGCCAATGTGGTAGGCCAGCATCGATAAACACACGATTTAATGTACCCCCATAGACAAAAATCGCAAGGCGTCAAGTCTGGTGATCTTGGAGGCCACTGGTATATAAAGTGGCGACTTATCACACGATTTTCACCGAACGTATCCTTCAGCAATTGTTTGGCACCTCGGGAGATATGAGGAGGTCCTCCATCTTTCATGAATGTTATTTCGCTTAGTGCTTTTGCCCTGCACTATGTGAATACCCTTTTCTCTCAAAAGTTGAACATAACGTTCACCAGTTACAAAAAAGGTTTTAAAAGTTCTTCCATTGATTTTTCAAAGAAAAATGGCCCAATAATAAAAGAGGTGAACCCACACAAAACTGTAACTCTAGGCTGGTAAAGTGGCATTTCTGTAAAAATCCTAGGGTTTTCTGTTGCCCAAATGCGGCTGTTTTGAATGTTAAATTCTCCATTTAGAGAAAAGTGAGCATCATCTGTCCACAGAACATTCGACAGCCAGTTTTCATCAATATTAATTTGCCGGAAAATCCATACAGCGAATTCTTGACGCATCTCAAAATCGCCAACTTTCAGCTCGTGAAATCTTTGAATTTTGTATGGGTACACACAATAGAGACATTAAGTGAAGCGTCTTCGGATATCACAATCATACTCGGCGAATTTAACGCCAAAAGTTCAATTTGGGGATCACCTGTCCTGGATAACAAAAGTCAGCAGGTTGAGGACATGCTAACCGACCTCGACCTTACACCGTTAAATAACGGAGAGAACACCTACCTATCTAAGTCCACAGGCACAGAATCCGCAATAGACATCACAGCGATAAATTACAACATCGCACCCACAACACAATGAAAAATCCTGAGAGGTGCAATTAGTGACCACAGACCAATTTTAACAACCCTAAACTTCAAAATTGAGAATGTCCATTTGAATAAAAGAACATGGAACTTTAGGAAATCCGACTTGAAAAAAATTCACAGAAAAGCTTGAAGAACTGTGCAACGAAAAATTGAATTACAGAACGCTTGACAAAAACTTGGAAAAATTCTCTTCGAACATTTCAAAAGCTGCAAAAGCATCGATACCTAGAGGTAGACGTAAAGACCTGTGGATACCTTACTGGAAGGACCACAACATCGAGGCAATGATTTCAGAGAGAGAGAGACAATATCAATGAACTTCTTAAAAAAATAAAACAGAAGAAAACAGAAAGGAACTCATTGAAATTAGTCACAAAATAGAACAAGAAATTTGGATATGTAAACAAGAGAAAAATGGCAGAATTCTGCGAAAAAATGGATCCAAGAAAGGACAGCCAACACTTGGAATATGATTAGAGTGTTAGAAAACAATCAAAACCAACACCAATCCTACAATACTCTAACTGATATGAATAAAACAGCGAGAACGAGAACAAACATATGGCTGACATAATTGCTGAATATCTTTCAAGCATTTCCATACTCAATTATACGAAAGAAGACAGGACTCTAAAAATAATATAAACCAGTTAGTTAAACAAGCAAGAAACTTCCATCAACAATATATTTTCTCGAGAGACTTCACACAGAATGAGCTAAACTTATCAATAAAAAAATCCAAGAGAGGTCACCAAGAGATAATCTAATCTTTGGTCAAATGATTAAACACTTTGAAGACAAAGCTAATAATCAACTCCTACGAATACTGAACATTTCATGGCAAACTGGTAAACTACCAAAGAATTGGAATATATCAATTATAGTGCCCATACTGAAGCCAAACAAAGATGCCAAGGAATACAAGAACTATCGGCCAATTGCTCTCACCAGCATACTTTGTAAAATACCAGAACGAATTATCCACTCTAGGCTCATAGTCTGGCTCACTAACAATAATAAAATAAACCTCTACCAAACTGCCTATAGATCCCAGCACTGTACGACTGATCAACTGTTCTACTTCTGTCAATCAATAATAGATTCTTTCCAGGAAAAACCGCCAAAGAAGACCACGGCTATATTCCTTGATATGACCTCAGCTTTTGATCGAGTGTGGAGGGAGAAATTACGTGAAAAGCTGCACAACATCGGAGTAAGAGGAACAAGCTTTATCTGGATTGCAGACATCTTAAGGGGAAGAAAGTTAAAGGTTCGGGTCAATGGAGAATTTTCCAAGGAAGGAAGAACATGGGCTGGTGTAACTCAGGGATCTGTGCTCAGTCCTCTACTCTATCTGCTATATATTAACGACATCCATCCTTACCTCACTGAGGACACAAAGGTTGCCTGTTATGCAGATGATATAGCCATATAGCACACAAGTAGCAGCATAGAAAAATCGTAAAAAAATACTGAACACATCAATGAGAGGACTGGAGAAGTGGGCAATGGAACTCCAAATGACCATAAACTCAATAAAACCAAACCTATGCGTCTTCTCCACTCTCAGGGAAAAAGGCATAAATATAACCACAAAATAAGCATAAACAAACAAATAATTGATAAAATTAGAAATCCATAATACCTAGGTGTGATACTGCAGTCCTGGATCTTTCAAGTTTATCTCGAGGACCACGCCATCACCATCTCCTAAGCGGTGAAGTACGCGATCTACGTATTCATCGTAGATCGCAAAATGCGTGGTGTCGCTGGAGACCCACTGGCGATTCTCCACCAAATTCTGCAGCGCTGGCAGAGGCGCCATATTCATTGTACATAGTGTATATAATGCATATTATCTTTTTTTAATAGTGCAGACTGTGCATGGATTGACAAGATGTCAACAAAATTATCTTAATTATTATTGATGAGGAATTGGAATTTTCAGAACACATAATTAGCACCTCAAATAGAGCTATCAGAAAACTAAACATTCTGAGAAGGCTATGTGGAAAAAATTGGGAGCAAAACCCAAAATTCTCAGAACAAGATATACCACCTTAATAAGGCCGATAATGGAATATACAACACCGGTCTGGGCTCTCTCAAGCTCATAACTAAAAGTAAGACTAGACAGTGTTCAAGCAAAAGCGGCCAAAATAATCACTGGTGCTGTTTCATCCACCAACAATGAGAAAATTCAGAGAGAATGTGTTCTAGACCTACTCGCTCGAAAGCAGAAGACAAAATAAAAACAACTTGGATCGGCACTTCGGAAACGAGGAACCAGAGGACGAGATATCTCTGACCACTTGTGGTTTGGTGGATCCGCTCTTTTCTGAGAATGAGGTGAAACTGACGGCTTTCAAGTTCTGGAAAAGGAAATCTCCTGGTCCCGAAGGGATCGATAACACGGTCGTGAAAGCCCTGGTAAGGATGCACCCATCGCTTCTTTCCAGGTTATTCAATAGGTGCCTGGACACTGGTACATTTCCTGAGGCATGGAAGGTTGCCCGAATAGTGCTTCTCGAAATGTCTGGTATAAAGGGTAATTCTCCTAATGATTATAGTCCGCTTTCTTTACTAGTGTGTCTAGGTATGGTCCTGGATAGCCTACTAGCTCAGCGACTGAAGCATTGGCTAGAGAGTAATGAGCTCCTTTCCTCTTTCCAACATGGTTTTAGGGAAGGAAAGTCCACAACCACAGCTCTGAACGAGGTGTTAGAGGGGGTTGAGATGGGCTTAAATAAGGGTGCTTGGGTTCTTTTCGTGGCCCTGGACATTGATGGCGCGTTCAACTCTGTTAAAATATTTTTTGTGTGTCAGTGATTTAATTTTTTGGTTGACGTCTAAGATTTTTTAACCTTCTAAATGATCTGGCACTCTTGTCATTCTTCTTGTTGTTGTTTTTGTTCTAAAGGGCTTACCCATATTTATTTTTTCTTTGAAGATATTTATTATTAAAATGTTCAATAAAACATTTTCTTAATTATAAAAAAACTCTGCTAATTATTTAACAAACTCCATGAGCTGGAACAAGCTGATGAGAAATTTGATGGACATGGGTTGTCCTGATAATTTGTGAAGCTTGGTTCGTGACTTCCTGAGGGATAGACGGATTAGCCTCAGTTTTGGTGAGCGGAAGTTGGAAAGAAACTGTGCTAGGGGTTGCCCCCAGGGCTCTTGCTGCGGACCTATTCTGTGGAATATCCTGGTAAACACCGTTTTCCAGGAGGAGCTCCCTGAGGGAGCCAGGCTGGTTCTCTATGCTGACGAGCAGTTCCTCACCATTGAGGCTGCTTCGAGAGCGAAGGCTGAGAAGTGTGTTGGAACTTCTCTCCAAATTCTCTCGATCTGGGCCTTAAGTTCAATGTCTCCAAAACTAAAGCCCTCAGCTTTAAGCCTAGGGACATAAGAACTAAAAGGAAAGGGATCAAATGGGAACACAAGCCGGCTATCCGGATGGAAGGACGGAGGGTAACGTGGTCAATAGGATGACCATTCTGGGGGTGGTCATTGATGACAAGATGGGTTGGCAATACCAGGCGGAGGAGATGGTGGCGAGAGGCAGGGAGGCCTGTCCTGGTTGACTCTCAACAGGGGGGGGGGGGGGGGGGAGAAGGAGGGTGCTATTTTTAGGAACCTCTGCCTCTCCTGTGTCGAGCCAATCTTGCTATATGCTTCCGGGGCTTGGTGGCGCCGAAACAGGGATCGAAGGTGGCAACAACTCTAGAGAGAGTGCAGAGGACAGCGGCACTCAGAATCACAGGAGGATATCGCACCACCAGCAGTGAGGCCTTTTTGGTCCTCGCTGGGTTTATTCCCCTAGGATTGAAACTAGAGGAGGAGACCATCAGACAGAAGATCTGGGAGAACAGGGAAGATGCCCTGGGACTTGAAGCGGTAGCCCTGGAATCGAAGAGGGATCCAACGAAGCCTCCGCAGTGGTTGCTAAAGTGGAATTGGAGTCCTGGAGGGCCGACAGGGATTGGCACGGAGGTTTTCACTGATTGTAGTAAGTCTGGAACCAATACTGGAGCTGGGGTAGTGATATTCACTAATGGAGAGCTGATCTTCCAAGAAGGTTTAACACTCAGAGTGGACGAATTGGTCTTTTCAGCCGAGCTGATTGCGATCAGTGTAGCCCTCAGAGTGTGTGCCGAGAAGAACTTCAGCCCGGACCGCCTCTATTCAGATTGTATGTCGGCCCTCGTCGCCATCAATCTGGAGAAAGGGCAACTCGCGCGGCAAATAATCCAGGAGCTGGAGATGATGACGCGGGCTCCGGAGCTTCCTTGGTTTAGGAGACACAGCCTCATCGAAGGTGATGAGTTCGCAGACAGGATCGCTAAGGCAGGATGCTTTAGAGGTAGATCACTGAGGACCCCAGTGACCAAGAAAGAAGTTTATAGGAGGATCAGGGGGCACGTCCAGGACTTATGGTTGGACAGATGGAGGAACAGTGTGAAGGGGAGAGAGGTATTCAATGGGGTAACAACACCCAAGTACCTCTGTAAGGTAATGTCCCACAAACTCATTAGGGTAGTTCGGGATATGGGCTCTTCCGCAAGTCTCCACAGATTTAAAATTAAGAGAAACCCTGATTGCGTCTATGGAGAAAGGGATATGAACGCACGCCACTACGTCTTGGATTGTCCAAGGGTAGTGGGTGTGCAGGAAGAGAGAAGGAGGGCGAGGGGCGCGATCAAGAGTAAGCTGCTGAGAAATCACAGCAAGCTTCTTGAGAAAGCCCACGACGTGGCAGCTGAGCTTTTCCTCAGCTGTGAGTGAACAGAGTCGACCGGGGGCTGCCTCCCCGCGGTCCCTGTTGGACACAGTAGATAGTTTCCTATTTTGCTATGATTAAAGGCCACCGGTATAGAAATCCTTCCAGACACGTTGTCTGGGAGGTGGTGTTTCCAGGTACAATGTCCAAGCACTAGATTGGATACCGTTACTTGGCTTATGAGTTGAACAGAATAGCAGCGAAGGGCATGCTTCGCATGCCGGCTTGTGGACCTAAAGATCTGGGTAGCCATCTGCTACTAGGGTATACCAAGGTGGGATCCTCCAGTTCTTGTTTATTTTGGCTACTGTTTCTATTTCTTTAAAAGTAAGTTTATTTTTCTGTAGCAAGGGTTCTTTTGTGCCTTTTTTCGCTAGCGCATCAGCAGCTTCATTGCCTTCAATGCTAACATGTAAGGGTATCCATTGAAGGTGAATTTTTTAGGTATTGAGAGTTTTTGGAGATAACCAATTATGTTCCTGCTTAATTTGTCTCTAAGATCCCCTGTGTGACTCAAGTGTTGTATGGCACTTCTACTATCAGTAATAATCCATATATCGTGATGTTTAATGTTTCTGATGGATTTTGAGACTTCATAGATGGCTATAAGTTCTGATCTGAAGACTGAGCAAAATTCTGGGTTCCTTCTGTTTATTTTCTCATTGCCATTTGTGGTTTTAATGAGAGAGCCACTTCCAGTGTGTCCCAACTCGTCTCTGCTACCATCGGTATAGATAGTTATTGCATTTTTATGAATTTTATTAATTATTTCTAATGATAATTGTTTTAAGTATTCTGGATTTTGAAATTGTCTGTTGGTGGGTTCATTTGAAGTGGCATTAAAAATAACATTTTGTTAGTGGTTCGCATGGAGATATTTTTTCAGCTAAATAATATTTTTCCACTTTATATTTTAAAAATCTATTTCTTTTGGCCAGGTGGAGAGGGCCTTCTTTTTTGAGTCTTATATTGGGTTCCCAATTAAGTATGTAATTGAAAGTTCTGTGTTTGTTTTCATAACTCTTGATTTTGTTTATATATTTTGGCAGATTGTAGCTTATTCTATCCTTCAAGGGCATAATGTCTGCCTCGTAAAGTACAATATCATTAGGGCAGGTATTTCGAAGACCTGCAATAATTCTAGCTGCATTTAGTTGTATCCTTTCCAGTGTTTTTAGATTTGTTTCAGATGCTGTACCATAGATTTAATATCCATATTCCAAGATAAGTTTCATTAGAGATGTGTAAGTTAATTTTAGTGTTGTTGCTCCAGCTCCCCACTTTTCCTGAAATATATTTCAAGATTTTTAGGTCGGTCTCTTCCTTTTCTAACAACTCCTTCAATATGCTTACTGGAGTTAATTTCTGGATCCAGGGTGTAGCCGAGATATTTAGGATGTTTATTATATTGCAATTGTTGTTCTTCCAGAATAATATTTGGTCTTATTTTGTATAGTTTCTTATCGGTAGTAAGAAGACAGGTTTCAGATTTTTGGGGGTTAAATTCTAATTTATGTTTATTAGCAAATTTTTCTAGGTGGAGAAGAGTCTTGTTCAAATCTCTTTCAGCTTTTTTCCAGTTAGTGTTGCTACTCCATAGAATAATGTCATCAGCGAAAAGTCCAATATTAGTTATATGTGAAAATTTTTCTTCTATGCCTGCTATAAATAGGGTGAAGAGAGTTGGGCTAAGGATTGATCCTTGTGGTAATCCTTGGTACAATTTGAATGTTTTAGAGAGAGTGCCATTATATTTGACCCTGATTTATATATTTTTAAGGGAATCATTTATCCAAGTGATAGCTTTTCCATCAATTTTGAAATGTTTGTATAATTTTGTAATTAACTTGTTTTTCCATACCTTATCAAAAGCTTGTGTAAGGTCTAAAAAGCAGCTATGGTGTGGAGAGTTGGTTTGTTTGTTTTGTGCATCTTTTACCTTTTGTGTGAAAAATAAGAGTTGGTATAGTGTCCCATGTCCTTTCCTAAATCCATATTGTTCTTCTGGTAAGAGATTTCTTGTGTCGGGGTGGTAGGTGAGTCGTCTGAGTATAATTTTTTCCATTAATTTGCAGCAAATATTTGTTAGGGAGATAGGTCGGTAGTTTTTTGGGTCATCAGCAAATTTGTCAAGTTTTTAAAAAATTGTTGCATTTTTACAGTCTTGAGGCAATTTTCCAGTTTTCCAGGAGTTATTGAAAATATTAAGAAGTCTTTCTTTGCCAATTTTGCCCATGTTTGATATCATTCGCCCATTGATTCCATCTGGCCCAGGAGTCTTGTTTAGGTCAGTGTTTTCTTATGCATAAGCTAGCTTTTTCATATTGATTTTTTTCATGGAAAATATTATGAGTGCTGGTGATATTTTACAGTCATGAATAATCTTTATTTTTTCAACCTTGATTTTACTACTTATTTGATATGAATTACCTAAAAGATTGGCAGCAATTTTGTAATTAGTTGCTGGTGTACTATCTGTATTTTTAATCATATTTGTGTTTTCAGTTTGTGGCTGGGCTCTGTCAATTTGTTTTGCCAAATTCCAAAGTTTTGTATTTTGGTTTCTTGGGTTCAGGTTTTCACAAGTTTGTTTCCATTTTTCCCTTTTTACATTTACGTATAATCTTTTTATTTTTGCAATCACAATGTTCAGTTCAGTTATACAATTTGTTTGGTTTTGGGTGCTCTTTTTTGTAGTTCATTTCTTTTAGTTATAAGTGTTTGAATATTTTTTGCCTGGTGTGTATAATTTGGAATCCATTTCTTAATATTACCTCTTGGTATTGAAACTTTGGCTGCTTTAATAATGGTGTTTTCGAAAGATATCATATTAGCCTTTTTGAAGTTCCAGAATTTTTCTTAATTGAGCTAGTTTTGGTCTTGGTGCTAATTTCTATCAAATTAGGCAAATGATAACTTACAAGACTCTTTAATATTTGCTATTTGCATTTGTGGAAAATGTCAGGATAGTAAAAACTTATATCAAGGGCTTGTGCAGTATTATAGCTTGTAGGAATGATGGGTAGGATTCCCATCATTTAAGCACATGAAGGCATTGTCGTCAAATATGTTTGATAGTATTTTGCCTCTTGGGTTTGGCGTAGAACATCCCCATAGTTGATGTTTGGCATTAAGGTCACCTACAATAATAGTGTTGTCTGTAAGAAATTGAGCCATTGTTCCATCGCCAATAAATGTATTGTTTGGAGGGTGATACATATTGTATATGTTGATGGCTTTGTCTTGATTGAGGTAGACTTTGATACCTTGGGCTTCGAGGTCTAATGTGTTTGTAATATTAACGGCTATGTCCTCATAGTACAAATTCTTGATTAAAAATGCTAGGCCACGCCCTTTAACAGCATATACAGATGGATCTTCAGACCTTACCCTGAGTAATGGAGGGGCCGGAATTAACATAATACTGCAAGATGGAACAAACATCAAAATCAAAGAAGGAGCAGGACAGATTTCGTCAAACTTCACTTGTGAACTGACAGCTATCTGGAAAGCTCTTGATTTATGCCTTAACCAACCATCCCTGCATCAAGCAGAAGGAATTTTAATATACAGCGACTCCATATCCGCTCTAGAAGCAATTCAGAAGGGCAATACTAGAATCACACAGAAAATAAACTCGTTACTTACCCAACTGGAATCATTGGAAAATAACTGCATTCTACAATGGATTCCTGCCCGTGTTGAGATCGGGGGTAATGAAATGGCAGTTGATTTGGCAAAGGAAGCCAGAAAGCTGAGCCAAAATAAAAAACAAATGTCAGTATTTGACGCTGATGCTTTGGCAAAATACAAGATAATTAAACAAAAAATAAGAAAAGATCAAATATGTGAAATAAACTCTGAGAGAAAACTGACAAAAACTATATAACAAGACTTAGAACAAAAAATAAAAAGGAATGAAAATACATCCAGATAGTACAAGAACCTATAGAACATGCAACAACTGCCCTGGTGTGGAACTAACACCTACCCACATATTCTCATGCCCGCAGCCTTGCAGAAAATTGACATAGACCCAGAGCAGCAGCTTTATACATCCAAGATAGTGGACATTGCTGCTGCTGTGATAGAAATGCATGGAGACATCTGAGGCTATTTATTGGACACGACAAAAACAACAACGGCATTCCAGGGTAAAATAAATTATCAGAGAGAGATAGATACATATTTTTCAAATGAATTAAAATAAACATAATAGACACTGAGTGAGAGTTGAATTAAAAATATTAGAAATTTATTATCTTCGGAAACAAACCATATCTAAAATATCAATTTTATTTTTGCTACATGTTTTAATTTGCATTTACCTATTTTACATATCTCTGATTGTATTTGAAAATCGTTAACCAATTCTTCATACTTTTGGCGAAGTGGTGTTTTATTAATTTGTTATTTGATATTATTATAGGGTTCTTTTCTGGTATTTAAAAAGGAAAAATACACACGATCAGTTATATTTTTCAATTTATCAAACAATTTGGCCGCTGAATCTCTGATTCTGGTATAGCGCCATCTGGCGAATAAAATTGTAACTAAAATCAATTTCGAATTTTTCATTATTTGCCATAAAAAATCCCATTGCATCCTGAACACAATGGTGTTTACCGCATTGCTCTAGCGCAAATATTCGGGGAGTTATTAATTTTTAAAGTTGTGCGGGACTTTTGGATCACCCTGTATTATTGATTGTGATCATTTGCATATTTGAATTTGAAAATTTAGCTTTTGTCTTTTTGAAAAAATAAACAGATAAACATTCTGTCGACTATTGTTATAAAAAATATGAGATTTCTGTTGATTTTGGAATTAGATTGATATATAGAATTATTATCTGTTGCTTGATTTTGGTATACGACGTGTGTTCAAAAAGTATCGTGAATTTTGAATTTTCGCGGGTTATGTATATTCGAATTTCGATCTTTTTGTGGCTTTATGTTGGTACTCATGTCTCTCACTTATGCCATTTTGAATGTTCACTTAATTGTTGACAGCTGCTTTACTTGCAGGTGTTTTGGATCGTCTTCGATTTTTACCTATTAAAAAAAATGGATCAAAGAACCTGTATCAAATTTTGTGTGAAAAACGAAATTAAGTGCGCGGATGCATTCCGAATGTTGACTGTGGCATACGGAGAAGCTACCTTGGACCGAAGCAACATTTATCGGTGGTACAAAATGTTCTCAGAAGGCCGAGAAGATGTGAACGACGAAGAGCGTGCCGGACGCCCAAGCACTTCAACAACAGACGAAAAAATTAATGAAGTGGAGAAAATGATATTGGCCAATCGTCGAATCACCGTTAGAGAAGTTGCTGAGGACCTAAACATATCAATTGGCTCGTGCCATTCTATTTTTATCAATGATTAGGGCATGAGACGGGTCGCCGCGAAATTCGTACCAAAATTGCTCAATTGCGACCAAAAACAGCATCGCATGAACATTGCTAATGAGATGTTGGACTCTGTCCGCGACGACCCAAATTTGCTCCAGAGGGTCATAACTGGTGACGAAGCGTGGGTTTATGGTTATGACGTGAAAACCAAAGCTCAATCATCTCAATGGAAGCTGCCGCACGAACCAAGACCGAAAAAAGCGCGCCAAGTTTGGTCGAATGTGAAAGTTTTGCTGACAGTTTTCTTCGATTGCAGGGGCGTGGTGCATCATGAGTTCTTGCCACAGGGTAGAATGGTCAATAAGGAATATTACCTGCAAGTTATGCGCAATTTGCGCGAAGCAATTCGCCAGAAACGCCCGGATTTGTAGAAGAACAAAAATTGGCTTTTGCACCATGATAACGCCCCTGCTCACACATCGTTGCTTGTGCGCGACTTTTTGGCCAAAAACAACACACTAATGATGACGCAGCCACCGTATTCCCCAGATCTGGCCCCCTGTGACTTTTTCTTGTTCCCTAAACTGAAGAGGCCCATGGAAGGACAACATTACGCTACGCTTGACGAGATAAAGACCGAAGGAGGAGCTGAAAAATATTTTTAAAAAATGATTTTTTGAAGTGCTTCGAAGATTGGAAAAACCGTTGGCACAAGTGTATAATATCTCATGGGGATTACTTTGAAGTGGACAAAATAGGTATTAATCAATAAATAAATAATATTTGAAAAAACACAAAAGTCGCGATACTTTTTTGAACACACCTCGTACATGAGTATATTACGATATTCTATATATATAAAAAATGAATGTATGTGTGTGTGTCCTTTATGCCTGACCAAACCACTCATTGGAACGCCATGAAACTTTGGGAAGTTATTCAGTATAGTACTGGAATGGTTTCTAGCAAATAAAATTTTTGAAATAACTTTTCGCTTTAAAATAATCAAGATAAATATTCTAATTTATCTGTTATAATTCAACAATCTGCTCTAAATATTATCATGATGATACGATGATTTCGTAATGTAGAAAATTAGGAAAGACAAAATTCAGGATGACACGGCAATTTATTTGAGACAAGAATAATGATACAATTCCGAGCAAGATACTATTCCTTTAACTTCCAATTACCGAGGGAACCAATTAATATTGATTTTATTCGACTTATCGAGTACTTTTCAAGGGACCGGGAAAAAATGTTCACTTTATCGAGAGATTCGTTAGACAAACCTTTACTCGGGTAAAACCCGGGTGAAGCCGGGTACGTCCGCTAGTGTTCTATAAAAAAAAAGATTTTCCTGCTAATTTTGAAATATTAAGAGTTATAGAATTAATAGCTGTTGCTTAATTTTGGTTATCTTGAGGATTAAGCTATGGTGATGCAGATGTGGTCAAAATCTTGAAAATAAAAATAAAATGGTTTTGATCAGTATATAATTGCTCTCATTGAACTTATGGAACACATAAAAAACATAATTTGATAAAAGCAATGCCTGACTAAAGGCATAAGAATAAAAATGAGCCAGCCATCAGGAAACAATAACAACAAGTTTTTATAGGGGAAGCGTGACCTCTGCCGGTCGATTTAACAGAGTATTTGTATCTATGAAATATAATCTATATATACTACTATATATATAGTCACGACCCTCTGTCGTGGCCTCTGTCACGGATAATATACAGTTATCATCGTCATGCGTTCTTAATTCTGTCACCGTTTGCTTTTGGTTCAGTGGTAGAATGCTCGCCTGCCACGCGGGCGCCCTGGGTTCGATTCCCGGCCGATGCATTTTTTTTTTTTTTTACAATTTTTAAAACTCATTTATATATTATACAAGAATGACATCCACAGCGCCAATTTATAATTGTAACAAATAGTATTTGAATAAAAGCATTTAATTGGGTAAACCCCGGGCGTTGCCCGGGTCATTCGGCTATATATATATATATATATAAATCAATGTTTGTTTGTTTGTTTGTATGTCCAGTATACAAATTCGCAGTAGTTCACTAATTCAAACTAAAATTTCCATACACAGGTAAAAAAAATACGGGGAAGACGATAGGCTATTTTAAAAAATATATAAATCAATTATTAAAACTATATATTCAAATTATTCTACTTAGCTCACGAACAGCGCCCTCTATCAAAGATTAGATTAAATTATGCTGATGCAAACAAATAGATAATGCTAATAACAAACAATTATAAAAAAAATCTTATCTAAATATATATCACTTGGGTAGATATGCACACGGGTCAATCTCGGGGCGAAGCCCGGGTCACCCGTCTAGTAATCTATATATATATAAAATTGAATGTCTGTCTGTACTCTATAGATTCAAAAACCATACATCCAATCGCCATGAAATTTTGGGATATTATTAGGTATATCCCCGGGAAGGTTTTCGAAAAATAATTTCTTGAATATCCTTAGAGTTATTTGCAGATTTGTAGATTTAAATCGCAAGCAGCGCCCCCTAGCGGGGGATAACAAGTTTTTTTTATCTATAAGTTTTATTATCACTAAGTTTATTATCTTAAAGATTATTTATCAAAAGTAAGATTTTCTACCTATTAATTGCGCACAAGTCAAAGTTAGTTTTATCATTTATCTACAACATATATATTGGGAGAATAGATGATAAAATGATGATTTTGTAATGTAGAAAATTAGGAAAGACAAAATTCAGGATGACACAGCAATTTATTTGAGACAAGAATAACGATACAATTCCGAGGCAAGTTACTATTCCTTTAACTTCCAATTACCGAGGGAACCAATTAATGTTGATTTTATTCAACTTATCAAGTATTTTTCAAGGGACCGGGAAAAAAAATGTTCACTTTATCGAGAGATTCAAATTCACGAGTTTCAAATTATCAAAATATATCATTTTTTTAATATAAGTTTATAGAGAATTGTTTTAACAAATGTTCGTTAGACAAACCTTTACTCGGGTAAAAACTGTGCGAAGCCGGGTACATTCACTAGTTTTAAATAAAATAATATTTTAATATAACATATCTATATATACAGTAAAACCCCACTAATACGAACCTTCCCTTATAACGAACCCACGCCGATTCCCAATTCCATTCCATTGAAAATACCATCGTTATAACAAACTTTGTGATTTTTAGAATAACGAACTACCCTTATAACGAACCTATTTTCGGTCCCAAAATAATAAAATCTATTTAAAATACTATGCTTATAACGAACTTAGAATTGTAATTAAAAAAAAAAAATAAAACAACCAAATTTTGAGCATGTTTCAGCTCGCGGATCGCGATTTCAAAACAATAAATTTAGCGGCATTGTTTGTTTTAAATTTTGCACTTTATTTTTGCTGTATGTTGTATAAATTTTAACACATTATACTTTTTATTAAATAGAATATATTTGCATCCATTAATTTCGAAATATAAAAATACAAATGGCTTTCAAAATGAAGAAAACAAAGGGATTTTAAAAACAAAAGCGTTAATTCTTAAAAAAAAAAAAGGCCATTTTCAGAACTTTTCAAAGTGAAACAACACAGGCAAAATGTTAAGAACATATTAAAATAAGAGAATATAACTTTTCTATTATAAAAGATAGAATATAAAGCTATTAAAAATTGTTAAAGAGGAATCAACCTCAACTTTTGCCGCGATCGCACGTTTTAGGGCTAAAAAAATAAAAAATCCAAATAAATGGTCCCGTGATGAAACAAAAACTATTTTTATGCCTAAACTATAGTGATTTTAAAGTCAGCAATGTTTTGCTTGACAGGTTAAAAAAAAAAAACCGAAATCTAGACCTAGAAGAATATATGGGAAAATGAAATGGAAGAAAAACACTAACTTTATTTGAATGGTGCAATGTTTGGAAGAATGCTTTGAAACAACAAGGTATTAGAGCCATTTTTTCAAGTAAAAATTGTATTATATAATGTGATAATGGTGTTTTAAAATCATTTTATATTTTTGAATATATATTTAATAAAACTTTGCCTAGGATTTGTCTTGATTTTTAAATTAGACATAGAGGTACATGTATGTTAATGATAAGAAGAACCTATCATCTAATGATTTCTATTATTATTCAGTATTAATGTAAGGAAATTGGTCAATTAAGGGAATTAAAACAAAGTGACCACTATAAAGAGGAAGCCTCTTCTTGTGTGTATGGCTGTCCTTTAATTATACGGTCTAAAATTTTGAAAAGTAAAAAAAAAAATAGCCAAACCGTGGCTATAGTGAACCAAAAGCTCTGTCCCATTGGGGTTCACTATAGAGGGGTTTTACTGTATATATGAAAAAAAATGTGTCAACCGTATTTACGCAAGTTTGGCCTTAAATACCCATTTCTCGGTTTTTCGGGAAGCCACTGGGACCAAAAGTCTTTTTTGGTCGCAGTGGTAAGCCTACTCCACGCTGATGAGCGCCAACAGCGCGAAACACATTCGTGGATGGCTTGATTTATAGAGAAATTGGGTTGGCCAAATATCAGGGAGCAGGTTAAATCAATGAATAGTTGATTTCTGTTTCACCAGATGACGCTCTGCCTTCTGAAAAGCACATGTGCTCCTGGTCAGGATATACCTACTTTGTTTTTAATATATATATTTTTTATTTATATATCTCTCTATATATATAAAAGTCAATTTCTGTCTGTCTGTTTCGCGATAAACTCAAAAACTACTGAACCAATTGGTACCAAATTTTGCATGTCGCTTTTTATAAACCTGAGGAAAATTTATATATATATAAATATATATTATTATATCAACTATATTAATTAAATCAAATACCTAAACACTAATATAATACAATTTTTGCCATCACACACACTTTTTTCCTGTAGTTTATGTGTTACTTCTGTATTGCTATTCTATGGCACTTCTAATATTTATTATTGATATACTTTTAGTATGAAGGAAATTGCACCCAAGGGATTTCTCGGGCGAAGCCGGGTCATTCGCCTAGTATATATATATATATATATTAAAAAAGACATATCCTGACCAAGAGCACATGTGCTTTACAGAAGGCAGAGCGCCATCTGGTGGAACAGAAATCAACTAAACATTGATTTAGCCTGTTCCCTGATATTTGGCCAACCCAATTTCTTGATAAATCAAGAAAAGCCATCCACGAACGGGTTTTGCGCTTTTGGCGCTCGTCAGCGTGGAGTAGGCTGAACCATTGCGACCAAAAATATTTTTTGATCCCAATGGCTTCCTGAAAAACCAAGAAATGGGTATTTAAGGCCAAACATGCGTAAATACGCTTAGCACATTAAAAAAACGAAATAAAAAAATAAAAGATAAAAAGATCAGGTGTTGAAATCAATATTAAAAAAGGCATATCCTGACCAGGAGCACATGTGCTTTACAGAAGGCAGAGCGCCATCTGGTGGAACAGAAATCAACTAAACATTGATTTAGCCTGTTCCCTGATATTTGGCCAACCCAATTTCTTGATAAATCAAGAAAAGCCATCCACGAACGGGTTTTGCGCTTTTGGCGCTCGTCAGCGTGGAGTAGGCTGAACCATTGCGACCAAAAATATTTTTTGATCCCAATGGCTTCCTGAAAAACCAAGAAATGGGTATTTAAGGCCAAACTTGCGTGAAGCACAATGTGCTCCTGGTCAGGATATGCCTTTTTTAATATTGATTTCAACACCTGATCTTTTTATCTTTTAATTTTTTATTTCGTTTTTTAATGTGCTAAGCGTATATACGCAAGTTTGGCCTTAAATACCCATTTCTTGGTTTTTCAGGAACCCATTGGGATCATAAAATCTTTTTTGGTCGCAATGGTTCAGCCTACTCCACGCTGACAAGCGCCAAAAGCGCGAAACGCGTTCGTGGATGGCTTTTCTTGATTTATCAAGAAATTGGGTTGGCCAAATATCAGGGAGCAGGCTAAATCAATGTTTAGTTGATTTCTGTTCCACCAGATGGCTTTCTGCCTTCTGTAAAGCACATGTGCTCCTGGTCAGGATATACCTTTTTTTAATATTGATTTCAACACCTGATCTTTTTATCTTTTATTTTTTTTTTAATGTGCTAAGCGTATTTACGCAAGTTTGGCCTTAAATACCCATTTCTCGGTTTTTCAGGAAGCCATTGGGATCAAAAAATCTTTTTTGGTCGCAATGGTTCAGCCTACTCCACGCTGACGAGCGCCAAAAGCGCGAAACGCGTTCGTGGATGGCTTTTCTTGATTTATCAAGAAATTGGGTTGGCCAAATATCAGGGAACAGGCTAAATCAATGTTTAGTTGATTTCTGTTCCACCAGAATGCGCTCTGCCTTCTGTAAAGCACATGTGCTCCTGGTCAGGATATGCCTTTTTTAATATTGATTTCAACACCTGATCTTTTTATCTTTTATTTTTTATTTCGTTTTTTAATATATATATATAGTGTAAAAACTATATAATAAAAATATAATAGTGATTCTTTATTTAAAATTTAAAGAGTAAACTGATAAGATTGATAATTTATATCAAGTAGATTTGATTAGATTAGCAAGCTAAATCTAAATTAATTATAAAAATAGATAGTTTTTCAGTTTTATAGTTTAGTTTTGTATTAAAATTATCTTTATTACTTTGATTATTTAAATTCAAATTATAAAATTTGTAAATTGTTATTATTTAATAGAGAGAGAGAAAAAATATATTTACTTCTTACACATCATCCATATATATTTATAATTAATAACAATAAAATTTAACAACGTAACGTCTTTTGCAATCGGCTGTTACACGTCATTTAGACATACTCTAATTTGTATATAAAATAATAGAAGTGAGAATATATTTAATAGTATAAATTTTAGTAGTTATATATTGTTACATCATGATTAATGGCGTATTTTTTATATTAGTTTTAATATATTTGAAATTTAAATTATATATTCATTTATTTTTATATAAAATATTCTATGATATTTATTTAAAACAGATTATTAATTTATCATCATTTGTATTTAGGTACACTGTGACTTCACTGCTCTCTTTGAGGTGAGAAAATAAAGGGAGGATTCTGGTGGCTACTTAAAGAAGACTTATCTCGTTATTCCCTTTTATAAATTTGTAGGATGGTTGAAACACGCTCTGGTAAGATGCAGGACCCAGCACAGGAGAGAATCCAGGCTGAAGAGTCTGCCAAGCCGCAACCTGGTGCAACAATTGGTAGAGATGCTAGTTCCGACCCAGTTGTCCTGAATCCCAACATCGACATCCCCAAGTATGATGGAACGGAAGACCCTCGCCCATGGATTGAATCTCTTGAAGAAATTGGCTTCTTGTACCATTGGGCAGACTACATTATCTCGCGTTATGCCGCCATGAACATGACGGGAAGCGCTAAAACCTGGTTGAATTTACACAAAGCTAGTTTCACGAGCTGGGAAAATATTAAAATCCGCCTCATTCAGGATTTTTCTTTGGACGCGAATAAAGAAGAACTTAGAATGAAGCTCAACAGAATGCAACACTGGAATGAACCAGCAATCAGGTTCGCGGAAGACATTCTAGTGTTGTGCAACAAGGTTGACCCCGCAATGGAAGAAGAAACAAAAATTGAACATGTTATTGGAGGACTGAAAAAAGAGTACTCATTCGCGCTCTACCTGAACCCTCCTAAAACGACCGATGACCTTCTTGTCGTGTGCAAGAAAATGGATTATTTTGAAAAGAAGTATCGGGAACGTGTGGAGAAATCCAGAAACCTATATAACGGTCCACGCTATTCTAGACCCCAACAACAATCGAGGTACGTGCCGCCGACTGCCGCACGAAACTACCAGACCACTTCCAGGCCCCAAGCCCCTGTTTCCAATAATTACAAGAACGACTCCCCTCCTACCCCCAGACAGTATCGAAACAACTTTCCCCAGCCCTCTACCCCTAGACGTCCTTATAATCCTAACTTTGTGCCGAAACCAAACCTTCAGAGAAACACTTACAATAAAAGCCAAGAAGTGAGCAAAAATAGGACGGAAGATGGAAGACCAATCTGCTTCAAATGTAACAAGCCAGGGCACGTGGCCCGTTATTGTAGGGTCAAGTTTATAAGAATCCTAGAAGAGGATCCAGCAGATACCCAAGAGAAGGTCGAAGAAAAATGCCAAATGAATGAAACATCAGAGAAATCAGGATCTCGGCTTTATGCTGATGTATGTCATAGCACACAGACAAATATTCCTACCCGGAATAGATATTCCGTGTTGGAAGATTTAAACTAAGCGTCGCGCCTGAATCTGTCAATCAAAGCAAGTCGACCATAAACGGAATCAAGAAGTTGGACCCTAAATACAAATTAAAAATTAATCTGGACAAGATAGGGACTTTTGAAGCTTTGGTTGATACAGGTGCTGACCTCTCAGTGGTCGACCTCAGAACGGCCCTCGATACAGGCCATGGTATAAGTAAACTCGCAAAAATTTGTGCAGGACCCGATGGAAAAAAATTGGACATGGTAGGAAGTATATTTTTAAATATAAAAATTGATGACGAAACATTATCACACAACTTTGTGATATTGAAAACGCATTTACGGACATTAATTCTTGGGAGAGATTTCCTTAAGAAAATGAACGCAAGAATAGATTGTAAGCAAGAAACTATAAAATATGATTTGACGAATAATCATGACGAAATCAATTTTGAAATGTTGAAAATAAAGAGTGCCAAGGATTCCATTGTACCGGAATGTTCCATGAAATTGATCAAGGCATTGGTAGAAACAGAGGATGGAGAATATATTATCGAAGAGAGCAGCAAAATGTTTCAAACAAATGGACTTCGTCTAGCAAGAAGCTTGATCAATGTTATAAATAGGGAAACACACATCTGGATAACTAATCCGTATCCTCGACCGTTAAAAATAATGAAAAACCAAACATTGGCTTTTGGAAGTAGTCCAGCGAAAATAAATGTGAGTCGAGAAAGAGAGGTAGAAAAGAACGAAGAACCTAGATTCCAAATAAACGAAAATCTTTCACCAAAGGAACAGAAGGAGTTAAAACAAGTTTTAGAAAGGTATGGAGATCTTTTTTCATCGAGATTAGGGAGAACCAATTTGGCAAAACATCGGATAGACACAGAAGACGCGAAGCCAATTAAACACAAGCCTTACCGGGTAAGTGCTAAAGAACGAGATATTATAAAAGAGCAAATTGACGAGATGCTTACAGAAGGCATAATTAGGCCATCTTCTAGCCCCTGGTCTTTTCCAGTAATATTGGTCAAGAAACGAGATGGTAAATACAGATTTTGTGTGGACTACAGAAAACTGAATAATGTGACGGTAAAAGATGTCTATCCGATCCCTAGAATAGACGAAGTTATGGATACTCTCCAAGGATCTACACACTTCTCAGCAATAGACCTCAGATCTGGATATTGGCAAGTTGAAGTCGAAGAAAGAGACAAAGAGAAAACAGCTTTCACTACAGCGCATGGATTATATGAATTCAACGTGATGCCTTTTGGACTTTGTAACGCGCCTGCTACCTTTGAGAGAAATATGGAGAATATGCTTGGAAATCTGAGATGGCAAATTTGTTTGTGTTATCTGGATGATGTTATCATATATAGCCCGGATTTTCCAACGCACCTCAAAAGACTTGAAGCTGTTTTTAGATGTTTTCGTGAATCTAATTTAAGGTTAAACGACAAAAAATGCCGATTTGCTTTTGAAGAATTGGAGATTCTCGGCTATATAACGAGCAAACATGGTATAAAACCCGCGGAACATAACATCAAAGCTGTCAGAAATTTTCCTCGGCCCAAAAAGGTCAAAGAAGTACAATCCTTTTTGGGAATGTGTTCATATTATAGAAAATTTATCAAAGACTTTTCAAAAATTGCTGACCCTTTGACCAACCTTATAAAAAAAAGTGTATCATTTACCTGGACAGAAAGACAAGAGGAAGCGTTTCAAACCCTAAAAACAGCACTATTAAGTCCACCAATTTTAGGTCACTTCAATCCAAATGCACCTACTTATGTTCATACTGATGCGTCCAACATCGGCATAGGTGCAACACTTGTCCAAGACATCGGTGGTGAAGAGAAGGTGATCTCATATTTGAGTCGTACCCTAAGTAAAGCGGAGCAAAATTATTCAACCACTGAAAAAGAATGTCTGGCCGTTGTCTGGTCAATGTCAAAATTACGACCCTACCTTTATGGAAGACACTTTAAAATAGTAACAGACCATCACGCCTTATGCTGGCTCAAAAACTTGAAGGATCCAACAGGTCGATTGGCAAGATGGGCATTGAAAATTCAAGAATATGACTTCGATATAATACATAAATCGGGAAAGAAGCATCTGGACGCCGATGGCTTATCTAGGGGGCCCTTACCAGAAACTGATTGGGATGAGGATTTTGAAAGGCTATTTTTAAATCAAATAACAGACGAAGAGGATAAATTTATCGAAAGTGTTAAGAAAAACCTTAATGGAAGCAGGCGATCAATTGCGCAAAACTTTAAAGAAGAAGATGGATGCCTCTTTAAGAAAAACCCGAACCCTGAAGGCAGGGCGTGGTTGCTTGTGGTTCCAGAGAATAAAAAGAGAGAAATTATGAAAGAATATCACAATCATATGTCGAATGGCCATCTGGGCGTCGCCAGAACCATGTACCGAATAAAGAGTAAATACTTTTGGCCATCCATGCTAAAGGATGTCTCAGAATTCGTTAAGACGTGTCACCTTTGCCAAAGTAGGAAAGGCTCAAACCAATTACCTTCTGGACTACTACAGCCCATCCCCCCAGCCAACTTTCCTTTCGAAAGAATTGGAATTGACTTTGTTGGTCCACTACCATCTACGAAAAACAGGAAAAAATGGATAATCGTGCTGTCGGACTACTACACTAGATATGCAGAAACAAGAGCAGTCTCGGAAGCAACAGTGAAAGAAGTTTCTAAATTTCTAGTAGAGGATATTTTTCTTCGGCACGGAGCCCCACAATATCTTATTAGTGACAGAGGCTCTCAATTTACCAGTAATTTAATGAAAGAGGTGATGAAAACGTGCAAGATTAAACATTGCTTCACAACGAGCTATCATCCCCAGACTAATGGATTGACAGAGCGGTTAAATAGAACATTGATCAATATGCTCAGTATGTATGTGAACACTGATCAGAAAAATTGGGACGAAATACTCCCATTCATCACTCACGCTTACAATACTACAATTCAGGAAACCACAGGATATTCTCCCTTTTTCCTGATGTTTGGAAGAGAACCCACGTCTCTTTTGGACGACAGGAATATCTCGGTGGACATTGACAAAGATGATTATGATGAATACATAAAACATCACTTAGACAAAATAAACAGAACAAGAAAATTAGTTATTAACAACACAATAAAGACTCAAGAAAGAATGAAAAAGAACTATGACAAGAAACACATGGAAAGAAGCTACGAACCAGGAGAATTAGTAGCAGTTTGGACACCAATTAGGAAAATAGGAAAGTGTGAGAAACTACTGAGAAAATATTTTGGCCCATATAGAATATTAAAGAAGCTGTCCAACGTAAATTACTTAATTGAACCAAATGATAACCCTGGCCAAGACCCATTGATTGTCCATGTCTCAAGAATCAAACCCTATTTTGAAAGAATTGATGAGGTCAATCACGAGGACGTGACGACCTTTGGAGAGGGGGAAGTGTTACATCATGATTAATGGCGTATTTTTTATATTAGTTTTAATATATTTGAAATTTAAATTATATATTCATTTATTTTTATATAAAATATTCTATGATATTTATTTAAAACAGATTATTAATTTATCATCATTTGTATTTAGGTACACTGTGACTTCACTGCTCTCTTTGAGGTGAGAAAATAAAGGGAGGATTCTGGTGGCTACTTAAAGAAGACTTATCTCGTTATTCCCTTTTATAAATTTGTAGGATGGTTGAAACACGCTCTGGTAAGATGCAGGACCCAGCACAGGAGAGAATCCAGGCTGAAGAGTCTGTCAAGCCGCAACCTGGTGCAACAATATATAGAGAGAGAAAAGAGAGAAAGACAGAACCATGCACTTTTATTCAAACTAATAATAAGAAAAAAAAAGTTTTGTAAAGAAGGTAGATAAGATTGTTAGTATATATATATATATATATTTATAATTTTATATTTTATCCTTTTTTTTATGATTTTTTATTTTTTTTTTATTTTAAAATATGAATATATCTAGTTGTATTTAGTAATATATCTATAATATGAATTAACTTTTGTTATAAGTTTGGTTATTATGTTTTGAAACCCTAATGGTAGACCAGACATATACAAAAAAAAAATAAAATTGAAATAATTAGTGGAAAAAGAGATCTGCTGGACCGGAGATTTTCAAATAGAAATCCAGCGACATATTACTCCCTTATAATATATATATATATATTATAAAAATAAATAGTTGTTTAGTTTTATAGTTTAGTTTTGTATTAAAATTATCTTTATTACTTTGATTTTTTAAATTCAAATTATAAAATTTGTAAATTGTTTTTATTTAATAGAGAGAGAGAAAAAAAAATTCTTTACTTCTTACACATCATCCATATATATTTATAATTAATAACAATAAAATTTAACAACGTAACGTCTATTGCAATCGGCTGTTACACGTCATTTAGACATACTCTAATTTGTATATAGAATAATAGAAGTGAGAATATATTTAATAGTATAAATTTTAGGAGTTAAAGAAAAGAGAGAAAGACAGAACCATGTACTTTTATTCAAACTAATAATAATAATAAAAAATTGTATAGAAGGTAGATAAGATTGTTAGTATATATATATATACTAGCGGATGTGCCCGGCTTCGCCCGGGTTTTTACCCGAGTAAAGGTTTGTCTAACGAACATTTGTTAAAACAATTCTCTATAAACTTATTTAAAAAAAGAAGATATATTTTGATAATTTGAAACTTGTAAATTTGAATCTCTCGATAAAGTGAACATTTTTTCCTGGTCCCTGTGTGCGTGTCATCCTGAATTTTGTCTTTCCTAATTTTCTACATTACAAAATCATCGTTTTATCTAGTGAACATTTTTTTCCGGTCCCTTGAAAAATACTCGATAAGTTGAATAAAATCAATATTAATTGGTTCCCTCGGTAATTGGAAGTTAAAGGAATAGTATCTTCGCCTTGGAATTGTATCATTATTCTTGTCGCAAATAAATTGCCGTGTCATCCTGAGATAATCTTACTTTTGATAAATAATATTTAAGATTTTATTATATATATTATATTATATATATATTACACGTTATTTGTTTTCTTGGCCGACTGTTTTACATATGGTTTTATCTTAAAATTGCTTGTTTTGAATATTTTTTTAGATTGAGATTATTAGCTAGTATGTAAAAAATTAACTCTGTTAAAATTTAATTTTGTATTTATATATAAATAAAATTAACTCTGTTGATTTTTTTTGTATTTAATCGATAACAGCGAAGTTACGCATGTTAATGTTAGGGAAAAATATTTTGATGTTAAGCAAAACCTGCTCCATCTCGTTTTACATAAATGTTGAAAATTTGGTTGAAATTGATGCATTGTAACGAAAGTTTTTAGTGATGTACACTTATGAAATTTGCATTTTATTAATATAGATTTTTTATAATTTTATATTTTATCCTTTTTTTTAAATGATTTTTTATTTTTTTTTATTTTATAATATGAATATATCTAGTTGTATTTAGTAATATATCTATAATTTGAATTAACTTTTGTTATAAGTTTGGTTATTATGTTTTGAAACCCTAATGGTAGACCAGACATATACAAAAAAATTTAAAATGAAATAATTAGTGGAAAAAGAGATCTGCTGGACCGGAGATTTTCAAATAGAAGTCCAGCGACATTTCACTCCTGTTCTATTATGCCATAGATCTCTCTTTGACCGGATTCTATGTGTTAATATTAAGTTGTTTTAGTGAAACATTTATATACACAGATTGAACAACTACAAGTGTTAAGAAATTCTAACTGTAACCTACCTCTTCTGTGACGCCTTCCTCTGTAAACAGCTATTTCTGGTTAACATCTGTTTTGGGGGGGGGGACACATGTTCGTCCCTTCAAAATTAGACTGCCTTCTAAGAAATTTCAGATTAATAAGACAACTGAAGAAGAAAGAAAATAGTTAAGGGAAGAAAGCCAATCTTTATAATCTTTACAGTTAGTTATATTAATATAACTGATTCAATTATTATTTATCTTTTAATTTTCCTTTAAAAAGGTAAATTATTAGATGATTAATAAAGCTAGTAATTTTGAAAATTCATTATTATTTAATTTCCATTTTCCTCCCCAGAAATTGGAGATTAAATAAAATGAATTCTATACAATATTACTTTAAAAATCTTGTGAACATTTTCAAATTATTTATATAATTTAAGTTTAATTAACTGTTAAAGATTATAAATTTGTATTAGTTAATATTGAGAGAAATTATAAAAAGTTGATTTAATAAATGGATACTTCCATTTATTTTTTAAAAGTATTTTATAATTGATATACTGTTGAAATATTTTACTTGTTTAACACTAAATTTGTTTTTAATAAATTCCATGTTTAAATTTTTAACATCTTCTATGAAATTTTTTTAATATATTATTTATTCTATAAAATCTTAGAAACTGACCAAAATATATACCTTTGCAGCAATTTAATGATATATTAGAATTTATATTGCAGTATTTTATAATATTGAAATTATAATTACTTTTTTATTATAAATTTTAATAGCATTATCTGTAAGGTTTATATTTAGGTCTAAAAGTTAACTTTTTTGTTTCTATTAATTTTTCCATTGTTCTTAAGTTTCAAGTATTTAGGATATATTTCAGGTATTATGTTTTTAAATTGTGGGTTATTAAATATAATGATGTCATCTACAAAACGGAACATTTGCCAATTAACATTATTTTGTAGAAAGTATTCTCTTTCGTACCAGAATAGTATTAGGTTGGCTAATAAAGGACTTGATGAAGTTCCCATGGGAACGCCTTCTGATTGAATATATATTTTATTTTTTAATTCTATATAATTAAAATTTAAAAATGTTTCCAGTAGAGTTTTTGCTGTTTTAAGATCTAATTTAATTGTTTTATATCTGTTATGAATAATTTTAATGTAGAAAGTTTTGTCATTAATGAATTTGTTAAATAAATTGGTTATTTTATTATTTAGATCTCTTAAATTTATTTTAGAATATAGGTCCTCAAAGTCAAATGTGTGTACTGTATCAATGTTTGTTCAATTGTTCATTAAATAGTTAATGATTTTTTTATTTGAGTCGATAAATTTATAATTATATTTATTAGTTAATTTATTTATAATAAATTGTAGTGTTGAAGCTAATTGTATATCAATGTTTTTTATAACTGAATTTATACCAGATGTGATTGTTCTGAAAGAAATAGGTTTTTTGTGTAGTTTAGGAATTATATAGAACTTTGGTATGTTTGGATTTTTGTTGTAATTATAAATCTTTAGAGAATTTTCCACGTTTTTGATGTCTTTTTTGATTTTTGTGGCTGTAGTTCTAGCAAAAGTGTATTTATTATTATTATTAATTTCCTTTTTAGCATATCGTGGTATAGATTTTTACAAATTATAGATAAATTATTGGAACATTTATCTATAGGGGTGATAATAAAGTCCTTCTGTAATTTAATTATATTTTCTTTAAAAGAAGGAATATCTGAATTAGGTTTTGTGTATTTAAGTGTATTATTATAATAATTTATAATTTCCTCTTTAATATTATGTTTCCATTCCAGAAAAGTAAATTCTGGAATACTGTATTTTATACTAGTTTTATTTATGAAAATGTCTATATCTTTTAATATAGATTTAATTGTATTATTATAATTGTGTTTAATTTGAGGTATATATTTATACCCTTTATTTAAAATATCCTGATATTCTGGATTTAAAAAAGAAAAATTGCTAGTTAATATATGACCTGAGAGCTTATATCTATCTATATAGTTGTTGCAATTACATTTAATTTTTTTAAAATTTGCCAAATTATTAATAAATTGGTTATAATTGCAAACTAAACTACCTATATTTTTGTTGTATCTCCAGGTTGTTTTAAAATTTAAATTTTTTATAGGGAAAAGATTATTGATGTTTTGGTTATTAAAAATATCATAAAATTTAATATGATTAAATAAATTGTTATTAAATTTAATGATAATATTAATGTTATTAGTAGATTGTTTAATTTTTCTGTATTTAAAGATGTCGTGTGTGATATCTATTAATCTGTTAGTCAGAATATGAATTTTAATATATTCTATAAGTTTGATAAATTTATTATTATTTAGTTTAAATAATGTTTTAATAAATTTATCGACGAAGTTGTTAGTATACATTTGTTTTGGGTCCAGTAATTCTTCAAATTCAATGTAACCTAATTTATTGGTAGTTTTACCTCTAGTTTTATTAGGTTTAGTTTTAAATTCATTTTTTTTTGTATTTGCAGCTGATTTCATAAGTTGAAATTTCTTCTGTTTGTGGTTTGTATGTGTAGTTTAATTCGTCATTAAGTCCATAAGGGAATAATGTGTTGTGTTTATAAATGTAGTTGTTTTCTAATAATAGTCGTTGTTACTTGAATAATACTTGAAAAATACTTGAAACTTAAGAACAATGAAATAATAGAAACAAAAAAGTTAACTTTTTAGACCTAAATATAAACCTTACAGATAATGCTATTAAAATTTATAATAAAAAGTAATTATTATTTCAATATTATAAAATACTGCAATATAAATTCTAATATATCATTAAATTGCTGCAAAGGTATATATTTTGGTCAGTTTCTAAGATTTTATAGAATAAATAATATATTGAAAAAATTCATAGAAGATGTTAAAAATTTAAACATGAAATTTATTAAAAACAAATTTAATATTAAACAAGTAAAATATTTCAACAGTATATCAATTATAAAATACTTTAAAAAATAAATGGAAGTATTCATTTATTAAATAAACTTTTTATAATTTCTCTCAATAATAACTAATACAAATTTATAATCTTTAACAGTTAATTAAACTTAAATTATATAACTAATTTGAAAATTTTTCACAAAAGATTTTTAAAGTAATATTGTATAGAATTCATTTTATTTAATCTCCAATTTCTGGGGAGGAAAATGGAAATTAAAAAATAATGAATTTTCAAAATTACTAGCTTTATTAATCATCTAATAATTTACCTTTTTAAAGGAAAATTAAAAGATAAATAATAATTGAATCAATTATATTAATATAACTAACTGTAAAGATTATAAAGATTGGCTTTCTTCCCTTAACTATTTTCTTTCTTCTTCAGTTGTCTTATTAATCTGAAATTTCTGAGAAGGCAGTCTAATTTTGAAGGGACGAACATGTGTCCCCCCCCCCCGCAACAGATGTTAACAAGAAATAGCTGTTTACAGAGGAAGGCGTCACAGAAGAGGTAGGTTACAGTTAGAATTTTTTAACACTTGTAGTTGTTAAATCTGTGTATATAAATGTTTCACTAAAACAACTTAATATTAACACATAGAATCCGGTCGAAGAGAGATCTATGGCATAATAGAGCAGGAGTGAAATGTCGCTGGACTTCTATTTGAAAATCTCCGGTCCAGCAGATCTCGTTTTCCACTAATTATTTCATTTTATTTTTTTTTGTATATGTCTGGTCTACCATTAGGGTTTCAAAACATAATAACCAAACTTATAACAAAAGTTAATTCATATTATAGATATATTACTAAATACAACTAGATATATTCATATATGAATAAAACAAAGCATCAAGGGCTGCGTTTCTTTATTAAAACAAATATATTCGAGCTTTCGAGCACATACGCCCTTCTACAGGAATTAATAAACAATAATCCAACTAGTTTGAAATAATATTTATATTTAAATTTAACGTGCATATCCACGATACACGTGCATTTCAATTTGCAAGGTATCCCATCAGACATGTGATATCTTATACTGTGAATGAATTATTTTTATCTTATTTTATTTAAGTCTATTGAATTATATGCTTCTGGTAAATCAATTCTGCGATTTATACTGTTATATTGTTTGGACACTATTGCTTCAATTATTAATCTTTGAAATTTATTATTAATATTGTTATAATGTACTTTAGGTTCATTTAAGTTAAATGTGTGTCCTGTTGAATTGGAGTGCTGTACTATTAATGATAATGGGTCATTTCTGTTTATGTTTCTTCTGTGTTCAATGATTCTATTACAGAACACAGAAGAAACATAAACAGAAATGACCCATTATCATTAATAGTACAGCACTCCAATTCAACAGGACACACATTTAACTTAAATGAACCTAAAGTACATTATAACAATATTAATAATAAATTTCAAAGATTAATAATTGAAGCAATAGTGTCCAAACAATATAACAGTATAAATCGCAGAATTGATTTACCAGAAGCATATAATTCAATAGACTTAAATAAAATAAGATAAAAATAATTCATTCACAGTATAAGATATCACATGTCTGATGGGATACCTTGCAAATTGAAATGCACGTGTATCGTGGATATGCACGTTAAATTTAAATATAAATATTATTTCAAACTAGTTGGATTATTGTTTATTAATTCCTGTAGAAGGGCGTATGTGCTCGAAAGCTCGAATATATTTGTTTTAATAAAGAAACGCAGCCCTTGATACTTTGTTTTATACATATATAAATCTTACAGGGCTTTTTCAATAGATATATTCATATTATAAAATAAAAAAAATTAAAAAATCATAAAAAAAGGATAAAATATTAAATATATATATATATATATACTAACAATCTTATCTACCTTCTTTACAATTTTTTTTTAAATTATTATTAGTTTGAATAAAAGTGCATGGTTCTGTCTTTCACTCTTTTCTCTCTATATAACTACTAAAATTTATACTATTAAATATATTCTCACTTCTATTATTCTATATACAAATTAGAGTATGTCTAAATGACGTGTAACAGCCGATTGCAAAAGACGTTACGTTGTTAAATTTTATTGTTATTAATTATAAATATATATGGATGATGTGTAAGAAGTAAAGAATTTTTTTTCTCTCTCTCTATTAAATAATAACAATTTACAAATTTTATAATTTGAATTCGAAAAATCAAAGTAATAAAGATAATTTTAATACAAAACTAAACTACAAAACTAAACAACTATTTATTTTTATAATTAATTTAGATTTAGCTTGCTAATCTAATCAAATCTACTTGATATAAATTATCATTCTTATCAGTTTACTCTTTAAATTTTAAATATAGAATCACTATTATATTTTTATTATATAGTTAAAACCCCTCTATAGTGAACCCCAATGGGACAGAGCTTTTGGTTCACTATAGCCACGGTTTGGCCATTTTTTTAAACTTTTCTAAATTTTTAGACCGTATAATTAAAAGACAGCCATACACACTGGAAAGGGCAGCCACTTAATAATGGTCACTTTTTTTTAATTCCCTAAATTGACCTATTTCTTTACAGTAATGCTGAATTTCAAAAGAAGTCATTTGATAATAGGTTCTTCTTATCATTAGCATACATGTTTATATAAAAACCTATGTATTATTTAAAAATTAAGTCAAATCCCAAGGCAAAACATTATTAATTATATATTTAAAAGATATAAGAGTATTTTAGAACATCTTTCTCAAAAATATAATTCTAAATTTATTTGAAAAAATATTTCTAATACCTTGTTGTTTGAAAGTGAAAAGTAAAATTTGAAAATCAGAATTGTCATAAATATATCGTTATTTCCATCAAAGGAATAAAGCTCAGTGTATTCTGAATCAATTGAGGATTAATCAAAAGTATCCAATTCACAAAAAAATCGGACACGAACATGTTGATACGATAGCGCGATCGGTAAAATTGCGAATAAAAAACGCCAATTTACAAACACAAAATCGGTGGTAAAACGGCCGGACAGGGGGAATATCTGCGAACCCTGAATGAGTCATATACCAAACAAGACTTCCGTTCTAAAAATAGAAATGTAGTGGTAGTTTTTGAGAATTTATAGGTCGATTTGTTTGTGGCCCATGAGACACAGGGCACTATTTTTTTTTCCATTCCCAGTTTCCACATATTCTTCTGAAGTATAGATTAAATTTTGTTTTTAACCTGTTATTCAAACCTTTTCTGGCTTTAAAATTATTTGGAATTATTCTTTAGTCTAGGTTAAACTTGATATAGAACGCTTCTAAAAGTGCATGCTGCCACTGTTTTTTTAGAACGACATTCTTTGTTTCTTTTCTTTATTTTGGAAGCCATTTGTATTTTTTTTCTATTTAAAAATTGTAGAATGCAAAGAAATTCTATTAAATAAAAGTATAATGTGTAAAAATTTATACAACATACAGCAAAAATAGAATGGAAATGAAAACAAACAATGCCTCTAATTTTTTGTTTTGAAATCGCGATCCGTGAACTGGAACATTATCAAAATTTTGTTGTTTTAAATTTTTTTAAATCACAATTTCAAGTTCGTTATAAGCCTAGTATTTTTAATAGATTTTATCATTTTGTGACCGAAAATAAATTCGTTAAAGGGGTAGTTCGTTATTTTAAAAATCGCAAAATTCGTTATAATGATGGTATTTTCAATGGAATGGAATTGGGAATCGCCGTGGGTTCGTTATAAGGAAAGGTTCGCTATATCCAGGGTTCGTATCAGCGGGGTTTTACTGTATTGGGTTGTAAAGAAAGTTTGTTCGGTTTTTGTATTCCTTTGTTTCATAACGGTTTTTGTTGTTATAAGGTAAAGTGTTTATATTCTTTAAATAGTACTTGTTCAGCTTTACAAACCTGTATTATTTGCTTTTTGAAAAACACCATTTTTTTGTTATTTTTCAAGGTTTGAAAAGAGAATATCCAAAAGGCAAAAATCAACATTTTCAACATCTGCTTTTTTGTGCTTTTCATCGAGGTCAAAAAGCTGCCAAAGCAGCTCGGGCCATATGCAACGTGAATGGAAAAGGTGTCATAGGGGAGCGAGCAGCACAAAAATGGTTTGCAAAGTTCTAAAACGGCCACTTGGTTCTTGAAGTCACGCCTCGAAGCAGACGACCATCAGAATTCGATGAGTAACATCTAAAGGCCCTGTTGAAGGAAGATTATCACCAAACAACCCGTGAGTTGGTTGAAAAAATGAAATTTAGTGCTATGACCATCTCCAACTATCTTCAACCAATAGGTTTTCTCAAAAACTCGGAGCTTGGGTGCCACACGAGCTTAATGAAACCAACAAAGAAAATCGCCTTCAAATCGCTGGTCAACATCTCGCACGCCATCAATCAACACGAGGCCATAAACAACGATTTTTATACCAAAGGGTTTTGGGAGATGAAAAATGGTGTTTATACATGAATATGAAGAAGAGAAAAGAGTGGTTGACTCCAGGAGATATGCCGAAGCCAAGAATAAAGCAAGATTTTAATCCACAAAAGGCTATGATCTGCATTTTTTTGGGACTGCAAAGGTGTGCTGTACTGGGAAATGCTGGAAAGGAATTCCACAGTCAACAAGGACCCCTACATTGCCCAATTGCATCACGTGAATGAAGCTATTCAACAGAAAAGACCCGGTCGTCAAGGTCAAATCATTCTCCGTCACGACAAAGCTAGGCCACATGTTGCACAAGTCGTCAAAACCGCCCTTCAAGAGCTCGAATGGGAAGTTCTATAGCACCCGCCATACTCTCCAGACCTTGCACCAACTGATTACACCTATTCCGCTCTATGTCAAACCATATGAGAGGCACTACCTTTGATGATGAAGAGGGCCTCAAAACCTGCCTCAACAACTTTTCGAGAACCAAACCGGGCGATTTTTGGCGGAACGGCAACAACATACTAGTCGAACGTTGGTAGGAGGTCATAAATAATAACGGAGAATACATAATTGATTCGTTTTAATTTTTATAATTAATGTCTTTTTGTCTAAATAAAATTGTCAAATAAAACCGAACAAACTTTCTTTACAACCCAATAGTAAAACATGTCTTGGGAGTTTACATTTGGTTCCAGGCAAAGATGAACTCACAAGACAGGGAGATTGATAACTCCTCCTAATATTGGTTGAATAAAATTGGCTACAATCTAGAACTATTCTTTCTTATTCAAATTTAGTGATGCTCTTAACATGGAATATTTAACACATTAGAATTTATGAACTTGAAAATTTCAGTTATAACATGTTACACAGGATCAGATGCCCAAGAAAATTTATCCACCTGATCTCAGAACAATTTCACTTTTTTGTACTACCTTTTCACATTATTGGTCTTGGCCGCTTTTTTTTTTCAATTTTTATAAATGTGAGTAGGGAAGAATTATTTTTTAATTATACAAGAGACTGAAATGTTGTAAGGGTTCAGGTAACATGTGGAGGAAGCAGGAAGAGTTAGCAGGAAATTATGTCAACTCTCCAAAATAGAGACACATTCCTTTTACAACTTCCCTCTCTGGGGAAATGCCGTTTCTAACTCCAGCCACCCTAATGGGGAGGAAGCAGAGGTCTGATTGTGTCAACTTACTTCAATTCATTTTTTTAGTTATTTTGAGCCTGATACAGTGACTGCAAGACTTTATAATTTTTTTTTCTTATTCACCCTAGTACACATATATACGTAGAACAGACCATGATAATCATGGTGGGGAGTAGTAAGCCACTGCTTTTACTGTAAGTGCACCACATGTTTACACAGGTGAAAAGTAGTTTGAATTTTGTACTTACAAGTGTGTCAGAGCCCCTTTTGGTTACTTGGACTCACTGGTGAGGTTGGACTTTTGTAAAAATCAGGGGTCATTTGAACATTTTTTAATTAGAAAAAAAGTGCCCAATGCAGGATTTGATCCTGGTAATAGCAGTCGAAAACCAACAGTTTGGACCACCCTTCTACCAACCCCCACGATATATACTTGTTAAGGTCTTCAATGGAGTGATGTTGCAGATCTTCTATATATACGATGGCTATAGATGGCTATTAAAATTGTTAACAAAGAGGAATCAACCTCAACTTTTGTCGCGATCATACGTGTTAGGGCTAAAAAAAAAGTCCAAATAAACGAGCCCGTGATGCAACAAAATTTATTTTTTATGCCATGAACTATGGCGATTTTAAAGCTAGCAATGGTTTGCATGACAGGTTCAAGACAAAAATAAATCTAGACTTAAGAAGAATATATGGAAGAATGAAAGAAAATGGAAGAAAAACACTTATTAACTTTATTTGAAAGGTGCAATGCTTGAAGAGTGCTTTAAAGCAACAAGGTATTAGAGCCATATTTTCAAGTAAACATTGTATTATATAATGTGATAAAGATGTTTTAAAATCATTTTATATCTTCGAATATATATTTGATAAAACTTTGCTTAGGATTTGTCTTGATTTTGAAATTAGACATAGAAATGCATGTATGCTAATGACAAGAAGAACCTATCATCTAATGATTTTATTATTATTGAGTATTAATGTGAAGAAATTGGTCAATTATAAGAATTAAAGCAAAGAGACCACTATTAGGAGGCAGCCTCTTCCAGTGTGTATGGCTGTCCTTTAATTTTACGGCCTAAAAATTTTCCAAAGTGAAAAAAAAAAAAAAAATAGCCAAACCGTGGCTATAGTGAACCAAAAGCCCTGTCCCATTGGGGTTCACTATAGAGGGGTTTTACTGTATTTATAATTTATAGACTACTAGGCGAATGACCCGGCTTCGCCCGAGAAATCCCTTGGGTGCAATTTCCTTCATATTAAAAGTATATCAATAATAAATATTAGAAGTGCCATAGAATAGCAATACAGAAGTAACACATAAACTACAGGAAAAAGTGTTTGTGATGGCAAAAATTGTATTATATTAGTGTTTAGGTATTTGATTTAATTAATATAGTTGATATCCTTTCCTTCCTTATCCTTATATCTAAAAAATGAAATCCAAAATCGATGTTTGTTATCGCGTAACGCAAAATCTACAGAATAAATCATTATGAAATTTCGCATGTAGGTAGCTAAAGATTTCGTTTAACATATAGGCTATTCAAAAAACTAAAAAGGTTAATGTGCTTTTTTAAAAAAATAAAAAACCAAAAACGATAGTTCCAGCCTTTTACCGCTTGAGCGCAGCACTGGTCGCGACGATAAATGAATTTGATTGGTTAATAATTAACACGTGGTTTGTTTACACGTTGAATGTTAGTTTGTTCACACGATGAATGTTTTTAAAAGATAAGATTATCCAATCGCCTTGAAACTTTAAGAAGTTATTTACTATTATACTGGGAAGATTTCTGGTTTGAATTCGATTTGAAATAGATATTCTTTGCAATTTTATTTGCAAATTTTCTACTTTCACTCGCAAGCAGCGCCTCTCGCGGCTTCTGGTGAAATTACATTTATAAATTGTTAAAATGCTAAAATGTGTTCCAAGTATAATAAATTTAATTAGAAGTATTAAGTAATATAATATTCCAAAGACGTTGTGAAAAAACTTGGCATTTAAATATTAATATATATTTAAAGAAAATATTGTAACGTTTTTGTGTTAAATGTTAAAATGTTGTAATGTTAAAATATATTTTTACATTGTTAATTTAATTTGCTGTTGTTTTATAATAACGAAGATGCAAATTTAATTGTTGTTGTTTTTTATCGTTTGTTTATATAAAAAATTACATTGTATGTGATGATGATAACAAAAATGAATTTTTAAATTAATATACATAATTCATTAAGAAAAAAAAAGAAATAATTAATTATAAAATCCACAAACGTGACAATATCTTATTTAAAAATTGATAAATGTTAAAAAAATTATGTTTCAAAAATATATTCAAACGCATATAACAATATTTATATACGTTTATAAATATATATATAGGTGGATTGGATGTTTTCTAGAATCGTTTTAAAAAATGTTCGTTAGGCAAACTTTTACTCGGGTAAAAACCGGGCGAAGCCGGGTACATTCGCTGAATACAGTTATTTACAAATGTTCGTTTGTGGCAAGATACTATTCCTTCAACTTCAAATTACCGAGTGGACCAATTAATATTGATTTTATTCAACTTATCGAGTATTTTTAAAGGGACTTGGAAAAAATTTTAAATTATCGAGAGTATAGGCAAGTGTAGATTATAGGGATTGGATGTTTGCTAGAATCGTTTTAACAAATGTTCGTTAGGCAAACTTTTACTAGGATAAAACCGGCGAAGCCGGGAACATATATATATATATATATATATATATATATATATATATAATGATTTAAAAGCGCGAATGTTTCTTTTATACATAAAACGAACTTCTACTGATCTTACTGCGATGAAAAAATATATTGGGAGGGCTTGGCTCATCAGTGGTGAACCCTTCCAGCGGTTTCGCCAATTTAATCCACCAGACCGCTTCTCAGAGCTCTAATACTGTATTGGATCATTCTGCTTTTATATGCTGCACTGAAGGATGGAATCTTAGAAATGGTTTTCAAGTAAACTATGGACATAAGCTTATAGGACAGTAGAATTACATTCAAATATTTGCTTCGAGCAATGCTCTTGAATGTAATTCTACTGTCCTATAAGCTTATGTCCATAGTTTACTTGAAAACCATTTCTAAGATTCCATCCTTCAGTGCAGCATATAAAAGCAGAATTATCCAATACATTATTAGAGCTCTGAGAAGCGGTCTGGTGGATTAAATTGGCGAAACCGCTGGGAGGGTTCACCACTGATGAGCCAAGCCCTCCCAATATATTTTTTCATCGCAGTAAGGTCAGTAGAAGTTCGTTTTATGTATAAAAGAAACATTCGCGCTTTTAAATCCTTTTATTTTATATGTATAGATGGCGCGTTATTGCTTTGTGCTAATATATATATATGTGTTTGTCGGCTATGCACGCCCTCAATTTGTAACTAATCTCGCTGAAATTTGAACAGGACAGAGAGTTAAATCTGGAAGAGTTTTTTGTCGCGCTTTAACCAAGGAAAATTATAATTAACCAGGTACTGAGCAACAATATGGTTTTAGTCAGAAATGATGATGACAATATTGCTGTATCATGCTTGATTGACATAAACAAAATTCTTTAGGGGAATATTCACTAAAACAGACCACGGGCGAAGCCAGATAATAATTTTCAGTAGACAGGAACAAAATTATACCTGCGAAACATTCACTCGAGCAGAAGACACAAGAAGCCAGGTCATCTCTATATATAAAATATCGTTTCTCGGCCTTTTGGCTAAGATCGTGTAGTTCATCTCTAGATATTTTTTAATTATATATATATTTTTAAAAATATATTCAGTAGAGAGAGTGGATATGTTTGCTCGAAAAATATATTTTATATATTAAATAAATATATAACGTAACGAATATTTTTATCATTATTATCATAATATTCTGTGTGTGTTCCGGAATATTATCAATTATCAATAATAAATATATTATCAATAATATTCGTTAGGCAAACTTCCACTCGGATAAAACCCGGGCGAAGCCGGGTACACATCCGCTAGTAATAATATATATTTATATTATATACAATATTAATCAAGATTGTGTGTGAATATGTGAGAAAGATGTAATATCGTTGTTGTTTTCTTGGCCGACTGTTTTACATATGGTGTTATCTTAAAATTGCTTGTTTTGAATATTTTTTAGATTGAGATTATTAGCTAGTATGTAAAAAAAATAACTCTGTTGAATTTTTTTTGTATTTATATATAAAAAAATTAACTCTGTTAATTTTTTTGTATTTAATCGATAACACCGAAGTTACGCATGTTAATGATAGTGTTGTACATATTTTAATTATTTGTTACCACAGTGTGTGTGTAAGCTCACGGGTAAATAGGCGCTAAAAAACAAGAAAAAAGAGTTCCTTTGTTTCAATATAAGTTTCCTTTTTATATTTTGTTATCTCTCTTGTTAATCAATAAATATAATGTTTAATTAATAATTTTTGGAATCAGTTTCATTAATAATACTAAGCAAAGTCAACAATTGGTAGCAGAGCGTGGTTTATTGATATAAAGCTCAAAAACGAAAATATTTAATTTGAAGATTAAGCAAGAAGTTTATTCTGATCGGTAAACTGAAGCACGTCTAAGAAGATTAAAGGTATTTATATAGATTAAGTTAAATTATATCTATATATTGCATGTTTAAAAGCTACCCAATATTTAAATAAATTTAAAATATATATTTGTTTTAAATTATATATTGGTTTGTTTATATTAGCTCAAAAGACGAAAATGGCTGAATATAATGTTTTATCCCAAACAAAAATTGAACCATTAACAGGAAATAATTATCAAATATGGGCGTTGAAAATCGGCGCAGTTCTGAGAGGAAGAAAATTATTTAAATGTGTAATTTCAGATCCAGAACCTGATATGGAAGACAAAAGTTCTTGGGAGATTTGGAGTGATAAAAATGATGAAGCTTTTGGGATAATCATCACTACGTTGACAAATGAACAAGCTGGAATGTTCATAGGAGAAACAAATGCTAAGAAAGTATGGGACTCACTGAGAAAAACATAGACAGGCAATTTGGAAGATAAAATTATTGATATAGGCTTAGAATTAAAGAACATTAGAATGAAAGATAATGAAAATGTAGATGAATATATAACAAGGGCAAAAAATATTGCTGCTAGAAGTTCATCATTAGGGCATCAATTTCCCTCAAGAGAACTTTCATTTCATATTGTCAGAGGCATACATCCAAGGTATGAAAATATTGCTATTGTCTTACGATCAAAGAGAGAGGCAACAATTGAAGAGATTCAACAAACTCTAAGAGAAGAGGAGTCAAGAAGAAATATGAGATTAAATCAATCGGTTGAGAATGGGCATGAACAAGCATACAGAATTAAAGATAGAAAAGTTCAACAATCTCAGCCAAAAAGATGTTTTGTTTGTAATAAAAAGGGACATCTAGCTAATGATTGCTGGTTTCGAGATAAACAGAAACAAGGATACCAAAAGAAATGGAATCCTGGTTATAGAAATCACAAATACAGTAGGGAACATTCAAATAACCTAGTGGATACTATGAAAAGTGGAAATAATGAGCAAGCATTTGAAACATATGTAAAAGAATTTGAAGATTCACCAGATGAGAGAAATGATAGACAAATATGGTGTATAGATTCAGGATGCACTGCACATTTAACCCCAAACCTTACTTTGATGGAAAATGTGGTAGATTATGAAAGTGAAATCAACCTAGCTGAAAAGGGCAAAACTACCCAAGCCATAGTCAAAGGAGATATGAGACTTACTACATGCACAAGTGAAGGCCAAGAAAATATTCGTATCAAAGATATCTTACATGTACCAAGTTTAAGGAATAATTTCTTGTCAGTATACGAATTAGTCAACATGGGAAATTCAGTTATTTTCAATAAGGATGGAGCAAAAATTTATAATGAAGGGAATGATTTAGTTGCTGAAGCATATATTAAAGATAGAATGTTTATGATGGAAACAAAACAAAGAAATGTACCAATAGCAAAAAATGAAAATGTCATGGTTATAAATACACATTTATCAAATAAAAATAGCAATATAAGTTTATGGCATAAGAGATTAAACCATATAAATGAAGAATACATGAAAAAAATGATTCAAGGACATATTGTAAGAGGATTGGATCTAAAATTCGAAAGGTTACCAGAGTGCGAAGCATGCATAATGGGAAAACTGGTGCAGAAGCCATATAATATTACAGATAATTATACAGTTAAGCCCCTGCAGTTGATTCATATGGATTTATGTGGACCAATGCCATGTCAATCTTTAGGAGGATCTAAGTATTTCCTTGTTATAGTAGATGATTACAGTAGAAGAATCTTTGTATATTTCCTGAGATCAAAAGATGAGACCTTTGAAAGATTTGAAGAATTTAAAGCAAGAGCTGAAAACGAATTAAGTCTTAGAATAAAAGATGTAAGAACGGACAATGGAACTGAATTTTGTAACTCTAGATTTGAAGGACTTTTCAAGAGAAGTGGGATCCATAACCAACTTACCACCACATACTCACCACAAAGTAATGGAGTCGCAGAGAGAGTGAATAGGACTCTTATAGATACAGCGAGAACCTTAATAATTGACTCAAAATTACCCATGATGTTTTGGGCAGAGGCAATTGCTACAGCTGCATACATTAAGAATTGTACACCCCACAGGTCTATCAAGCAAAATACACCTATGCAGAGATGGAATGGCAGGAAACCATCGGTCAAACACATTCGAATATTTGGATGTTTGACACATTGGCTTGAGAGCAAACCAAGAAGAAACAAGTTTTCACCAAAGGGTAGAAAGGGAATATTTATTGGTTATTCCATTAAAAGAAAAGCCTACAGAATATATGATATAATGACAAAGAGAATCCATGAAGTCAGATCAGTAAAATTTAGTGAAGATAAGAGAGGAATTGATTATGCAAATGATATTCAGGAAAATACTAATTGTGATAATTTGACCTATAAAGGAAATTGTGAAGAAATAGTTGCTGAAGACTTTCTTATCTTGGAAGAAGACAATCCTGTCACAGAGAGCAAAATGAAGTCTCAGGAGGATACTTCAGTAAAACTAGGTGGTGACTGTGAAAATGACTCATCACAAACTGAACCGATACAGGAAAGATGTGTAAAAGGTGGAAGAAAGAAAGGAGAAACAAAGAGCATCTTAGAAGAACGGCACAAAGCAAGACTTGAAGAACAAGAAATGAAATTGATTGAAGAAGGAGTTCGACGCTCACAAAGTATAAAGGATAGGAATGATGCAAACTTAATTATGGAAATTGATCATTATATTCCGGAGAACTTTAAAGAAGCAATGGATAGTGGAGAAAGAAATGAATGGCACAAAGCAATGGAAGAAGAGCTCAGTGAGATAGAGAAACATAAAGTATGGACACTAGTACCAAGGGAAAATGGTATGAAAGTCATCAATAGTAAATGGATCTACAGTACGAAGAAAACACCAAGTGACGGCATATATAAACGAAAGGCCAGACTGGTTGCTGTTGGATGCAATCAAAGATATGGTGTGGACTATAAGGAATCTTTTTCGCCTGTACTCAAAAAGGAAAGCTTGCGAACAATGGTAGCTCTTGCAACACAACAGAATTTAACCATAAAGACTTATGATGTGAAGACAGCTTATCTCTATGGTGAGTTAAAAGAGACAGTATACATGAGACAACCAGATGGTTTTATACAAAAAGGAGAAGAAAACAAAGTGTGTAAATTGGAAAAAAGCCTGTATGGTCTACCACAATCAGGAAAATGTTGGAACAAAAAGATCAATGAAATTTTATACCAGTTGGGAATGATTAGAACCAAATGTGATCCATGTGTCTATAAAATCCAGAGAGGAGAAGAGTATGCAATACTGGGTCTATATGTAGATGATCTCATCATTGCTGGAACTAGTAAGGAAATTAATGAAAACCTAGCCTCAGAAATAGAAAAATATGTTACTCTAACAGAAAAGAAAGATAGCGAACCATTTATTGGAATTGAAATAAAAAGGGAAGAAGATGGATTTTATCTATCTCAGACTCATTATATTGATACAATTCTTCACAGATTTGGACTGGAAGAATGCAACAGTGTGCAGACACCTGGAGATCAAAATCAAAATTTGGATGAATATTTGGACTCTAAGCCAGTAGATAAAACTGTATACCAGGAAATGATTGGATCCCTAATGTACCTTTCTACGGGTACTCGACCGGACATATCCTTCAACGTCAGCAATTTATCACAGTATAGTAATGATCCAAGAGAAATACACTTAACTGGAGTTAAAAGGATTTATAGATATCTGAAGGGAACAAGAAATAAAATGTTGGCATATAAGTCAAAAGACAACAATATCACAATAAGTACTGATGCGAGCTGGTGCACAACCCGAGACGCAAAATCCTATTCAGGCTATACAGTCAAACTTGGCAACAACTTAATAAACTGGAGAAGTAGAAAGCAAAATTTAGTAGCCTTGTCTACATGTGAAGCAGAACTTATTTCAATATGAGAAGGCATTTCAGAAGTATTATGGTTAAAGGGATTACTAGAAGAACTTTGTGAAAATTTAACTTTCCCAATTACCTTGAAAAGTGACAGCCAGGCTGCAATAAACTGGATACAAACTGACAAGATTACTTCACGAACAAAGCACATAAACCGGAAGTATTATTTTGTGAAAGAGGAAATTCAAAATGGAATCAAGCTGGAATACACTAAAAGTGAAGACATGGAGGCGGATATACTAACGAAGAGTCTACCTAAGGACAAACTACGGAAATGTGCAGATAGCCTTGGACTTGCTGATTAGGGCTTACACACAGTGGAGCGTGTGTTGTACATATTTTAATTATTTGTTACCACAGAGTGTGTGTAAGCGCACGGGTAAATAGGCGCTAAAAAACAAGAAAAAAGAGTTCCTTTGTTTCAATATAAGTTTCCTTTTTATATTTTGTTATCTCTCTTGTTAATCAATAAATATAATGTTTAATTAATAATTTTTGGAATCAGTTTCATTAATAATACTAAGCAAAGTCAACAGTTAGGAAATATATTTTGATGTTAAGCAAAACCTGCTCCATCTCGTTTTACATAAATGTTGAAAATTTGGTTGAAATTGATGCATTTTAACGAAAGTTTTTAGTGAACAACACTTATGAAATTTCCATTTTATTAATATAGATTATAAATTTATATAATACGAATGGCCCGGGCAACGCCCGGGTTTTACCCGAGTGCGTATATATTTTAAAAACGTTTTAATTCAAATACTATTCGTTACAATTTTAAATTGGCGCCATGGATGTCACTCTTGTGAAACGTCCTGTAGTGTGTCGATTTACTGGTCCAGCGATGGCTCAGAAAGTTTCTCAAGTTAGTGTTGTATTGAAGTTTCTTGTTAACTACATTTATATGGGAAGCAAAAGAGGAGACAGCCCGGAATGCACGTCTGGTCCTCTCTCCGGATTCCTCCGCTGTCGTGGTGATTTATGGCGGCCGCCTGTTTATTTATCTTGGCGGGCGGCGTCGGCGGGGTGCTGCATCCCTGGTCCCCACAGTACTCCCCCTCCAGTGGCGTAGTCACGATTTGTGCACAAAGTGGTTAAGTACAATATATATACATCATATAGGCAAGAAAATAAAATAAGGAGAAATATAGTCTATTGCTCCTTAAATCTCACGGGTTTCTTGATTATTCTCCCCGATCTTGTCCTAGGCAGGTCTGGTGCTGATCCTGTTCCTTGGAATTCTGTGTACTTCTCCACATCTGGTGGGTCAGGATTCTGTTGGCACGATGTAGAAGGCAGCGCTCCCGACGCGATGGGTCTTGGTGCAGTAGGGTGTACTGCAGTTATATTGTCCGAATCTGCCAGTAAGTATGCAGGTCGCAATCGGTCAATCGATGTGGTAACGTTTTTTCCTTTCACTTTGAGTGTGAAATACTTGTCTGTTCTTTCAAGGACTGGGAAGGGTCCCTCATATGGTGGTTCCAGAGGTTTCTTCACTCGATCTGTCCTGATAAATACATGTGAACATGTTTTCAGATCTTTATGAACAAATACTTTAGTCTTCGAATGATGTTTTTCATTTAAGGGTTTGAGCAATTCCATTTGCTTTTGAAGCTGTTGAACAAATTCTTCAGCATGCAGGTGATGTTTAGAATCATCAAAGAATTCGCCAGGCAGTCTGATGGTTTTGCCATATACCATCTGAGACAAAGAATGGTTGTTATCTTTGTTGATAGCACACAACACGCAAGCCTAGGAGAACTGTTGGCAACGTTTCTGTCCACTTAATACTATTGTGGGCACGAATGGCAGTTTTAATGGTTCTATGAAGCCTTTCAATCTTCCCGTTACACTGAGGGTGGTACGCCGTGGAATGACGAAGTTTGATACCACACAGCGTTGTTAAATCTTTGAAAAGCTGAGAAGTAAACTGCTTTCCTTGATCTGATATCACTGTATGCGGTGCTCCAAATCTAACAATCCAGTTTTCGTAGAACGCTCTCGCTACCGTTTCAGACTTCATATCTGGTAGCGGAACAACTTCCATCCAGCTGGTGTACCTGTCGATGCAGGTCAGACAGTAGATGTTACCATTCGATGGAGGTAAAGCACCAATTAGATCTATGTGGACAACACTAAATCTTTCATCCACTTCTTGATATTTGCCTATTTCTGATTTTGTGTGTATCGACACCTTGCACTTTTGGCAGTTGACACAAGCTTGAGCCCATTTTCTAATGTCTTTATTCATATTGGGCCATATAAATCTTGATGTTAATTGTTTAGTAGTGGCTTTGATGCCTGGGTGTGAGAGTTCGTGGAAGTTCCTAAAAACCATCATTCGGAATTTAATTGGAATGAATGGTCTAATATTATTTGTAGACACGTCACACCATAACAAATTGCCTGATTGTAGTGGGCATTGCTTAAATTTTAGAGAAGTATTCTTTGAAATCAGGTTTTGTAGTTCTGAATCACCAGTTTGTTCTTTGGCGATCTCTTCATAGTCGATAGCTGTGATAGCATCAACTCTGGACAGAGCATCGGCGACTATGTTGTCAGTACCTTTTATGTACTTGATGTCAGCAGAGAATTGGGAGATGTATTGTAGATGTCTTAATTGTCTAGGAGAAGCTTTCTCATTTTTTTGTTTGAATGCGTAAATTAAAGGTTTGTGATCAGTTAAAATTGTAAATTCACGTGCCTCAAGCAGGTGCTTGAAGAATTTGATAGACAAATATATTGCGAGAAGCTCTCTATCATATGTACTATAATTACATTGAGCAGGATTTAATTTTTTAGAGAAAAATGCTATTGGTTTCCAATTATTATTGTCAAGCTGTTGGAGAACTGATCCAACTGCCCGATCTGAAGCATCTGTACAGAGTGAGATTGGCAGTTCAGTATCGGGGTAGGCTAACAGTGCTGTATTAGCTAGGGCTTGTTTGCATTTTTCAAACTGAACCTCAGCTTCTTCAGTCCATTTTATTTCGCTTCTATCCTTTTTCTTGGCTCCCCTCAAGTATTCATGAAGGATTGCCTGAGTCTCTGCGGCATTGTTCAAAAAGGTACGATAAAAGTTTAGCATTCCCAAAAATATGCGTAATTCATGAACTGTTTTTGGTTTCTTATATTCTAGAATAGCTTTAACCTTTGTTGGGAGTGGTTTCACACCGTGAGAGGTAATTAGGTATCCTAGAAAATCAATTTCCTGTACTAGGAATTTAGATTTAGAAAGATTGATTCTTAATCCATAGGAAATTAGTCTGCTGAATAAGGTTTCAAGGTGGCTATAATGCTCTTCCTCTGTTTTAGAGGCTACCAGAATATCATCTAAGTAGACAAATGCAAAGTCCAAGTTTCTTAAGACTTCATGCATGAATCTCTGAAAGGTAGCAGTAGCATTTCTAAGACCGAAACTCATTACATTAAATTCGAATAGCCCAAAAGGAGTAATGATGGCAGTCTTTGGTTTATCCTCTTCAGCAATTGGAATCTGATAGAATGCCTTGCATAGGTCTATTTTTGAGTACACACGAGTACCTTTTAAGATGTGGTGGAAATCGTCCAGTCTAGGGATTGGATAACGATCTGGAAGTGTAACTGCATTGAGTCTTCTATAATCACCACAAGGTCTTAGTGACTCGTCCTTTTTTGAAACTAAATGTAGTGGACTCGCCCAAGGAGAATTTGAGGGTCTAATTATTCCATTATTCAACATATATTGAAATTCTGCCTTAGCAAGAGTTAATCTCTGTGAATCTAGGCGACGGGCTTTTGAGTGAATTGGCTGACCTCTTGTAGGAATATAATGCTTAACGCTATGTTTTGCTTCTACAAAATCTGATGGTGGCCTACATAGGTTAGGATATTTGGTTAGGATAGCGCTGACCTTGGATGATGAGTTTAGAGTGCTAATATTTCCCATGTCTGAGATTGACTGAATGACGCCTCTTATGGAAAGATTAGTTATTCCATCAATTAGGCGTTTATTTTTTATATCAATAATCAATCCAAAGTTGCTCAGAAAGTCTGCTCCTATTATTGCTCTGTTGGTATTGGCGATTACAAAAGGCCATTGAAATTGACGTCGAAGTCCGATATCCAAATTTCTAACCTTTGTTCCATAGGTAACAATTTCTGTACCATTGGCTGCATATAATTTATAATCAGAGCTAGGCATCCTATTTTTATCCTTTGGAGGTATTATAGATATATCAGCACCACTGTCCACCAAAAAGCGCAATCCCGTGTTTTTGTCCGTCACAAATAATCGGAGATTGCGACAATCCTGAATGCCGGCAGAAGAGCTTGTCGCTACTCTGTCCGCCGGTTGGAGTTTTCCGACTCTTTCCAACTGCACGGAGACCTGCATTTATTTTGCAAGCAATTAGGACCAAATCTAAAATGGTAATAGCAGTATTTCCCTTTTGGATCGAAAGATCTTTGAGAATTACTTCTCGGTCTTGACTGAGTCCTATTTTTGGATCGAGATCTAGATCTATCCGATCTATCCAGTCTCAATTCGGACACCTGCCGTTCAAGATCTTCCAATTTGGCGATCAAGCGATCTGTTGATGAAGAAGGCATTTCCGCATCATATATTTCGTTGGAAGAGTTTATTTCATTTATTTTATCGGCCATTATGGCCAATTTGCTAATGTCCTCTTCGCTTACAATAAGTATGTTCTTTATGGATGTGGGCAGTTTATCAAGCCATAAAGTTTTTATTAAATTGTCAGAGATATCTGGGGTAGCGAGGGATCTGAGCTTTTGTAATAACTGGCTCGGCTTCATGTCTCCGAGCTCAATACCTGAAATTAACTTTTTAATTCTCAACCCTTCACTTTCTCTGAACAATTCAAGTAGTCGTGATTTACATTCAGAGTACTTGTTGTCGCTTTTGCTATTAATTATGTCCCAAATGTTTTCTATATATTTAGGTTCTAATTGGGAGATCAAATAATTAAATTTAGTGTCTTCCTGAATAATTCCACCTATTTTGAACTGTGCTTCTACCTGGAAGAACCATATTTCAGGTTTTTCAACCCAGAAAGGCGGTATTTTAACACTAACTTTGCATATTTCTGAGGTATCGCTAGGCTTATTTTCTGTTTCCATTTTACGTAAATTTAAATTCGACACAACAGCTTAGAGATAAAGTTAAAAATAAAAATATTGAGATAAAATAACAAGGAAGATAATATAAAAACTTATCTTAGTCTTGAGATGATATCCCGATATCCTGGATGATGCTTCTTTTCAAACTTGAATCACTTTTTGCATTTCTTTATCTCTTGAAATCTTCGTATGCTTTTTCTTTTCAATCACGTCCGGCTCACCAATGTAGTGTGTCGATTTACTGGTCCAGCGATGGCTCAGAAAGTTTCTCAAGTTAGTGTTTTATTGAAGTTTCTTGTTAACTACATTTATATGGGAAGCAAAAGAGGAGACAGCCCGGAATGCACGTCTGGTCCTCTCTCCGGATTCCTCCGCTGTCGTGGTGATTTATGGCGGCCGCCTGTTTATTTATCTTGGCGGGCGGCGTCGGCGGGGTGCTGCATCCCTGGTCCCCACAGTCCCGTTCCAAACTGTGTGTTTTTAAAATGTTTTAATTAAAATACTATTCGTTACAATTATAAATTTGAACGATAGGCTCATTATTTCTTTATACCGTTATTATACCGTTTTATTATATATATTATATTTATTATATATATATTACACGTTATTTGTTTTCTTGGCCGACTGTTTTACATATGGTGTTATCTTAAAATTGCTTGTTTTGAATATTTTTTAGATTGATTTTATTAGCTAGTATGTAAAAAAATTAACCCTGTTGAAATTTAATTTTGTATTTATATATAAATAAAATTAACTCTGTTGATTTTTTTTTTGTATTTAATCGATAACAGCGAAGTTACGCATGTTAATGTAAGGGAAAAATATTTTGATGTTAAGCAAAACCTGCTCCATCTCGTTTTACATAAATGTTGAAAATTTGGTCAATATTGATGCATTGTAACGAAAGTTTTTAGTGAAAAACACTTATGAAATTTGCATTTTATTAATATAGATAATTAATATAGATAATATAGTTTTAAAAATTGTAAAAAAAAAAAATGCATCGGCCAGGAATCGAACCCGGGCCGCCCGCGTGGCAGGCGAGCATTCTACCACTGAACCACCGATGCTTTAAAAAAATGGCCATATTTAGGTATTCATTCCATTCCGGATTAGTCCGCGTAAAAAAAAGTTCTTCAAATGAAAAAAAAAAAAAGAAATAGCCAAAAATACTAATCAAAATGCAGCTGAAAATTTTTCTCAGGTTTATAAAAAGCGACATGCAAAATTTGGTACCAATTGGTTCAGTAGTTTTTGAGTTTATCGCGAAACAGACAGACAGACATTGACTTATATATATAGAGAGAAATATATATATACAGTAAAACTCCGCAAATACGAACACCGGATATAGCAAACCTTTCCTTATAGCGAACCTAAGGCGATTCCCGATTCCATTCCATTGAAAATACCATCTTTATAACGAACTTTGTGATTTTTAATATAATGAACTACCCCTATAACAAACCTATTTTAAGTTATGAAATACAGGGTATGTTATGAAAAACAGTTAAACCTGTCTATTGCACCCCCTCTAAATAGCCCCTCCCTCTCTATAGCGCCTGGTTTTAAATACGTAGTACGATGCAATTTACATTAAAAGTGACCTGTATATAGCACCCTATTTTGGTGAGTCCAAAGAGCGGGTGCTATAGACAGGTTTAACTGTATACAGTATAACCTCGTTAATTCGACACACGCAAATTCGACACTCTACCTTAATTCGACCATATTCTGATGTCCTGACCTCTGGCCTATCAAATAACAAACCGTAATTCGACAGTATCCATAATACGACAGTTCCGATAGTTCGACCATTTTGAATTTCCAATTTCGACAGTTGAATGTTTTTTTACATACAACTTTACCGCTAGCTAAAAAGGTATTATGGCGTTGGCGACGATCAGCGGTCGCCGATAGGATCGAGCCTGCGCACTTTTGTTTCTTGTTAGTTTTAAGTTTCACTTTGCAGTGCCGTTGCGCAATGTCGCAGTGTCATTGTTTTTTAACTCGGGAATTTAAGAATCGTGCCCTAATTAATAATATAGTTTTTTTTTAATTTTCAGATTCCAAATATTTTAGTTATTTTAAAATTTACAAATAATTTCCTTTTAAATAAATAAATCTTCATTATATGTAGCCACAATGATTATGATAACATTTTATTTCAATATTCCATTTCCATGTTATTATAAAAGATTTAAACACAAAATCAATAACAGGTGCAGCAGCAGTGGATGTCTTTAATACAATAAAATTTATTTATTTATTAAAAGACATTCCAGAGGAAGAAAGACATGCATTTTTTTTTTAATAGACCATCTAGAATACTTTCTAAATAGGATTTCAGTGCAAAAACAGACATCTATAAAGGAATTTTTTAAAGATCTCTCTCTTCATGATTATTTTAAAATATTATTTTTTTCTTTTTATTTCATATTTATTTCCTTTCAACTGCTTTATTCTTCAATTAGAATAAAATATTATTTGTAATTATTTATGTTTTGAAAATATGTATAATTGCCATTTTATCCATTATACTAAAAGTTAATTATGAAAATAAAAAAATAATACAAAAAGTACACACACAATGGTGTCAATTAATATGATCAATTCATATTATTTTAGTGAGTTAGATGATTAGCTAATCATCAAACTTTAATTCAACACTTCCTTTAATTCAACCGAAAGCTCTGATCCCTTGGGGTGTTGAATGTATATATGTCATAATTTGTATATACCAAGATGTAATCCCACCACAATCTATGCAATGTATCGTCCAAAAAGTTTTAATAAAAGTTAGGCCTCGCGAAAAAGAGAGAACAGCAATTACCAGGATTGCATCATCCAGGAAGTAAAGGTCACTACCCAGGAACCATAAAACTAAGTTCAAAGACCTTCTTCTTCCTGGAGGATGGTAATCATGAAAAGACAATGGAGGTACCAATATCCAATCACAGTTCAGCATGAACAGCTAACAGCCAACCAAAAGTAAACACGTAGACGATCTCAACCAATGAGAGGCATAGAGAGTTAACGAGGAAAATCTCGGACTCAAAGTTAGTCAGTAGGAAGGCCCCGACTAGGAGCAAGACGTGCCCAATCCCTTCTCTCACCAAGGTAACATTTTCTCCGATAATGTGATAGGAAAGTACCCCATTTTGTCTCAAAACTTTCTCTCCCTTATTCGCGAAGTCTTAGATTCAATCCCATCCTGGTTTACCTCTCGTTATTTCCCCTGTGAAACCCTACCATTCAACTACGACTGCGCCATCAACCACCACAAGTTACCAATCCTACAGTAAGTCAACAGGATCTTACATAGGAACAACAATCAACAATCAAAAGGGGCAAATTATTTTAGAGAGTCGACAGGATATATAATGGAAGACGAGCGAGAACAAGGCGCGAAAAATGAGAGCGACGCGGCGAGAGAGAGAGCGCAAATTACAGCGGCCTGAGTAGACGAAACACGCACCCTGGCGGAGATATTACTGCAGTTGACCGCCGCCCTGACGCAAGTAGGTTCGACCCAGCGCACGGAGACGGACCTGCCCCCCTTCGATGGGACATACGCCGCCCGCCAATTCTTCCAGGTCTACGACCGAAAGATGGACGAAGCCCTCGTAACCACCCCCGATAAGTTGCTCAGGTTGCCTAGCTACCTGACGCGCCAACCCCTGGAACTCTTCAGGAAACTCCGGTTGGCCACCCAGAGCTACTTCCAGGTGAGGCAAACCCTCATGGATCTCTACCCAGAATCAAACGAGGCGTCCTTCGCCAAGTACTTCGCCATGAAGCTTGCTGGACAGGCAGTCCTGGAGAAGTACTACCGGGAGAAGATAGCGCTGGGAATGCAACTGGGACTCCCACAGGAGGTAATCCTCGAGACGTTGAAGGAGGGGTTGCCGCTCTCCGACCAACGCCTGGTCCGCGTGGTACCTCCTGAGAGCCTGGGAGAGTGGTTCCAACTGGTGCAGCGGATCCACGGACCCAGCGCACCAAGGGCCCATACACCAGCTCACCCAGAAGAACAGGTGCGTGGACTGCACCTGCTCCGCCGTCGAACTGTAAATTCTGCGGCGCCCATCATTGGCACAGTGAATGCCGATATAAACCAGCTCAACACGCGAGCGCGCGGGCAGTGCAAACAGCCCCACATCCACCACACGCCATACCTACACCACAAGGCCAGGGACAAGCCGCCCGAGACGCCCCAGCCTCTCGCCAACCAGGTATGAAGGCTCCACCCACTTTTCGTCAGCCAGCTGACGATCAAACTACCCATCACGCATGAACTCTCACCCCCTTTTCTAATTGACACAGGCGCAAGTCTGAACATAGTGCCCCATAACCTCTATAAAAAGTTAAAATGTAACCTCCCTCAACTGGAACTTAAAAAACAGTCCATAGACCTACAGGCCATAAACGGTCTGGTATCGACCATAGGTCAAATAACCCTCCCCTTGACAATAGGTAAAATAACCAAAAACGAGAATTTCCATGTGGTGGAAGCACCTCTACCATTTGGAATTCTCGGAATAAATACCCTCTGAAAATTTAAAATAACAATAGACTTTAACCAAGGCACTATGTTCCAACTCGCCGCCCCTTTGCCCCCTACCACCTACCATTTTGCTCACATCCCCAGTGAATGCGCCTATTGGGAATGCCAAGCGGAGTCACAAAGAGCTCACAACGCACACAAGCCTTCCGCACATGGCACACAATGCGCGCATCCATTGGTCAAAAACCAATTGCCAACATGCCAATCTAGATGTCACGCGCACGCACAACACAATTTTTTCACTAAGGCCAATTATCCTTATTATATGCCCTCTATGCACAAGGCCACAATGGCCCGAACTCATCACAAAAGTGCCCAACCAGTGTCCATCCAACAGGACAACTCTCACACTAATTACACATGTGACCACACATCATCACACAACCGTCACACACGTGTACATCGCAACACACGCGACACACACTAAAACACAACAAAAGCATCCCCCATACACATGCGACAGTACGACACAAAGTCCTCACTACCCACCTCACTTCCCTACACTTTTACAAAGATACAACCACATATTTGCGCAAAACAAATTCGGCGTACCATGCCTAAAAATCACACAAGTAAAAATACCCACAAACTCCAACAAAATCATCACCATACGTCCATATCGTGTTCCGATATGCGACCAACAGGAAATCCGCAGTCAAGTCCAACAAATGCTGGAAAACGGCATTATAGAGCAGTCGTTTTCACCTTTCTCTAGCCCAGTCACTCTCGTTACCAAGCGCGACAAGACCAAAAGGTTTTGCATTGACTATAGAAAGGTGAACGAACTTATCTAGGAGCCGCCTGTCCTTGACGAGCCCTGAATGGCGCTCTCCGATTGGCTGGCGAGGGATGATGCAACCACCACGCGGCAGACTTTGTTTTTCTTGTTGTTTCAAGACACTCGCTCTTTTGTTTTGCTAATTATTGTATTGGAGCGGGTCGCTCCTTAATAAATATATATAATAATTAAATAACTAAATGGAATCTCCTCTTTCTTTATCCCAGTAAGGACGCCTATGGAAGCCAACAGAATTTCAGAAGCGGGATAACCCTAAAGAAAGAAGAATTGCTAGAGTGTTCAAGCAGCAACAAAGGACGCGCGACGCCATGTTGGATTAACCTAAAGAAGAAGCTGCAACACGAATGGTATGTACGTAACCTTACTACCATTTATTTGAAAGTATTTTAAAGTAAAGTGAAGTATTTTAAAGAAAGTATTTTAAAGTAAAGTAAAGTATTCTAAAGAAAGTATTTTAAAGTAAATTGAAGAAACAAATAGAAGTATTATCGCAAAGTATCGCGATATAAGTGTTGTCCCAAAAGTACTAAAGAAAAGTTGATTCCGTTTAGAGAAATAATCAAAACAGTACGTATCCGGTTTAGAAAGAAGGAATCATATATCGCCGCAACTCTTTTTTATTAACGCGATAAAAGAGGCTTTCGGGCAAGCCCTTCTTCAGCTAATTATAGTGTACAAACAAGGAGAGATTATATATAAATACGATATATATAATCTCTCCTTGTTTGTACACTATAATTAGCTGAAGAAGGGCTTGCCCGAAAGCTTCTTTTATCGCGTTAATAAAAAAAAAAAGAGTTGCGGCGATATATGATTCCTTCTTTCTAATTTGTTCGAAATCCGCAAACCGTTTACCATGAGTATCTGGTTTAGTTAGTTTCATTTAATTATTTTTGTTTTGTTATACTCTATCTTTTTTTTTTGAAAATTATCACTTATTTAGCCAGAGCAAAGAAATGCGATTTGAGCAAGTTGGCGTATGAACTCGGCGAGGTAGTACCGCCAGAGAGCAGGATTGTCGACTTAAAACGCCTTATCCTGAATAGTCAATCTTACGAAGAAGAATTCGCAAAGCAACTGTTGGAGACTCTGATCGAGGAACGGGAACAAACAGCACGAACAGAGCAAGCAGAACGGGAACGAAAAGAACAAATGGAATTCGAGCTCGAGAAGCTACGCATCCAGACTGTGCATGGAAACAGCGATCCGTCTCGCGGTACCAGTAATAACGCACATTGCGAGATACGTAAACTGATGCCCAAGTACGAATCGAAGGACAGTGATTTGAGTTTCTATCTAATTTTTTTCGAACGACAGGCAAAGCGACTAGGGTTGGATGAAGACCAATGGGCGTTCAGTCTTCTAGGATTACTACCTTACGAAATGACGCAATTAATCGCTCGGGAGACAGAAGGGCAAAGCGGCGATTATAGATTCGTGAAAAGGGTGCTCCTAAAACGGTATAAGTTGAGCCCCGAACAGTTCAGACAAAAATTCGAGAAGCACGATAAATCTCAAGAGTGTTCCTGGAGAGACTTCGCTTTCGAATTGCGAGGGTTTTTCAACGAATGGATCGAAGGAATGAACGTGGAAGATTTCGACGCTCTAAGGGATTTGTCTGTCACTAACCAGCTAAAGAAAAAGGTTCCAAATGTGCTGCGTAATCATCTCATTAACGATTGGACCAAGATAAACAACCCAGATGTGTTGGCGGATAAACTGGACGAGTACGAAAATGTTCGCGCCGAGATGGGACCTCCGCATTGGAATTCGAAACACACCACACCACCGTCGTTTCAGCAAAGATCTGCGAGATTTCCTAACCGAAGCGAAGTTAAAGAGACTGAACAAGGAACGAATGTTTCGAGTAGAATCAGTGAAAAGTATCCTAACACCTCGAGGAGAATGGTCAACCGTGCAATCAGAAACGACAAGGGAGAACCGAAGTGCTTCAACTGCAATCAGTTTGGACACATTGCCAGAGACTGCCCAGTACCCATGGCTACGTTGACATGCCGAGGATGCGGTCAAACGGGGCACAAGGAAAGAAATTGCACAAGACCCAAAGAAGGACTAAAAGTAGCCAACCTGGAAGTCGAAGGACTGAAGACTGTCCCGCCAGATGTATATTTGAAGGACGCCAAGATCGACAACAAGGAGACCGTGAAAGCAATGATAGACACCGGGAGCAGCAGTTGCCTATTGAGAGAATCGGTCGCAAGGAGGATCAACGTCGACATCGAACCAGACTAGACTAGTTTGTACGGCATCGGTAACCAGACCGCACCAGCTGCCAGGACCGTTGGGAAGACGACAGTTGACCTGGAGATTGATGGCGTCGTCGGAAAAGAAATCGCTGTATTCATTGTTAACGATGATGCCTAACCTTATGGTCTACTAATTGGAAGAACATGGACAGATCTGCCCTACGTATCCTTCGCCAGAATCGGTAAGGAACTGCATATTGGCTATTCAACCTCATTTCCGTTTGCTAATCTGCAAGAAGAAATCAAGTCGGGTCGCGTTGAACTGAGGGCAACCGAGACTGTTCAGTTGGGGAGCGACTGCATCAACTTTGCAAGTGCAATCACAGACGAGGTAAGGGACGGCTACGTATTGTTCACAGGAGTAGACGACTGTGTCAATTCTCTATTGGAAGTGGTCGATGGAAAGACGACCGTACCCATCATCTCAGTTGGCAAGGGCAACTTGAGAGTAAAGAAAAACCAATGTATAGGTCGAATTGAACTGCTGAGCCCTGATGACATTGTTGTTAACCTGGACGTTTCAGAGGATTCGTTTCAGACTAAAAGTGAAGAGAAGAGGGAAGGACAGGACCAAATGAAACGAACGCCCGCCATAGTGCCTGAGGACGTCAACATCAATCTTTCTCTGACTCCGAAAGAGAGACAAGAAATCCTCGACGTAGTGAATGAATATAGAGACTGTTTCGCTCTTGGTATGGGTGAATTAGGGTGCACCGATGTCACCAAGATGGACATTAAGGAGGTTGATGGAAGCAAGCCAGTCTGTCTGAGACCGTACAAAACGACTGCAAGTGAACGCGAAGCAATCAGGGAGATTGTCAGAGAGTGGAAGGACAATGAAATAGTCACGGAACTAGATCACCCTACGCTAGTCCCGTCCTACTTGTGAGAAAGAAAACTGGAGATCATCGTTTGGTGGTGGATTATAGGAGACTCAACATTCAAACAGTTAAGGACAAGTTCCCTTTACCGAGGATAGACAACCTTCTGGAAGGCCTACGGAATGCGAAATTCTTCACCACTCTTGATCTGGCGCATGGATATCTGCAGATACCACTGACTGATAAGGCAAAACTAAAGACAGCATTCATCACCCCAGATGATACAGGTCAATTCGAAAGAATGATTTTTAGACTCGTCAACGCACCAGCAGAATTCCAAAGACTGAAGCACTCTGTTCTAGGTCCGCTGCTGAACAAGAAGGCATTCTGCTATCTCGACGACGTGATTATCTTGGCAAAGGATTGGAGGGAGATGATTCAACTACAGAAGAAAGTCCGGACGAGGAGTCAGAAGAAGAAGACACCCTCCGACGCAACCCACGACGTTCCTGCAACGCAAAGTTCAATCGAGGACGATTGGAATCCAGGAATGGCCGAATGTAGGAGCCGCCTGTCCTTGACGAGCCCTGAATGGCGCTCTCCGATTGGCTGGCGAGGGATGATGCAACCACCACGCGGCAGACTTTGTTTTTCTTGTTGTTCCAAGACACTCGCTCTTTTGTTTTGCTAATTATTGTATTGGAGCGGGTCGCTCCTTAATAAATATATATAATAATTAAATAACTAAATGGAATCTCCTCTTTCTTTATCCCAGTAAGGACGCCTACGGAAGCCAACACTTATCAGCTCTGATGTCTATCCACTCCCAAGGATCGAGGATATACTCGACCGTCTCGCACGGGGCAAGTATTTCTCAACTGCCAACATATCCTCCGCGTATTGGCAGGTCCCAATACACCCCGATTCTCGACCACTGTTGGCATTTGCCACGCTCGAAGGGTTATATCAGCCCACTCGATTGCCTTTCGGGCTGAAAACCAGCCCTCAGATCTACGAAAGAGCCATGAGTCAAATCCTACACAGGCACGGACTTGACTGTGGGGCACATTATTTCGATGACTTCATCGTTTTCTCCAACACACTGGAGGAACATCAAAACCATCTGCGCCGATTTTTCGCATTTTGCGAGGTAGAAAAATTACAACTTAACTTCGCAAAATGCGAATTTTTTAAGCAGTCCATAAATTTCCTAGGATACACCATCACTGCTGGTACTACCACACCACTCACACGCAGCACTGATATCATCCATGCCATCCAACAACCACACAACGGCAAAACATTACAATCCTTCTTAGGCTCTGTGAACGTTTATAACAAATTCATTCCGGACTACGCCCGCTTGCGGACGCCACTTAACATCCTTCTCAAAAAGGATGTCACGTGGATTTGGGATGAAAAATGCCAGAAAGCGTTCACTAACCTGAAGGAAAGCCTCACCACACACCCCATTTTACACCTTTACCAAGTAGGTCTGCCATGCCAGGTGTACTGTGACGCCTCAACACTCGGTATAGCGGGCATCCTCAAACAGGTCCACCCTGATGGGAAGACCTACCCAGTCCAATACTTCAGCCGCGCCCTTCGTTCACACGAACGGAATTAGTCCATCTCTGAATTAGAATGCCTAGCAATCGTTGAGAGTGTGGATAAATTCCGCGTCTATTTGATGGGCAGAAAATTCACCATATTTTCTGACCATCACGCATTGCAGTGGCTGAAAACGATCAAAAACCCGCCAGGCAGATTATTTCGATGGAGTTTACGACTGTCGAGTTACGAGTATGAGGTTCGTTACATAAAAGGAGCACAACATTATGAGGCGGACCTCCTATCCCGTAACCCGTTCTGTGGCTTCTTAGACGCCCACTCATTAAGAGCCATCAGCCTTCCCCATCTGGAGACTCTAAACTGACCATTGATCACTACGGACTTAATACCATTTCCCGCAAAGGTGTCACCAAAATCATAATCCCAAAAACACTCATCAATGAATAACTTCAATCAGTACACACCCAATACAACCACCCAGGCATATCACAGATGACGAGACTCATCTCCGCTCAGTATTATTGGCAGGACATGTCAAAAGATATTACACAAAAGGTTAAAACCTGCCCAACCTGCCAGTTGACAAAGCGTCCAATGGGACCCACTCACGGGGGATTAGGTCAACCACCAGAAGCCAAAGGACCCTTTGACCTACTATCCCTCGACACCATAGCTGGGTTTGCCAAATATGGCAACGCCAAAGTATACCTCCACGTCGTAGTCGACCATTTCTCGCTCTTCACATGGACGTTCCCGTCCAAATCCACCAGCATTTCTACCTATCAACAGGTGCTCAAGCGAGTATTACAGGATGGCTCCCCGAAACGCCTTCTTACGGATAGAGCCCCTGCATTCACTTCGCCGAGATTTAGGAGCTTCCTGCTCAACAGGAGTATCCACCCATTGCTCACCACCAGCAATAATCTACAAGTCAACGGTCTATGTGAACGCCTAAACGCCACCCTTACAGGAAAACTTAGGCTACTACATTTGGAGAATCCTAAGATCGCATGGACCAAGTTGGTCAAACGAGTTACCACTATATACAAACCCCTCACTTTATCACCGGTTTTCCGCCCATCTACCTGATGTTTGGCGTTCTACCCCCGGGACTTTCTGACCACACCACACCTCATCCAGACATCGACAGAGCTAGGAAGATCGCACACACGAGAACTCAAAACAAGCACCTACGAGACAAAAACGTTTATGACCAACGACATAAACAACACACTTCGAGGTAGACGACCTGGTATTGGTTAAAATATATCACCACCCCAACACAGGGAAACTTGCCCCGTATTTTACAGGACCATACACCATATTAGAGATCATCTCCCCAAATGTGGTCCGTATCGATAGACCCAACCAACCTCTCCAAAGAGATACTGATACAGTCCATGTAAACAAACTTGAACTATACACAGAAAACATCCAATACATAACATCACCCATAACAGAAATACACCATCTACAACATAGGAACGATTACTCGTTTCCATTTAAACACCTTACACCCGACATTTTTACAACAGAACCATTGACAATCAAACCGACGAACAGCGAACCTTTCATTCATTTAGATCCCACCATTTTCACCAAAACCCGATTTATACCACTCACCAATAACAAAAAAACGCGACATCACCCATCCACAGATAGATCCAATCACAACTAACCCTCCACTAAGTACGCCACAACCAATCGAATTACAACACGACCCACAAAGAAATCTACTCATGGAGAAGATATGGGAAAACATTTGCAACTTTCCCATATTCCACTTCATACTTTTTATCTGTCTTCTGACTATGCCATACGCCCTCGCCCCATTTACCATAATAATCTACCTTGGACTATATACCCAACAGCCCCAAAGGCTTTACCAATTACAGGAAGATATCTTCCATATAGGTGGTGCCTTCCATGCGATTGTGACTATCGTTCTGGATATCCTGGAAGACAATTTCCAGAGGACATTTAGGACGCCCCAGCGGGACCTAATTAGAAGGTTCCCCTGCATTGGGCCCCTCACTCCCCCCAGTTTCCAGTACTAAAAACGATCCTGGCGATCGAGGTCATCTCTGGCCCGCGATTCACACAAGACGTCCGCCATCTTGACTGTCACCAAATGCCATCCACTCAGCTTGGGATCCAAAATTCACAGAGTTCACATCCCGATTCTAACATAAACACATTTAATTATATTAATATATTTATATTAATAAACAAATTTAATTCTCAAAACGCATTCACAATGAGTTCACATCCCGATTCTAACATAAACACATTTAATTATATTAATATAATTATATTAATAAACAAATTTAATTCTCAAAACGCATTCACAATGAGTTCACATCCCGATTCTTACATAAACACATTTAATTATATTAATATAATTATATTAATATTATATTAATAAACAAATTTAATTCTCAAAACGCATTCACAATGAGTTCACATCCCGATTCTTACATAAACACATTTCATACATTATAAAGGACTGCGGCGTATGATTATAAAACACTTAAAGTTGCACCGCATAAGTTTCTTTTCTGTGAAAAATCAATATTTATTTCAAAATAAATATTTACTATTTCTAACTTTTTTGGATGAAGTATGAAAGGGTGAAAATATGAAGAGTAATGGCGAACGGAAAAATAAAAGTGTCCAGGGGCGGGAATCGAACCCACAACCTTCCGCTTACCGGGCAGATGCCATGTCCACTAGGCTACCCTGGACGTATTCTGTTTTATAATCATACGCCGCAGTCCTTTATAATGTATTATAAGTTACTTTAAGTATTATTTACGTACGGAAGAATACGTCCAGGGTAGCCTTGTGGACATGGCAACTGCCCGGTAAGCGGAAGGTTGTGGGTTCGATTCCCGCCCCTGGACACTTTTATTTTTCCGTTCGCCATTACTCTTCATATTTTCACCCTTTCATACTTCATCCAAAAAAGTTAGAAATAGTAAATATTTATCTTTGAAATAAATATTGATTTTTCACAGAAAAGAAACTTATGCGGTGCAACTTTAAGTGTTTTATAATCATACGGCGCAGTCCTTTATAATATACTAGACGAATGACCCGGGCAACGCCCGGGTTTACCCGATTAAATGTTTTATTCTCAAACACTATTCGTTACAATTATAAATTGGCGCCGTGGATGTCACTCTTGTGAAACGTCCCGCTCCAAACTTTACAGTCAGATTAGTTACGATATAAATCTTCAATTCGAGCGAGCGTCTATAAATATTTCGATTTAGATCAAGTATTCTAATTATTAAGCGAACTATTATTAATAAAATTTTGAGAAGATTTCGATTTTAAATGTATTTATAACCTTGATAGAGGGTGCTGTTCGTGAGCTAAGTAGAATAATTTGAATATATAGTTTTAATATTTAATTTATATATAATTTAAAATAGCCTATCGTTTTCCTCGTATTTTTTTACCTATGTATGGAAATTTTGGTTTGAATTAGTGAACTACTTCGAATTTGTATACCGGACATACAAACCAACAAACATACAAACATTCATTTTTATATATATAGAAGATATAATATAAATGAGTTTTAAAAATTGTTAAAAAAAAATGCATCGACCGGGAATCGAACCCGGGCCGCCCGCGTGGCAGGCGAGCATTCTACCACTGAGCCACCGATGCGTATACAAAATGGCCTTATTTGGGTATTCATTCCATTCCGGATTACTCCGCGTAAAAAAATAGTTCTTCAAATTAAAAAAAAGAAATAGCCAAAAATAATAAGCAAAATGTAGCCAAAAATTTTCCTAAGGTTTATAAAAAGCGACATGCAAAATTTGGAACCAATTGGTTCAGTAGTTTTTGAGTTTATCGTGAAACAGACAGACAGACAGGAATTGACTTTTATATATATAGAGATTATAAGTTACTTCAAGTATTATTTACGTACGGAAGAATACGTCCAGGGTAGCCTAGTGGACATGGCATCTGCCCGGTAAGCGGAAGGTTGTGGGTTCGATTCCCGCCCCTGGACACTTTTATTTTTCCGTTCTCCATTACTCTTCATATTTTCACCCTTTCATACTTCATCCAAAAGAGTTAGAAATAGTAAATATTTATCTTTGAAATAAATATTGATTTTTCACAGAAAAGAAACTTATGCGGTGCAACTTTAAGTGTTTTATAAACACATTTAATTATATTAATATCATTATATTAATATTATATTAATAAACAAATTTAATTCTCAAAACGCATTCACAATGAGTTCACATCCCGATTCTTACATAAACACATTTAATTATATTAATATAATTTTATTAATATTATATTAATAAACAAATTTAATTCTCAAAACGCATTCACAATGAGTTCACATCCCGATTCTTACATAAACACATTTAATTATATTAATACTAGACGAATGACCCGGGCAACGCCCGTGTTTTACCCGATTGAATGTTTTTATTCCAATACTATTTGTTACAATTATAAATTGGAGCCGTGGATGTCACTCTTGTGAAACGTCGTGCTCCAAACTTTACATGTACATTAGGTCAGCTGGTATTACCCCTCATTTTCACCGCTAGAGGCGCGAGCGAATTGACTTTTTGTAAATATACATAATTATAAAGATAGAAGCTTCTATAGAAGATAATGATCATAATGATGATGCGCGCGCATCCGTGACATGAGGAATTGACGGTGGAAAGACGGTCGTGACTATATATGTTGATAATAATAATAATAATATAATTATTATTATTATTATTATCATTAGATAATGATAATGATCATAATGATGATGCGCGCGCATCCGTGACATGAGGAATTGAGGACAGCGATGAGGAAAGACGGTCGTGACTATATATATATTAATCAATATATTAATATTATATTAATAAACAAATTTAATTCTCAAAACACCCCTCCCAATGAATTACAAACAAAAATCTCGATTCTTTTTCCAAACAACTCATTACATGTTTCCCACATAAAACAAGTACACAAACCTACACAAACACAACAGACATTAGGAACTTTGACAACACATAAAAATTATAAATGAATAAAACAAAGCATCAAGGGCTGCGTATCTTTATTTAATATAATTATTTATATAATAAAGATACGCAGCCCTTGATGCTTTGTTTTATTCATTTATAAATCGTACAGGGCTTTTTCAATTCACATAAAAATTAGTTTCCACATTTCTCACAAAAAAAACTTATAAAATTTATCCACAAAATTCAGATCTAAAGGCCAAATACTAACAAAAAACACGCACAGGAAGAAACAACCACTTTAAAAGGGTCGAGGACTCTCCTCGAACCCTGTATCGAAAGATTCGATTCCGGTCACGACCTCCTATCGGGCCAGCCTATCTTAAATGCCCTAGGGGACCGCCTAAAAAACCCCTAGAGCGCATTAAGGCTCGGGACAAATTAATATAAAACACTCGGCCTTAAGATCTTGAAAGACAATACAACCCCAAACACATTACAACAAATACAAATACAAACTTAAGGTTAACTAGATTCCCGTGTCTCCTGTACACATAATATAAACGCGCTTCTGGGAAGGGTCATGTTTCCACCCACAAGTCGCACAGGGTCAAAAAATCTACGAAGGAAATTAAAAAGTCAGAATTCGCCGCGTGACCTAGATACATTGGCATGTGACTTTTATCACTAAGAAATTTTGCGAATGTCTCTACATACATTTTTTTTCTTACCCCATTCATTTACATTTTTTTAAATCTTTGAAATCAAAATTCTTAATCATATATTTACCATTTATATAACAACTCCTTTTTTATTTTTGTTATAAACCAATTTTACTTTTTCAACCACTCAGCAATTTTTTTTAACGAAAACTCACCTTGTTTTCTAACAAATTCTTCTCAATGAAAACTCACCTTGTTTTCTAATATTTTTTTTTTTCTCAACGAAAACTCACTTTGTTTTCTTTTAAATTTTTAACGAAAACTTACTGGTTTTCTTTCAATTTTATATATTTTTATTTATTTTTTGATTTCCCAAAGCTTTAACAGAAAATTCCCTCGATTTAGCTGTTCATAACTCGAGTTGAATTGATAGGCATTTTTCTTCTTTTTTTTCTTTTACTCAACATTTTTTTAAAAGGAAAACTCACTTTAAAAATTTTATTTTGATTTCTCAAAGCCCTAACAGAAAATTCCCTCGATTTAATTTTCCCCACCTCGAGCTGAATTGTGTAGGCATCTTTTTCTTTTTCTCTCACTCAACAATGCACCAAAGCGCATTCACTTTGATTTCTTTCAATTAAATTTTATTTTGATTTCTCAAAGCCCTAACAGAAAATTCCCTCGATTTAGTTTTCCCCACCTCGAGTTGAATTGAATAGGCATCATCATTTTTTTATTTCTCTTCCTTCTACTCAACAATTATTTCACCAACACCATTCTCTTTTATCTTTTTTATGTCACCTCGACACTTGTATATAGCCTCACAGTGCCCATAATTATTTTTTCCCCCACAAAATTACTCTTCCCTTACAGAATTCACTTCAGGCTACCCCTTTTTGAATTCTTCACATGTAGGGGACGCATCTGTCATAATTTGTATATACCAAGATGTAATCCCACCACAATCTATGCAATGTATCGTCCAAAAAGTTTTAATAAAAGTTAGGCCTCGCGAAAAAGAGAGAACAGCAATTACCAGGATTGCATCATCCAGGAAGTAAAGGTCACTACCCAGGAACCATAAAACTAAGTTCAAAGACCTTCTTCTTCCTGGAGGATGGTAATCATGAAAAGACAATGGAGGTACTAATATCCAATCACAGTTCAGCATGAACAGCTAACAGCCAACCAAAAGTAAACACGTAGACGATCTCAACCAATGAGAGGCATAGAGAGTTAACGAGAAAAACCTCGGACTCAAAGTTAGTCAGTAGGAAGGCGACCCGACTAGGAGCAAGACGTGCCCAATCCCTTCTCTCACCAAGGTAACATTTTCTCCGATAATGTGATAGGAAAGTACCCCATTTAGTCTCAAAACTTTCTCTCCCTTATTCGCGAAGTCTTAGATTCAATCCCATCCTGGTTTACCTCTCGTTATTTCCCCTGTGAAACCCTACCATTCAACTACGACTGCGCCATCAACCACCACAAGTCACCAATCCTACAGTAAGTCAACAGGATCATACATAGGAACAACAATCAACAATCAAAAAGGGCAAATTATTTTATATATGTCATAATTTGCCTAATGCCCAAGAGATATAATTTATTTTCGCCATAATTAATATGTTAAAATGTAAATTCAAATTCACCCATCTATAAATCTGTACAAAATAAACGTGGGAGCCAGCGCGCGCGGGCGAAGGCTATGGCACGCCACCGCGCGCGCGCTCACGAGTGTGGAACAAGTTTTTTTTCGAAGCATGCATACACAACGACTGCACCTTTCCATTCGACCACGACGGATACGATAAGTAGGAGTCGACAGAAAGAAGAACCTCAAGAGAATGGGCAAGGCAAAAAGACAAGCAGGCTAGAAAGAGGCCGAATTAGCTCAAGAGAAGAAGTCGGTGATATATGCACTAACAGCGATGATGAAAAGACTAGGGTGCGACGCGCTCACCGCCGCAGCCAGATTTGACAGATCAAGTTCCGCGGAGTCGTTCTTAAGAGAGCTGGAGAGGTCCCCGGAATTCCAAAGCAACAGCTGTGATGAACAAGGCCGCATGGTAGTGGCAGCACTAGAGGAAGAGCCCCAGAAGACACTTCAATCCATGGACTACCTCCACGAAACCTACTGGAGGTTCAAACAGGTCCTTGAGGATCTGTACCCCCACCCGAGACACCGACCCACCAAGAGTTCTATCAACTACGTTGCGGTCCTCAAGGCTTACAAGCATACTTTATACAGAAGGTAAGCATGGGTACGCAGCTCAACATCGACGCAAGGAAATGGTCAATGCTCTCACTCAAGGAATGCCCTCTTACAGTCGTAATCTCCTACTGATTGTAACACCAAGCAGCCCGTCAGAATGGTTCACTCTGGCCAGGAGCATCTATGGGATCGGCGGAGACCTGAGTCGTCCCGGCATTTCCTTTCCCACAGAACGCCCGTCTTCGAGCCAATCCAGTAGACAAACAAACAATCCGTTAAGGTGCTCATCCGAAGATATGCCTCATACCCAGAAGCGACCAGGAGGATCTCCCTCCACCCCGCCTACACCCTGCAAGCACTGCCAAGGGCGCCACTGGAACAATCAGTGCCCACAATGGTCCACCTTGCCTGGGTCGCATGCCGATCATCCTCGACTATCGACACCGCTACGGTATTTTCGTGACCCAAGAGACAGCGCTGCCGAGTAACCAGAAATACAACCCACACACCATTAACGGTGTAAGTACCCTGACTCTCAAGTTGCTACTAGCTAACCATTTATGTTCATTTCTAATAGATACTGGCGCTAACATTAATAATTTTTGTTTGAAACAATTCAAAATATTAGGAACTAGAATGTTGCCTTTAAATAATGATGTTACTATTAGGACTTTGTCTTGTAATATCCAACATGTGGGATTTTCACTTATTTTGGTTACCGTAGGATCCATTAAGGAACACTTGTTATTTTATATAATAGAAAATGATCTACCATTTGGCATTTTAACACAAAGCAATAACGCGCCATCTATACATATAAAATAAAAGGATTTAAAAGCGCGAATGTTTCTTTTATACATAAACCGAACTTCTACTGTCCTTACTGCGATGAAAAAATATATTGGGAGGGCTTGGCTCATCAGTGGTGAACCCTCCCAGCGGTTTCGCCAATTTAATCCACCAGACCGCCTCTCAGAATTTGGCATTTTATCTTTAAATTCATTGGAGATATTTCGATTACCTATTGATATTTTTTTTTTTCAAAAATAATATATCAGGATAATATAATGTTAGCACCGTCACAATATTGTTTTAAAGATTATTTCACGCCATCATTAAAAAACTTTACAATTCAACCAGACCCTAATAACCATACCATGACCCACACTACTCAATCCTTTCCTCATGACAACCTTAATAGTACCACAAATGTAGAAAATTATATAGTTGCACATCCTCATCTAATAAACGAATGTAAAAATCTTATTAGAGAAAATATTGGTTTGTTTCCTATCGATAAGTTTTCAGTACCTGCTCACTAGTGTGGAACAAGTTCTTTTTCGAAGCATACATGCACAACAGCTGCACCGTTCCATTCGACCCCGACGGATACAACATATATAGTATATACACGGAAATTATTATTAATATTTATATGATTAGTCAGGGATATTGTTATATTGGGTTGGGAGGTCAATTTTTCTATTGATGCTATTTATTTTTGATGATACCAGTGCTTCTAGGAATAATGGCTGTTGCTTGCTTTTTATGTTCTAGTAATGAGATATTGCTTGTTTGAGATTGAATGTGTGTCCATTGGTGCAGGTGTGTTGATAAATTAAGGATCTATTGTCTTTGTATCATATGTTTCTCTCGTGTTCTGTTAGCCGGGTCTCCATTGTCCTATTGCATTTGATTTAGATAGGGGATTGGATATAATATTTTTGGTAATTGGGTTTCTCAGCAAAGAACTGAGATTGGCATGGGTGCTAAAACAAGTGACTATACCATATTTATTCAACTCATGAGCTATTGCTGTATTGGCTTTAGAATAAAGAATGGTGCCATGTGTTCGGTATGTCTTGGGTTGGCGGGAGAAGTTTGGATTAAAGGAGTGTCTATAGATGAATGATATCGGGTAACATAATGCTGTTAAATGGTTGGTGATGTTGGTCTGTTCTATTGTTTTAAAGCATTGTAAAGAGCAATGGGTGAAAATACGTTTAGTGAGAGTTTTTACTACAGTGTTTTTGTGGTTAATGGGGCAAAATGAGGTGTAGTGAGTATAGGAGGGGTTCATGTGCTTTTTGTAAAAAAACTGTTGTATGGTACTTGGTTGGTGTTTTGATGATTAGAATATCTAGGAAGGGTATGACATTATTGTTTTCACTTTCAATGGTGAAAGAGATTTCGGGGTTGTAACTATTGAGTGTGTTGAGAATGCTTGTAACCTTATCCTTCGAGCAAATGCAAAATATATCGTCAATGTACCTTCTCAAAAATATTAAGTCTGACGCTTGTTGTAGGTTAATCCAGCGGTCAAGACGGGACATGACTAATTCTGCCACTACCCTGGATAAGGGACTACCCTTACACCAGTGCACATACACTGCACAACTGTTATGCCTCGCATGCCAAAGCATTGTAATTTTAATAGAAAATTTGTATATAAACAATAATTTTAAACTATTATAGAAGCATATGATTATTTTTAAAAATAAACAATTTATACTGCCTTTACTGGCGAAACCGCTGAGAGGGTTCTCCACTGATGAGCCAGGCCCTCCCATTAATTTTTCCATAGCAGTAAGGGCAGTAGAAATTGTTTATTTTTAAAGGAATCATACGTGTCTATAATAGTTTCGAATTTTGATAACAGATGGCGCACAAATGCATCATTAACAATAGTTATTTAATGTCAAAATTTGATTTAAAAATCTGTCAAATTATCGTTACTCATATTAGCGAGGTTATACTGTATTTTCTATTTTTGTATGCTCGAGGGTGAGGTTTTCAATTTCATAGCTAATGCATTCCTTATTTAATTTTTCTCAGTGTGGCTGGAGATAATGAATCTGTGCCACCCCCTATCCCACTACGCGCAGAAAGTGCTGGAGTAGGGATTCTAAACCTTTGGCAAGTGTAATCACTGTTTTATTGATCTGGATTTTTCCATATGGAGGAATATTTTTTGGTCTAGTACTTGAATTTGTATTTGTTTCCTTTTAGCATTAAAAAGCCAATCAAAAAGCTGTTTTGTTTAAAAAAAAATCCACTCAATTTCAACTTTTAATAAAGTGATGCATTGTTATTCCTTGTTGTAATATTAGTAAAATAGTTTCTATCAATTCTGTTAGTATTTTACAACACTGAAATGTGTGAGATCCATCCAACCAGGTGTGTATGTGTAAAAAAGCAAAATCAGATCCAGAGGTATTAAATAATATGTAAATGAATAATTTAAATAAGACTCTTCTTTTCCTAACTATTGTAATATAGCGATAGGGTGGTGTTAATCTGGTAGGAAATAAACAACTGTATTTGATGATTCCAAACTTATGAGTTTTATTCTACAATGAGGTAAAATACAAAATAAATGAACTATTTTTCAGGCTAATCAGTCTCGAGCTATCCAGGTAAGCTTGATTCAGCTTCTTTTCTTTCAATGTACTTTATCCCCCCTTTACTTCAGGCCTCATCTTCTGGGTTCCAATGAACCTCTCTTGCCTTTTAACTTGAGCTTCAGGCCTTATCTTCTGGGTTCCAATGAACCTCTCTTGCCTTTTAACTTGAGCTTCAGGCCTTATCTTCTTTATACCTTATACTTTATCTTCTGGCTTCCTAGGAACCTCTGAATCAGACTTCAGACTTTATCCTCATTATATTTCACTTTATCTTATGGCTTCCTAGGAACCTCTGAATCAGACTTCAGACTTTATCTTCCTTATACTTCTCTTGAGCTCTCCCAATCTGCAGACTCTCACTCTCCCCGCGCGCCTGTCTCATACTTTTTTCTCCATCTTTTATAGATGCATAAAGTCACGTGGACTGACTCTGTGGCGCACCTCTTTGCGCGCGCCATCTAGAGTCGTCTTCCCGAATCATTTCCAACATACCCCCACCAATTTTGACAAAGAAATAGTCAAAATTAAATCCTCGACAAATAAATCTATGGAGAGCCATCATGAAAGCTCCTGCCTCCAAATTCTCAACCAATTCCAAAGGTATGGCGCGATAGACAGCGCAAGTATAGGCGGCTACCCACACCTTTCTGCCATCTTTCAAATAAAGAGGTCCCAATAAATCAATTCCAGTAATTTGGAAAGGTTTTCCATTTCCAATTCTACTCGCAGGCAGAGCTGCCATTGGTCTTTGCAGAGCCTTTTCCTTGAACCTTTTACAAACTATGCACTTACTAATGATTTTCTTTATAGTTTTTCTTCCCCTGATTATCCAAAAATTTTCCCTTAAAGTTGACAAAATGAACTGAAATCCTGCATGATCCTTTTTTATGTGCATTTCCCAAACTAGTTGTTCCACAAAGGGATGACCTCCAGGCAGAATGGCTGGAGTTTTGAACTCTTCTGGGACTTGCCCATGCAAAAGTTCACTTTCCAGACACCATAGGCCCTCAGAGTTCTTAAAGATCTTCAAACCCTTGATAGAACTCAATCTCTCTATAGACACCATCTCTTGAATCACTTTAACAAGTCTCTTTTCTGCAAATTCCAACTCAGACACTGTCAAAGGACCTTTTTCTGTGAACTGCTTTTTAAGTTTCCCTATGAATCTCAAAACATAAGACATTATTCTGATGTTGAGATGATAGTCAGTCTTCTTTTCAACAACCATTCCTTAAAATCTACGTTTAAATTAATATTTGTATTCACTATCCTCTCCTCAGAACAGACTACCCGCTGATCTATCCTGGGCTCCGACTTAGGCCATGATTCCTTAAGTTCCTTCAACCATCCGGGGCCCTCCCACCATCTACTTCGCACAAATTGGCATGGAGAGCATTCTCGAGACAAAAGATCAGCTGGGTTCAAGTGTCCTGGTATGAACCTCCAATCGTTCAAATTGGTAGTAGATTGAATTTCTTTAACTCTGTTTCTTACGAAACCCCGCCTTTCAATATATCTCTCTATCCAGCTCAAGGCGGTAGAAGAATCAGACCAAAGAGTTATTTTACATTTTCCTTTCAGAGCAGTGGGAATAGAGTTGGCCAATCTAGATCCCAGTATCATGGCCATCAATTCCAGTCGAGGGATTGTAATCCTTTTTATTGGCGCCAATCTTGCTTTACTCTATATCAAAGTTGTATTACCTCCTCCATCCACTTCACTCCTTAAATAGGCGACTGCCCCATAAGCCACTTGACTGGCGTCACTAAAGATGTGATTTTCCGTGGGGAACATAATATCATTCCACATCTATCTGGGGGTATCCCCATTAAATCAATGAATCTCATCTGATCACACCAAATTTGAAACTCACGAGCCATACTTTCAGGCTATGGTGTATCACATCCCATCCTTAAATCCCACCTTCTTGAGCTCATTTTCGCTCCTTCCATAATCTCGGTGGCAGACCTTAGAAACTCTTCGACCTCTTGCTTTGTTTCCAGAGAGGCAACACAATCATTCGTATAGAAGGATTGAGCCAACACACCTGCCATCTTTTCTAGAGAACCCTTTATCGCCTGAAGATGGCACTCAACCACGGCACTCTTCAAAACTGGACTACAATTTAGGTCGAGAACAAATTTTTTATGCCCAAAAGCCATCAGTTGTCCATCCTCTTCTTCCAAAGAAATCTGAGGTAATCTCGATCATTCGCCTTAATGGCTATCATCTCGAAATATCTTCCTATGTCTGCCAAAACTCCAAACTTATTTTCTCGAATTTTTTGACTTATTTCAGGGATTCTTTGCAGTATATTGGGTATCTTTTTTAATACTGTTTCAAGGAGAGTCCGTTGTATCCTCGACAGAAAGCGTCGTCAAATACTGGCCGTATAGGCGTAGTTTTGGATTCACTCTTGAACAAAGGGCGACCAGGAAAATAGTATCCTTTTACTTCAGGTGGAATTTCATTAACTCCTTCGATAAACCCTTCATTCAACCAATATTTTGGATCAGTAATTTTTTCTTCCACCTTTGAATCAGTACCTTGTTCTGCGTCTAGCTTTTCTTCCACCTTTGAATCAGTACCTTGTTCTGCATCTAGCTGCTTCACTTCTTCAGTGCTCTTAGAATCCATTCCTTGTTCCACATCCAGCTTTTTCTCTTCTTCAAAGTTCTTTGACTCTGTACAATGTTCTTCATCTATATTTTTCGCTTCATTTCCATCATGATCTTTTCCCTTGTTGTATTTATCGTCCTTATTCTCTGCATAATCAGATTTATTTCTGGTTTTCAAATCTTGGGATTCTGTTTCTTTATAATTATCCTTTATTTAGATTCCATATCTCCAGTTGGTGTTGCTTCCACCAATTTCCTGGATGCTTGAACTTTGACAACTCTTTCCTCAGTATCACCAATCGATTCAATTTCATCATCAGCTGTATCAATAGCTTCTTTATCTCCAGTAATATTTACTTCTATAGATTCAACTTCATTTTTACCATTAGTTGAAAGAGCATCCCCTTCCTGCTCACGCATTACGCTAATTTTATACTCTAAATTAAATCTTTCCAGTATGTAGATTTCACAATTTTCAAATTCTCTATCAATTTCTTCATCAGAAATATCTTCTTGAGATAGCAGAATTAATTGATACTGATTATTCAAAGCTACAAGCTCATTATGCAAACATTCAAGCTGATCAAACTTTGCATAAACCTTATTTTTATCAATGCAAGTCTTTTTCAACTCTGTATATAAATTATTGACTTGCTCAGTAAATTTACCTCTTGCAGCTTTTCTTATATCGTTCAATTCCTCCATTTTACTACCAAACCTATCGCGTCCGGCTCACCAGAAATGTAAAAAAGCTAAATCAGATCCAGGTATTAAATAATATGTAAATGAATAATTTAAATAAGACTCTTCTTTTTCTAACTATTGTAATATAGCGATAGGCTGGTGTTAATCTGGTAGGAAATGAACAACTGTATTTGATGATTCCAAACTTATGAGTTTTATTCTACAATGAGGTAAAATACAAAATAAATGAACTATTTTCAGGCTAATCAGTCTCGAGCTATCCAGGTAAGCTTGATTCAGCTTCTTTTCTTTCAATGTACTTTATCCTCCCTTTACTTCAGGCCTTATCTTCTGGGTTCTCTTGTAGGGGTGTAGACAAGGTACTTGGTTACACTTAGGCCAAGAGCCTTGCACTAACTAATTTATTAAAGCATAGGTTATGTAAAGATTAAAAAGGGAAAGAGAGGAAACAAAGAGGTTACATCCTCCGTAGAAGGTAAACAAACAACAGCGTCGTTAGGCTAAACTTTTACAGTCAGTAGGAGGGGGGGGGGGGGGGGGGGGGGGGGGGGGGGCTGACGTCATCCTTCCGGTCACGTGTTATACTTGAGTGGCGGCGCTGGTGTCCAACATATCCCCTCCCGGAATAACTTCAGCTGGACGTTTATTCCGATAGTCCATCAGCGCTCTACAGTACTTTTCATGCTGGCTTCTAGCAAGAGGCTTGGTAAGGAAGTCAGCAGGGTTCTCAGCACTCGGAGTGTAGAAAAGTTCGATTGCTTCTTCTGAGATCTTTTTCGAACAAAATGGTACTTTACGGCAAAATGTCTAGTTTTCGATTTGTCGATGTAATTTTCCGCATGGGAAATTGCAGCTTGGTTGTCGCAGAATACTTTTGTTTCTCCACAAATCAAACTTGACATTTTCAGCTGTTCCATCAGATTCCGTACCCATGTGATGTCCTTCACAGCTGATTGACAGTGCAATGTATTCCGATTCCATAGTACTCAAAGCGGTAACTGTTTGTTTTGGTGCTTCTCCAAATTATTGGTGCTCCAGCTAAAATGATGAGATGTCCAGATACTCCTTTTCGGTCTACAATGTCTGAGGCCCAACTTGCATCCGAAAAGGCAATCAAAGGTTTGCCAGTGTATCTGTAAGTTATGCCAAAGTCCTTGGTGCTCTTCAGATAACGCAGCACGCGTTTCCCAGCTTCCCAGTGTTTTATTGTGTAGTTATCACAGTATCTGGATAGGGTCCCGACTGCGTAGGCGATGTCGGCCTGGGTCTCCTGAGAAAGGTATGACAGTCCTCCGATCAGTTCACGGTATGGAAACCGCTCATTGGAATTTCCATTTTTCCTTACACTCAGGTCAAGATTGGTTTCCATTGGAGTCGAGACACCTTTTGCATCCTGTAGTCTGAAACGTTGAAGCAAGTTCTTCTATGTAGTTACTTTGAGAAAGAGTCATACTTCTATCTTCTGACTTCTTGAAGGATACTCCAAGCATATGAGAAATTGGTCCTAGACACTTCACTTCAAAACTGGAATTTGAGAGTACTCTGCAGTTGTTTCTCGCTGCTTGATTCTCTGAAATGGCAAAGATGTCATCCACATAGATTGAGAGAATGATCCTTCCTTCTTCAAGTTCAACTTCGTAGATGCCTCGGATCAATTGGGTTACGTTGGAATCCTATTTCGTGAAGTTGTTTGTTTAAGAATTTATTCCAGCATCTTCCGCTCTGTTTTAATCCATAGATTGATTTCTTAAGCTTGCAGAACAAGTTTTCTTCTCCCTGGTTTCTTGAAGCATCCAGGTTGTTCCATGTAAATAGTCTCATTGAGTGTCCCATGAAGATAAGCACTCTTCACGTCGAATTGGTCAATGAACCAGTTTCTTTTCTGTTGCTATCGCCGTTAATAGCCTTATAGTTTCAAAGCTGGAAACAGGAGTATATACTTCGTTGTAGTCAATTCCTCTACGTTGAGTGAAGCCTTTGGCGACTAGACGTGCTTTGTATCTAGTGGTACCATCCACTGCATTGATTTCCTTATTTAGTACCCATCTACATTTTAAAGGTTTGATACCTTTCGGCAATTCCTGCAGTTGCCATACATCATATCTTTCGAGCGATTCCCTTTCTTCTTCAATGGCTTCTATCCAATTAGCTACTTCAGGGCTGTTCATGGCTTCTTCATAAGTGGGGTTATTGTCCTCTGCACTTGTGGCATTTATCTGTCCACCACTATTATCCTCTTCCGAGATTCTGCCGTCTTTCCATGACTTCAGAGTGTCATTGGATGGCTTCTCAGGTTCTCTGGGAGAGTCTCAGATAGCTGATCTATTCCACCTGTAGTTCCAATCAGTTCTTTCAGTTTCTCGGTCTACTGGTTGATCTGCATTACTTTCTTCTTGAAAGGAGGCCTCTTTCGAGGAGAAATGGACAGATGGTAGAGTATCCCTTTCTCTTTTGGGCTGTTTATAGAGGATTCTTCTTTGAATACACAATTTCTAGATTCCACCACTTGGCGTTTTTCAGGAATCCAGATTCTCCAACCTCGTCCCTGTAGACAATAACCCACGAGAATTCCTTTAGTGGCTCTTGGCTGAAGCTTCGAATTCCTTCTTTGTTTTGGAACAATGAACAAAGGTTTCGCAGCCGATTGCTCTCAGATGTTGCAGAGCAGGTCTTTTTCCAAACCACAATTCAAAAGGCGTTTTCTCTTCATTGTGTCTGTTTGTAACACGATTTCCTCAAGTATTGCTGCTGTGTTGGTGAGCTCTGCCCAAGAGGCGGTTGGCAGATTGCAACTGTTCACAGTACTCCTCACTAAGTTCAGCAAAGTCCTATTCATGCGTTCGGCGACACCATTCTGTTCAGGTGTGTAGACCAGGGTGCGTTCATGTACTATACCATGGGCCTTCGTGAAAATATTCCAAGGAGATGAACATAACTCTAGTCCGTTATCTGTACGGATCCTCTTGAGAGAAAATCGCGTCTGATTTTCAGCTTCTTTCATCCATTCCTTGAATTTTTCTAGAGTATCGCCCTTACTTTTGAGGAAATATACCCTTGTATATCTTGATGGCGTCATCAATGATGGTCAAGACAAATCTTGATCCACCCCAGCTCTCAATGTTGAACGGTCCCATTAGATCACAGTGAACAAGGGCTAGTGTCTGAGTTTCCTTGGTAGATCTCAAATTCAGGAAAGGTCTTTTTGTCGATTTTCCAATCATACAATCAGAGCACTTATCAGGTTTTTCAGCCTGACAGTTCAAACCAATGACAACTTCTCTTTTCATCATGTCTACTATGGTGTCATAGTTGATATGCATGAGTCTCTGATGCCATAAATTTAGTGGGAAATTTATGAAAATTTTTGGTTTGAGCAATGGAATTTGAACATTCTCCTGATTCTGGAAATCTGGACGGAGCTGTCCTGACGAGATAGAGCCTTCCTCTCTTCTCTGCTCTGATCATCAAGTTATGATCATTGTCGTAGATATGACATCCCTTCTTGTCGAAGATAACCTCATGACCATTTTCCACAATTTGTAGAACAGAGAGTACATCATGTCTGTTCCCAGGTACGAACATTGCATTCTGAGCAACTATGCTTCTAAGTTGTCCAGAATTGTGATCAGATCTACTTGAGCATTACCTCTTCCTATGTTTGAATGTGATGTACCATCAATGGTGGTCACTTGTCCTACATTCTCGTCATTCAACGTGGAAAAATACCTTCTGTTCGGAGTCATATGATGCGTGGCACCTGAGTCAATTACCCAAGTATCCTCTTCTGATACAACTGCTGCATTATACATCACATTCAAGTTCTTTGCTTCATGATGTTGATGTATCGCTCCCTTTTCCTGTTGTTTACCGTTATTCTTTTTCAGTTTGAAACAGTCCCGTGCAATATGCCCTGTTTTCCCCACATCCGAAACATTTTCTAACAGTTTTAGAACCTTGATGTTCACGAGAGAATTGTTTCTTGTTAGAGTTCCTGACTGACAGTGCACCCATCCCTTCATTTGTTGTAGCATACCGGCGCTCTGCCTCAGCTAACAATTTACGTCTGATGTTGGCACTGGTGAACTCTGACTCTGGTAAGTTACACATTGTTGATATAACATTATCCCAGTCCTCGGGCATTCCAAAAAGAATTAGCATTGCTTAGATCACCGTCTTCAATTTTATCCCCTACACCTGTGAGTTCACTCACTATTAGATTTATGCTTCCCAAATAGGCCATTCATGTTCGCATGTTGACAGAATTTCTGGGAGTACAACTTACGACGCAGTTGGAGAATTCTGTGTTTTGCTATCCCTGGGTGCATAAAGTCTTTGTAATTCATCCCAAACTTCTTTGGGGGATTTAGATGTCTGATATGGTTCTGCTGCTCCTCACCAATAAGAGAGACATATCTTTGCTAAAGCCTTATTCTGCCTCGTATCAATTTGTTGATTAGACCAACATCCCCTCCCTCGGGTTTGACTTCGCCTGGGTCAACAATTGAACCATAAGTCATTGTCCATCAGAATGAGCTTAATTTGGAAGCTCCATGAGGAATAGTTTAATCCATTTTAGCTTGGTAATTTCGTTAAACTTTCGTTAGCTTCCATTATAAGATGGCGTCCACTGAAGGGGGGGAGAGAGAACAAAATAATAGGCTTTACCGTTCAATGCTTCAGGCAGCTCCAATCTGTCTCATAATCTTTTCTTGTAGGGGTGTAGACAAGATACTTGGTTACACTTAGGACAAGAGCCTTGCACTAACTAATTTATTAAAGCATAGGTTATATAATGATTAAAAAGGGAAAGAGAGGAAACAAAGAGGTTACATCCTCCGTAGAAGGTAAACAAACAACAGCGTCGTTAGGCTGAACTTTTACAGTCAGTAGGAGGGGGGGGGGGGGGGGGGGAGGGCCGACGTCATCCTTCCGGTCACGTGTTATACTTGAGTGGCGGCGCTGGTGTCCAACAGGTTCCAATGAAACCTCTCTTGCCTTTTAACTTGAGCTTCAGGCCTTATCTTCTGGGTTCCAATGAACCTCTCTTGCCTTTTAACTTGAGCTTCAGAGGCCTTATCTTCTTTATACCTTATACTTTATCTTCTGGCTTCATAGGAACCTCTGAATCAGACTTCAGACTTTATCCTCATTATATTTCACTTTATCTTATGGCTTCCTTGGAACCTCTGAATCAGACTTCAGACTTTATCTTCCTTATACTTCTCTTGAGCTCTCCCAATCTGCAGACTCTCACTCTCCCCGCGCGCCTGTCTCATACTTTTTTCTCCATCTTTTATAGATGCATAAAGTCACGTGGACTGACTCTGTGGCGCACTCTGTGGCGCACCTCTTTGCGCGCGCCATCTAGAGTCGTCTTCCCGAATCATTTCCAACAGTATGGGAGCCAATGAGGCAGGTGGAGGTGGGTATGGGGACCAATGAGGCAGGTGGAGGTGGGTATGGAAACCAATGAGTCACGTGGAGGTGGGTATGGGAACCAATGAGGCAGGTGGAGGTGTAAGGGAACTATTGAGGCAGGTGGAGGTGGGTATGGGAACCAATGAGGCAGGTGGAGGTTGGTATGAAAACCAATGAGGCAGGTGGAGGTGTGTACGGAAACCAATGAGCAGGTGGAGGTGATTATGGGAACCAATGAGGCAGGTGGAGTTGTGTACGGAAACCAATGAGGCAGGTGGAGGTGGGTATGGAAACCATTGAGGCAGGTGGTAACAAAACAGATGAGTTTATTGGATCAGTCAGGTCATCACTAGAGACAACAAAAGAAATTGGAAAAGTGTGCACATCGCAGGAACATTGATGGAGAAAACATCTCAATACTACGATAAAAATATGATAACCAAAAAAAAAAAAGAATAATGTAATTTGAGCTTCAAGAAGTAGCAAGTTTATTTAGTAATTTGCTGTCAATTTATGCCTTGATTTAGGGACTGATTGGGTGTAAGACCCAATTGTATTTAAGATCATATTTTCCAGCCTGAAATGTTTCAGATCCATTGGGTTTGTCTAAAATTGATAATCAACTGTTCATATGATAGTTGTGTACAGCATTGCTACCACCTATAGATTGAAGCTCAATTCTTGCTACTTTGGAAAACATTATTTTGTAAACTCTAATTGCATAGCAGGTTCTCAACTGTTAACATTTTAATATAGTTTGTCTAATGTGTGAAATTTATTGAAACACACAAAAATATGTATCTGGGAAAATATCACTTTAGTTTTCAAAAGGATGACAGACTAAATAATAAATTTATATTAGATATTGGTCTGTTACCTTGTAATTTTTATCCATAATTCACGATGTACAAATATCAACAAAACTATCTAAGCAACCACATAGACTGTGAAATGGCTTCAAAAGTAAGTTTCACTGTGTTTGGATATTATTTTTTTAATCTGAATAAAATACACCCAACCCAATAATTCAGTAAACAATAGAAAGAACCAAAATATGTTACTCCAAAAATCAAAATAAAGAAATCATATATTCAAATTAAAATATATCAATCATGCCTTTTAATGGCCTAGATAATCAATAAGAGAACACTACAAGATTATAACCCTCAACACTTATTGCTTGTATAATTCTCTCTTTCTGCAAACTGGGAGGGTTCTATGACCTGAGACTGGACCGATTTTATAAATCCTGCGATTTTTTTCTGGATAGATATTTTTCTTGTCAATTGCTCTTTTTGAATCACCTAAATTGTTAATATGGTCTTTTATGGTAATGTGAAAAAAATCTTAGATTCAAGGTACAGTAGACACTCATGCTAGATTAGAAACCCTTTCTACAAGGATAGTCTTCATATATTTGCAAAATTAATCATTTTTACTATTTAACAACTCTCCAGTAAAGTGAACACCTCTCCCTAAAGAACACTTTTGCTCTGAAACTAGTGTCCTTTACAGAGAGGTCTACTTTAACAAAAATTTTTGGATGCCTGCAGTATCTCAAACTGATGTCTTGCACACAATCTTTATCACATTCTTAGCCATGATTTTTAAAGAGTGAGAGATTGGTGTCAAAACATTGTTCTGGGTTTCTCTTTGGCAACTTAATACAGAAACTCTTATCACCCATGTCTACATTTAACATTCAAAATATGTATACAGTCATCACAGATTATAAAAAATATATATTTAACATGTTAAAGGAGGAACATTTAATAAAATTAGCTGCATGTATTAGTAGATAATAATATTAAAACCCAGATAGGCAATATTTATATGAACATATAAATGAAAAGTGAAAATGTACTGGATTAGGTGGATTAATTAAGAAAAAAAGAGTACTGAGAGTGCAACTAAAATTTTCTGATGGTTTGTGCCTTTTTTTCAGAATAAATGTCAACTAATCATTGATTTTTTATCATTAAAGAATATTAGCATATGTGATATACATGGCTGGGTTTTTTGATGAGAAAAGGTATTAGCCAAAATAATTAACCCCTAAGTGGACAGGTGATTTTTTCTTATGTAACTAGACGGGTTGGTTGATTCAACCCACTTTATGAAATATGCGCAAAATAATGAATTAAATCAATATTTTAAAAAAATATTTAATTAATACAAATGTTAATAACAGATTTGGACTTTTACAAATTCTAAATATATCTATTTACAGTTGGCTCAAATTTGATTTTGAAATGTTTTTTTTGCAAACGCATTGTTAAAAATAGATAATTTATAATTGATGTTTTATAGATTTTCCCCTATTATATTTTGTATATAGATTTTAATTTTATTTTTGTTGCCTCTTTCTCTTAATGGGTGGAAAGGAATAAAGAATGGAAGGAGCAAAATTTGTAAACAAACAAGACATCGCCCCCCCATCCCATGCGCGAGCACCTATGCGCGGTTGACGGGGAGAAAAAAAAAAAAGGACAACCGGAAGCACTGGAGTATAGGCTCGGGGAAATATGAGCTCCGCCTCAGAAGGATGAGTAGCCACGTGTGAAAGAAACAAAAAAGACAACGAGAAGAGCGTCAATAGAATTGCGCACCAATTAAGTGGGTTGCGATATAGTTTCCTGTTATGGAACAGAAAAATTAATCCGGATAATTATCTCAAGTGAAGAATTATCTCAAGTGAACTCATAATCGGATTTATCGACAGAATTGAAAACAAGATTTTTTTTATAAACAGAAGCTTAGATAAGTATTTGTAAACTTTGTTTGTAAAGGAATTTGCCTTTCCACCCCAGTTTAGTTATTTTGCTCTCTACATTATTTGTTTGTATGTATATTTATTTATATCACTTGTTTATTCTAATTTTAAATATATCTAACCTTTTTGGCCAATTTGATTATCACCCTTTTTATCTATTCATTTAATTTTTATTTTGATGCCCAGTCATCTTTGATAAGCAAAATAAAATATATTTCTATGCCATTTTTGTTAAATTGTATTCTACAACTTGTGCAAACACAACTGGTGAATCTCTATTTTCAATCTGGGTAAGATTGACCTTCCCCACATTTTTTTTTCAACAACGTATATTTGACAAACAGCAATTTTTTTTTATTTTATAACCGCATTTTTGATTGGCTTTGTGCTGAGAACATGTAAGAAAACATCTACCTATGTTTTCCCACGTGACGCAGCGGAGCGTGACCTCGGCTGCATGGGTGAGTCAGTTGTTGTTTTGAAACTCTATGGATGGACATTAAAACATGGTGGCAGCGATAACTGGATAAAATACGAACCCGTATATTGCAAAATATCGATTTTTGTGTACTTTGGAAGATAATTCAACATGGCTCAGATTCAACCTCCAGAAACTTTCGACTTCTCGACTCCCAACGAATGGCCCAAATTGAGGAAGAGATTCGAACGATACCTCGTGTCAGTGGAATGAAGAAGAAAGAGGAGGCGGACAAGATCGATTTGTTCATGTATTGATGGGTGACCGCGCGGATGATATATTCAGGACATTCAAGTTCGAAAAGGAGGAAGAGGCAACGAAAATTGATTCCGTCCTCAAGGCCTTCGACAGCCACTTCTGTGTCAGGAAGAATATTATCTACGAACGTGCGAAATTTAAATCAAGAATCCAGAGGATCGGGAGCCAGTGGACGAATTCATCACTTCATGTACAAATTGGCTGATAGTTGTGAATTTGAGGGTCTTCATGAGCAGTTGATCCGTGACCGAATTGTGGTTGGAGTGAGGGACAAAGCTTTATCTGAAAGAATGCAGTTGGACAGCGAACTGACTTTGGAAAAGGCGGTGAAAATGGTTCGACACAGCAGGAAGCCGTTCGACAGCAGCAAGTCGACCTGCAGCGTCCCTCAACAAGCCAAAGGTCAGTCAGGTGAAGTTCAACTCGAAGAAGCAATCACCGAAACAACAACAGCAACCTTCGAGGAAGAAGGAGAAGTCAGCCAAACAAGATCACGATGCCAAAATGCGGAGGTTTTCACCCACAGGGAAGGACAGGCCTGCCGTGCTGAAGGACAAAGATGTAACCTAGTTCAAAAACTGGCCATTTGCAAATTGCTGCCCAGATAAGCAGGCGAAGACTGCGGAAGTCAAAGCTGTTTCTGAACTTGATGAAGAAATTGGTTTTTCTCCTGGAGGTCTCAGCTGTGGAGGATTCATCTAATCTCGATAATGATGAAACGAGTGCAGGAGGCGATGGACAGCAGAAATCCAAGTGAACGGGAAAAAGGTTGAAGTTTAAGCTCGACTCCCAGGCGGATGTTACATGTGTTCCTCTGTGTCTCTTCAAGAAGATAATGGGACAGCAACGACTAGTGAAAAGTGATATCAACCTTAGAGCTGCTGAATTTTCCGAACTTCAGACTGTGGGTATGTTTATATCAACGCTGCGAAATGGCAATTGTGAAATCAAGGAGAAGATTTATGTCATTCGTTTGGGTAAACCTCTTCTGAGTTCGCCGGCATGTGAGCTCTTGAACCTGGCGAGGCGGATTGAAGTGGTTGCGACGAGAATTAACCCGATCAGGAATTCCCTGAAGTATTTGAAGGACTGGGACAGATCGGAAACCCTTACGAAATCAGATTGAAACCTGGAGCAAAACCATATGCTGTGCATACTCCTCGACGGTACCAATACCTTTGATGGAAAAGCTCAAAACAAGATTGAAAGAGCTCGACAAAGACGATATCTTGACGAAGATTTTTGAAGCTCAACAAGAAGATACGACCCTGAAAGCAGTAGTCAACTACCTTGAGCAAGGCTGGCCAATAAGAAGAAGATGTCACAGGCTCTGCTCTCTTATTGGCATGTCAAGGATGAACTCGGCGTTCAAAATGGACTACTGATGCGTGGCTGTCGTCTTGTTATTCCAGCAAGTATGAAACTGGAGATCCTAGATAAGTTGCACGCTGGCACTTCGGGATTACAAAAACAAGACTTCGCGCACGTGAGACGGTATGGTGGCCTGGAATTTCGGAGGAGATCGCGGAAACGGTCAGAAAGTGCAGTGTCTGTATCCAGGAAGCCGTCTCAAAACATGAACCTTTGAAACCAACCAACTTTCCTACACGACCGTGGCAAAAGATTGGAATGGATTTGTTCAAGTTCGAGAATAATGGTATCTAGTCGTCATTGACTATTATTCTCGATTACCTGAAGTGGTTCAGCTGGATCGGCTCACAGCCATTGTGGTGGTGCGTAGTTGCAAATCCATATTTGCCCGACATGGAATACCAGAAACTGTTGTAAGCGATAATGGGACGCATTTGAGCTGCTCGTGAATTTGCAAATTTCGCAAGGCAGTACGGATTCCAACATGTCACTTCAAGTCCTCGATTCCCGCAGAGCAATGGGATGGCAGAAGCAGGTGTGAAAATTGCTAAGTTGATCCTCAAAAAAATCAAGACCCATCGCTTGGACTCCTGGTATCGATCGACCCCCTTGGAGAACGGTTACAGCCCTGCTGAGCTTCTCATGGGACGTAAACTCCGAACGACCTTGCCAATTGCACCAGAGAATCTTAATCCAAAGTTGGTGGACTCTCAGACCCTGAAAAGAAAGGAGGGTAGAAGGAGAAAGGATATGAAATCCAGATATGATCGACGCTGCGGAGCTACGGACATGGAGGAGCTATCCGAAGGTGACACGGTTTGGATTACAGATATGCGAACCTGGGGATTGTAAAGCAGAAGGCATCGACACCAAGGTCATATATGGTTGATACTCCAGTGGGACTTTACGTCGAAACAGGTTCCATCTACGAAAAGGAGTTACAGTGCAATATCCAGCCGACCCATCGACGCCGACCTTTTCGGGGAGGAACTGGTTGAAAATGAAAAGACCCCAGTTGTGGATTATCCCTCTAACGACTCAGAAGACGGCCAGATAAGAACCCGGAGTGGACGAATTGTTAAACCGGTGGATCGCCTTCATTATTAATTATATTATGCATTTAAAGTTTGTAATGTATATATATATTTCAAGTCTTAAAAAGGGGGATGTGCTGAAACATGTAAGAAAACATCTACCTATGTTTTCCCACGTGACGCAGCGGAGCGTGACCTCGGCTGCATGGGTGAGTCAGTTGTTGTTTTGAACTCTATGGATGGACATTAAAACAGGCTTTGTAGCACCTTTTTGGAGTATCAGATTCTTGTAGCTTCATAGATTCTTTTGGTGTACTTGAACCATCATTCTTCTTAAATTGTCGTCTATAATTCCAGCGGGAGAGAATTGAGATTATGTGTTGCCAGGTGTTCATCAGTCAATGCTTTCCCAAGATCACCAATGAAATGATTCCTTTCTTTTTATCCTTTTTATTGATCTGATTAGTGATTTTCTTTTTTTTGGGGGGGGGGGGGGGGACATAGGAGACTAAAGTGGTTGTTCCAGAGAAACCAAAATTTTCCGATTCTCTATTAGGGTGCGGTTGAGATTGTGTTTGAATCTGAGGTTTGTTCTTTCTCATCCTTCCTAAATATATAAGGCCATGTTCTTTCAACTTATCAACTAATTCTAGTGAAGTGAACCAATTGTTTGCTGTAATATTTCTATTACTCTTCCAAAGTGGTCGATTAATCTCTAAACATATATTCATGTGATCAATAATTTCCATGAATGGATCTGAATCACATAAAACATTCAAAATAATGTAATCATTTTATAAGGACCTTATAGATAAAACATTTATCAACACATGGAAAAAAATGATCACACAGACGCACGCGCTCATGTTTTTTCTAATTTATAAGTTGAGTATATCAGAACATTTTCAAACTTCAGTATGGACTGTATTGAAAAACAGCGAGTCTGCATAGAGTTTTATTTTAAATTAGGGGAAACAGCTTTCGAATCATTTCAAATGTTGAAGCAGGCTTTTAAAGAAGATGCCCTATCAAAATCAAGGACATTTGAATGGTTTGCACGATTTAATATTGGTTGAACAAGCCTCAAGGATGATCTACACACTGACAGACCTTTAGCGATAAAGAAACCCGAAAATGCACTCAAAATCAAGTCATCAATAAAAAAATTCCAAGAATAACTTTCAGAGAGCTATCAGAAGACTTGGATATCTTTTTGGAACATGCCAAACCATCATAAAGAATGATCTGCATCTTAAATGATCCCCGGCTAAATTTGTCACACATCTCTTAACGAATGAGCAGAAAGAGCAACAAAAATAAACGTGCAAAAATATGGTCGAAAGGTTTAATTCTGATCCCATTGGCTTAAAAATGTTACCACGGGAGATGATCCCTAGATTAAGAGGCATTCAAGCCAGTGGCTAGAGCCTGGAGAACCAAGATTCAAGAAAGCAAGGATGATCAAATCGAAGCTTAAATGTCTTATCATTTTCTTTGATGTAAAGGGATTGGTATACTATGAATTCGTGCCCAAGGGTCACACCATTAAACAAAATTACTATCTTGATGTATTGCAATGTTTAAGGGAGGCTGTGCGTCAGAAACAACCCGAAAAATGGCATCAGAAAAATTGGCTCTTGCACATGACAACGCACAGCCAAACACGGAATTGCTTTACTACCCCAGCCACCCTATTCCCCTGAACTTGCTCCCAACGACTTTTTCCTTCACCCTGAAATTAAAAAAAGTTCTAAAAGGACATCGATTTTGACTCAATACCAGAAATAAAGGAGAATACAAAGAATATTTTGAAAAGCCTTAAAGATAGGATTTTCAGAGGTATTTTGATATCTGAAACAAAAATGGAAAAAGTGTATAGATAGTGACGGTGATTATTTTGAGAAATTTTAAATAAAACTTTATTATACCTCTGTATTTCTTTAAATATTTAGCATTCCTGGAAATTATTGATCACACTATGTATTTTGGGTTGGCAGAGATAGTTTTCTCTGTTGACTTGATTGATAATTCTACTTATCAAAGAAATAGGTGTTATTTTATGACAGGAAGCAAAAATAGCAGAAGATAGAACTTAAGTATGAGCCATGAACTAACACTGACAAGAAAATTTCTCTCACGCTTTTGGACAGTGTAGGCGGAATCCGCCCCACATGCAAATTTAACCCCCATCCAAAACTGATATTTATAAACATGGGATGAAATTTGTTTGTATCGCTGTAAAATTAGAATACATAATAGCTGGTAGTTCTCAGTAAACAAAAAAAAAAATATTTTTCCGGCTATGCAGAATCAACCCAACCCGTCCAGTTAAGGATTAAGAATCAATAATTCGATGATATTTATTCCAACAGATGGCATAAACCATCAGCAAATTTTAACTACATAATACTTTAATAATTCAGTAAAATCCCTCTATAGTGAACCCCAATGGGACAGAGCTTTTGGTTCACTATAAACACGGTTTAGCTATTTTTTTTTTTACTTTCAAAATTTTTAGACCGTATATTTAAAGAACAGCCATACACACTGGAAGAGGCTGCCTCCTAATAGTGATCACTTTGTTTTAATTCCCATACTTGACCAATTTCCTTACATTAATATTGAATAATAAAATAAATCATTAGATGATAGGTTCTTGTCATTAGCATACATGCATCTCTGTCTAATTTCAAAATCAAGACAAATCCTTGGCAAAGTTTTATTAAATGATATAAAATGATTTTAAAACATTTTTATCACATTATATAACACAATGTTTACTTGAAAATTGGCTCTAATACCTTGTTGCTTTAAAGCACTCTTCAAGCATTGCACCTTTCAAATAAGTTAATAAGTATAAAATAGAAGTATTTAAAAGGCGATGTTTCTTTTATACATAAAACAAACTTCTACTGTCCTTACTGCGATGAAAAAAAAATATTGGGATGGCTCGGCTCATCAGTGTGAACCCTCCCAGCGGTTTCGCCAAATTAATCCACCAGACCGCTTCTCAGAGCTCTAATACTGTATTGGATCATTCTGCTTTTATATGCTACATTAAAGGATAGAATCTTAGAAATGGTTTTCAAGTAAACTATGGACATAAGCTTATAGGAGTAGCATTACATTCAAATATTTGCTTCGAGCAATACTCTTCAGCAAACTATAAAGACAAGGCCAGTTAGGCATAAATTAACACAAAGCAATGACGCGCCATCTATACATATAAAATAGAAGGATTTAAAAGCGCGAATGTTTCTTTTATACATAAAACAAACTCCTACTGTCCTTACTGCGGTGAAAAAATATATTGGGAGGGCTTGGCTCATCAGTGGTGAACCCTCCCAGCGGTTTTCGCCAAATTAATCCACCAGACCGCTTCTCAGAGCTCTAATACTGTATTGGATCATTCTGCTTTTATATGCTACACTGAAGGATAGAATCTAGAAATGGTTTTCAAGTAAACTATGGACAAAAGCTTATAGGACAGTAGCATTACATTCAAATATTTGCTTCGAGCAATGCTCTTCAGCAAACTATAAAGACAGGCCAGTTAGGCAAAACTTAACACAAAGCAATAACGCGCCATCTATACATATAAAATAAAAGGATTTAAAAGCGCGAATGTTTCTTTTATGCATAAGTCCTATAAGCTATAAGCTTATGTCCATAGTTTAATTGAAAACCATTTCTAAGTTTCTATCCTTCAGTGTAGCATATAAAAAGCAGAAGGATCCAATACAGTATTAGAGCTCTGAGAAACGGTCTGGTGGATTAATTTGGCGAAACCGCTGGGAGGGTTCACCACTGATGAGCCAAGCCCTCCCAATATATTTTTTCATCGCAGTAAGGACAGTAGAAGTTTGTTTTATGTATAAAAGAAACATTCGCGCTTTTAAATCCTTTTATTGTATATGTATAGATGGCGCGTTTATTGCTTTATGTTAATTTATGCCTAACTGGCCTTGTCTTTATAGTTTGCTGAAGTGCATTGCTCGAAGCAAATATTTGAATGTAATGCTACTGTCCTATAAGCTTATGTCCATAGTTTACTTGAAAACCATTTCTAAGATTCTATCCTTCAGTGTAGCATATAAAAGCAGAATGATCCAATACAGTTTAGAGTCCGAAGCGGTCTGATGGATTAATTTGGCGAAACCGCTGGGAGGTTCACCACTGATGAGCCAAGCCCTCCCAATATATTTTTTCACCGCAGTAAGGAAAGTAGAGTTTGTTTTATGTATAAAAGAAACATTCGCGCTTTTAAATCCTTTTATTTTATATGTAGATGGCGCGTTATTGCATTGTGTTAATTTATGCCTAACTGGCCTTGTCTTTATAGTTTGCTGAAGAGCATTGCGCGAAGCAAATATTTGAATGTAATGCTACTGTCCTATAAGCTTATGTCCAAAGTTTACTTGAAAACCATTTCTAAAATTCTATCTTCCAGTGTAGCATTAAAAGCAGAATGATCCAATACAGTATTAGAGCTCTGAAAAGCGGTCTGGTGGATTAATTTGGGGAAACCGCTGGGGGGTTCACCACTGATGAGCCAAGCCCTCCCAGTATATTTTTTTTCATCGCAGTAAGGACAGTAGAAGTTTGTTTTATGTATAAAGAAACATTCGCGCTTTTAAATCCTTTTATTTTATATGTAGATGGCGCGTTATTGCTTTGTGTAAAGTTAATAAGTGTTTTTCTTCCATTTTCTATCATGCTTCCATATATTCTTCTTAAATCTAGAGTTCGTTTTGTCTTGAACCTGTCATGCAAACCATTGCTAGCTTTAAATCGCCATAGTTCATGGCATAAAAAAATAATTTAGTTTCATCACAGGCACATTTATTTGGACTTTTTTTTTACCCTTACACGTACGATCGCGGCATAAGTTGAGGTTGATTTCTCTTTGTAAACAATTATAATAGCCTTCAAATTTATCTCTTAATAGAAAAGATATATTTTCTTATTTTAACATGTCCTGAAATTTTGCCTGTGTTGTTTCACTTTGAAAGTTTTGAAAGCGGCCTTTTTTTTTTAAGTGATAACGTTTAGAATGTCTTTGTTTTTTTTTTTGGAAGCCAATTTCATTTTTTCTATTTCAAATTTGATGGTGCAAAGATATTTATTTTTAAAAAGTATAATGTGTAAATGTATATAACATACAGCAAAAATAGATTGCAATTGAAAACAAACAATAGCGCAAAATTCATTGTTTAGAAATCGCGATCCGCGAGCTGAAACATGCTCAAAAATTTGTTGTTTTAATTTTTTATTTTAATTACAATTTTAAGTTCGTTATAAGCATAGTATTTTAAATAGATTTTATTATTTTGGGACCTAAAATAGGTCCATTATAGGGGTAGTTCTTTATATTAAAAATTGCAAAGTTCGTTATAAAGATGGTATTTTCAATGGAATGGAATCGGGAATCGCCTTAGGTTCGTTATAAGGGAAGGTTCGCTATATCCTGGGTTCGTATTAGCGGGTTTTTACTGTATATCCTATAAAATATGCATATGATTGGGCTTTTCAAATATTAAAAATATAACAAGACTTGACAAAAATAACTATCATAAATCTCAAATGACATACTCGGGACATGCTGTGATAGCCAAATTAGTCTCAAATATACCTCGCCTTAATTGTTTGTTGTCAGTGTTATTTATCCGCCGATTGGTATTCCCATCTTCTCAGTGCTGCCTCTTGGCAGTGGCCCTATATACAGTAAAACCCGCTAATACGAACCCTGGATATAGCGAACCTTCCCTTATAATGAACCCACGGCGATTCCCAATTCCATTCCATTGAAAATACCATCGTTATAACGAACTTTGCGATTTTTAAAATAACGAACTACCCTCTATAACCCCCTATAAGAAACCTATTTTCGGTCCCAAAATGATCAAATCTATTAAAAATACTAGGCTTATAATGAACTTAAAATTGCGATTTTAAAAAATTTTAAAAAACTAAATTTTTATCATGTTTCAGTTCAGGATCGCGATTTCAAAACAAAAATTTAGCGGCATTGTTTGGTTTGATTTACATTCTTTTTGCTGTATGTTGTTTAAATTTTTACCCATTATACTTTTATTTAATATAATATATTTGCATTCTACAATTTTTATATAGATAAAGTATATACGAATGGCTTCCAAAATGAAGAAAAGAAACAAAGAATGAGGTTCTAAAAAAAAAAAGCAGTGGCAGCATGCACTTTTAAAAGCATTCTATATCAAGTTTAACCTAGGCTAAGAAATAATTCCAAATAATTTTAAAGCCAGAAATGGTTTGAATAACAGGTTAAAAACAAAATTTAATCTATACCTCGGAAGAATTTGAGGAAACTGGAATTGGAAGGGGGGAAAAAAAACAGTGCCAGTGTCTGAGGGCCAAACAAATCGACTTATAAATTCTCAAAAACTACACTACAGTTCTATTTTTAGAATGGAATTCTTTTTAGGTATATGACTCATTCAGGGTTCGCGGATATTCCCCCCAAGCCGGGCGTTTTAGCACCGATTTTGTGTTTGTAAATTGACGTTTTTTATTCGCAATTTCACCGATCGCACTATCGTATCAACATGGTTTCCAACATGGTTTCGTGTCTGCTTTTTCTTTAATTGGATACTTTTGATTCATCTTCATTTGATTCAGAATACACCGAGATTTATTCCTTTGATGGATATAACGATATTTTAAGACAATTCTGATTTTCAAATTTTACTTTTCACTTTCAAACAGCAATTTTTTTCAAATAAATTTAGTATTATATTATTTGAGAAAGATGTTCTAAAATACTCTTATAAACTTTTAAATAATAATTAATAAAGCTTTGCCTAGGGAATTTGGCTTTAATTTTAAAATTATGCATAGAGGTTATATATAAACATGTATGCTAATGATAAGTAGAACCTTTCTATTATCAAATGACTTCTTTTGATATTCAGCATTACTGTAAATAAATATGTCAATTTAGGGAATTAAAACTAAATGACCATTATTAAATGGCTGCCTTTTCCAGTGTGTTGTCTGTTTTTTAATTTATACGGTCTAAAAATTTAGAAAAGTAAAAAAAAAAATGGCCAAACCGTGGCTATAGTGAACTAAAAGCTCTGTCCCCTTGGGGTTCACTATAGAGGGGTTTTACTGTATTTAATTGCACAAACCTACACTGGTCAGGTGTTATAAGGCAGAAGTTTATACAATAAAGAACATCCCACAAATTTTTCTACACGAGTAGCTAAACAGATATTTAATCCGCAGTGATCCAAATATGCCAAGTGTCATTATTAGAATTCCAATATACAGTTGTTTTTATATGTTGGAAATTGGTTTCCCTAAATGAAAAAAGGTCACCTCTCCCATCAAAATAGATGCTAAAACCATTGACTATTTTAGCAAACTGGGGTCAATGACAAAGCCACAAACCTTGAAAGAGTTTTGGCAAACTCAAACCAAGAGACCATGGTTTTCATGTCAATGACTTACATCAGTCCAGGACTGACCTGAGTTCATGAGATGGATCAGAGTCCTTAAATTTTTATAATTTGCCAAAGTGGCTATTCTATGGCCAAAAGATTGATGAAAATTTTTCATAGAGTATTTTAAAAATTTATAAATACATACATACTTGCCTGATACGCTTCACCAATTAACATTTTTCCTCTTAAATCTTTTAACTACATTTCACTTTAAAAATATTATTCAATTTAACTTTCGATTTTCATCATCTCCCATCGGCTGAAAGAGGAGAATCAACGCAGCGTTTGTTCTCCATGTTTAGGAGCGGCTGCACATGGTGTCTGTTCCTCATGTCAGAGACGGCCATTTCTTTTGAGTAGTGCTCCCAGTCTTGATGACAAAGGCAGACGCATTCTACTTTACCCAGTGTGGAGATAAGAAAGAAGAACTTTGAGCCTCAAAGCAAAATCTCACCATCTGAATTATATTTATATAACCTATCAAGGAACACTAATGAAAATTTGCATGTTAAACTGATAATCAATTCTGAAAACTATTCAAAATTCTGCAAATAGAAAAAAAAAAAAGATTGTTGAAATTGAAGCTTAATTTCTTAGAAGCCTTTCATATTATTCAGACATACAATTTCCAATCGATAAAAGATTAAACTCTGACACCTACCTTTCTGCCATTGCTGCAGTTAATTAAAAGAAATGTCATTGCAAAAATAAGCTTATAAAGCTTGGCTTCAAATTTTCATACTTTATTTAATTTATTATAAACCTCAACACACACATCATGTCTTTCATCCCAGATAGTGTGATGAAATCCTATTTGCAACCTTCGGATAAATCAAAGGTACAAGACCCATCCCCTTTCCCCAACAAGAACTTATCCAACCACAAAAGAGAGATAAGTATCAAGCTAAAGCTGGTAGTCATAGCATCTTAATACAGTAGAACAAGCTCCAAGAGAGGACACCTCTCTACAAAGCACAGTTTTCATTGAGAAAAATACCATTTTTACTAATTAGCAACTCTCTGATAAAAGGACACCTCTCCCTAAAAGACATTCTGGCTCTGCAAGTAAATGTCCTTTAGAGAGAGGTTCTGCTATATTACCTGGAATTTGTTTATAATAAGTCTACTTAAACAGAGTTTGTAGAAAATGCAATAAACATAACATTCAGAAGAAAAATGTGAAATTTCCTTCAAATGCCAAAGCGCCATAATAAACTCATATGTAAATTTTCCGAATCCAAGCACCCTATTGGGCTTTCTCAGCGAACAATCCCCAAACACAAATACTTATTAAGTATTGATATCAAATACTAGATACTTCTAACCAAATCACTTATTCATAGGTGATTTGGTTAAAAGCGTCTAGTTTTTAGCAATGGAGATTAATACTGACAACCAGATAACGAAAAGTGACTAACTACCTACCTAACCCTATCTATCTTCAGAGAAAAAAATACTTTATCCACTGATGGGAAAGAACAAAAAGATGAGAAAAATCAAACGATAAAAGGAACAAAATACTGTGATATCAAAGTCATGTTATATTTATGGGAAAGATGAGTTTTTTTAGTTGAGAAACTGTTGTGTTTTTAACTCTAAAAGCACACAAAAATATAATAAACTTGAATTTGTTTATTCAAGTCTCAAAAAACAAAGCTTTGCATATATAACAAATAATAATGAAGTAGAAGAAAAAACATTTTAGGAAAAGCAAAAACAAAACAAAAGTACTGGTCAAAAAGAAACATTTAAAATCGCAGATTAATATCTTCAACAGAAACAACGACCAAATAAATTTTTAAGGAGCACAATAAATAAAATCTTTAGAATAAAGAGCACATCGAGAGTGCATAAAATCCAAGAAAAATTGGTGCATATCCTGAGCTACAAAAGTAGTCAAGGAATGCTCGCAGCATCTTAAGAGCAGGTCGTCATCAGAACTAGTGTCAGAGAGAAAAAAAATAATTTTCTCTCTCTTCTAAGACTAAGATCAAGTTATATTAAAAGACACTAATCTCCCATCGCCCAACCTCATATTGAAGACAAATAGACTACCATACATCATTGGATGGAGTTAGAGAATGGGATATTCATTTTTCTGAACTAACAAGTCCATTGTCAGTGATACACCAGGTAAAATGCCACTAATCAAGGAATTAAGCCTGATCTAGAAAATGAAATTATTGCCCCAAAGAAAGCAAGATTAGAAAATGCTAAATTATTATCGATGATTTCAACCTGAAATTTTATATATCTTAGAATGGCCAGTCAAATTTTACTACCACCCTACCTCCTTTTACTGTGCCCTTTGTAAATCGTTTGAAAAGAGTAGTTTATCATCTTGATCTTTAAAAGAAAGGTCACCCCCATGTCAAAATAGATGTTAAAATAAGCAACATCAACAGTATCATGCACAATAATGTGTATGAATTGTGCCTGAAATGTAATAATGGCAGAAACATAGTAAAATATCAATAGCAATATAGTCAAGAACCTAATTAATAACATCGCTTGGGACCTAAAACATGGCTTTAGAATTAGGATTTTATAACCAAGTTGCTACTAAAAGACTGATATAATTGTGGAATAATGGAGATCAAATTCCAGACGCCGCCGGACGGCTCAGGTGACTGTAAACAAACAAGCCCCTATTTTAGACTCTCATATGCTGAGTATATGAAACTTTGGATTAAAGTCAAATGCCACATTATTACTTTTTTTGTTTAATAAATTCTAAGGGTTTTTTTAAATACTACATTGTGACATCGAGTTAGATCTCATTGTAGATTGAACTTTATTTTCATTTTCAAATTTTTGTTGATCAGAATCATTCTACATATGAGTTGAATGAAGTTCGTGTGTTTAATCTTCTTTTTAAGATATCCCTTGAATATTATAGTTGGGTCTCTTACGATGTGTAAATTTTATTGATCAACTTCAAATTTCTGATTTGTTTAATTCATCTAGTAGCATTCTAGTATTGGTTTGGAATAGAAACCTTTATAACTACAGATTTTTAAGTGTTTATAATCCCATTAGTCTTATGATGTTTTTTGTGTTTTTATGTGTTTGCCATTGAGTTTTTTTATCATTTTCTCCGATGTTTTAATATTATTAGAAATATTTTTGAAATGTATCAGAATTAGACATACATCGTTTGAAACTACAAGTACAGTAGATTTATATTTCTTCAGACCAGGAGATGAGCTAACAGTGGATGCCCAACGTGGAGCTTATTTCCTGAAAATCACAAACTGATAGGATTACATTTTGTGAGAAGTAAGGCTTGCGATTCTGAGAAGATGTTCTACATGCTCTACCGATTAAAAATTTATAAATACAGAGGTTTTGAAGTGTTTTGAAGTGAATAATTTCTTCTTCATAGTCTAAACTTTATTTTACACAAACGTTTCCCGCGCCTTTTGTTCTTTAGTTAATTTTTTTAATACTTAAAAAAATTCTCACATATTTTTTTTTTCCCAGAAAATAATCTCTTATGCCTCGTTCCATTTTAATTTTAATTATCGCATGAAGTATGTTTTAAACTTTTTATTAGAAACCTGGGAATAATTTAATATATGTTATTAAGTTCCTTTCGTCCAAAAATCTACTTATATATTTGCCTTATTCTTTTTGTTTGTCTGTTTGTCTGTTTGTCTGAAGCTCACGGATAGAATGCGCGCTCATTGGCTGCCAGGGAACACGTGTCCTCCCTGCCCCCCTCTAGACAACCCTGTTATTCAAAAACCATACATCCAATCGCCATGAAATTCTGGGATATTATTAGGTATATCCCCGGAAAGGTTTTCGAAAAATAATTTCTTGAATATCTTGAATATCCTTAGAGTTATTTGCAGAATTGTAGATATAGCTCGCAAGCAGCGCCGCCATTGCGACGACGGAGATAGGCTTAAGTTTGCTGCTCCACCCCTGTTGACCTTGGGTCATCGTGTGAGTCACAGCATGATGCAACAAAAACACTCTCTCTGGGGATTGCGGCGTCAACAACCTGTAAGTTTGCCTCTCTCATAAACCTGTCTATACAGACCACCCTGACTATAGCGACCACTCTAGACAACCCTGTTATCAGCTGCCTGTCTATACAGACCACCCTGTCTATAGCGGTCACCTTAGGCAACCCTGTTATCAGCAGTGTGATACATCCACCTGTCTATACAGACCACCCTGTCTATAGCGACCACTCTAGACAACCCTGTTATCAGCTGTGTGATACATCCACCTGTCTATACCGACCACCCTGTTAATAGCGACCACCCAAGTCAACGTTTTTAAAATATATTCGCACTCGGGTAAACCCCGGGCGTTGCCCGGGCCATTCGTCTAGTGCATAATAATATATAATTTAACTCTAACGTATTTTTTCTTAACTTCAAGTTATTTTTTTCAAAGTTTCCCGCGTCTTTTGTTTTTCCCAACCTGGGTTAAATTTAGTTCCCTCTAGGGACAAATTTGATTGACAGCGGCGACAACTTTTGGACATCTCAGGGGAAGATAGACATCAGTACAACGAAAACAACTCCAGATGTAAACGCGTTAGGCGGGAAAGTCTGAGGGCCAATGGAATCAGTCTGACGAAAACCAGTGAAGGAGAAGGAGGGCCTCTCTTAGGCTCCTATAGGCCTTGTGCTTTGTGAAGAGATGATTTTTCTTCATTTTCAACTTTTACCTTTTTTATTTTTTTTTATAGTCAGTAATAGCTTGATTAAGTCTTACTAAATTTATATGATATATTTTATTAATTTCAATTTTATTTCAGCTATGCTGATGCTAGAAAGGATGCATGCATGCAATATACAAATATTTTGTAAAAAGTTTTCTTATATTTTATTTTTGTAACTTTCTTAGTAAATCCATCCAATCAATATATATTTGCTTTAATTTCCTTTTAGTTATATAACTTAAATTAGTAGAGGTAACTAGTTATATTATTTTTTTATTTAACTTAGCGTAATTAGTAAAAATTTCAATTATCACATTAAGGAAATTTTTTTTTCTGGCCGTTTGTAATACTTCTAATAATCAAATTGTTCATTTTGGCATTTTAGGTTATCGCAAGCCATTTAGCTTACTAGGATAAGCATGATTTCAGAGCTTTTCTGCTATTTCTTTTAAGATATATAGGCCATATAATGTATACCAAAGTATAGTAATTTATATTTCCTTTTTTTTTCCAAATCTTTATTCGTCCTAGTAATTAGCTCATCATTTTTTGAGGCACTATTTGCCTCAAAATATTTTGCGTAATTTTAAGTTATATGAATATAATGTTTGGACATAATGTTCGTTTTGATTAAAAATTGTATTTATTTAGCCTCACTTATTCACGAGCCTTTTAACTTTGTTTATTTGATTTTGTAATCCACTTATTTCATTTTATATATTGCATTATCGCAAAGTTTTCGCCTTTCTAGAATGGGTTTGATTTTATTTTTTTCTTGAAATGCAATATATTTAGTCAAATATTCCCTCAGTCATGCCCATTTTAATTATTAGGTGATGCAGCAGTATTTATTGGTGTAGTATTCTGTGTTTAAAATATAGACAATATCATCATCATCATAGAGCGCGTGAAGCGAAAAACATTGGATTCGAATATAAAGGAAATTGTAAAATAAAATAAATGTAACCGTTTAAATATATATAATTGTGATAAAATAATTTCATCTGGTGAGTAATGTTTAATTAATAAATTAAATAATAACTATACAACATAAATTGGCGACGATAATTTGAAAATATAACTGTAGCCCTAAAAAACAAGTATGGCAGCCAACCTGACGCCACCTTTACCAATGAATATGAATGCTAGCAATTTATTTGCGGAATATAAGCAATGGATGGAATCCTATGCCATTTTTGAAATAGCATCTGGAATTTCAAAAAAATCGGATGAAATTAAAGAGAGCAACTCTATTGCATTGTTTAGGGCCAAATGTACAACGTATATTTTTCAACTTGCCAGATGAAAAGGAAAATTATGAACAAACTAAAATGGCTTTAGATAAATATTTCACACCTTATAAAAATGTGGTCACTGAGAGATTTAAATTTAGACAAAGAGTCCAGAAAGATGATGAATCGATCGACAACTACCTAATTTCTTTAAGAAAGCTTTCTAAATCTTGTGAATTTGGGAATTTAGAAGCTGATATGATAAGAGACCAAATAATTGAAAAATGTAACAACAAAAAACTTAAAGAAAAATTGTTGCAACAAGAAAATTTGACACTGTCAAAAAACCATTGATATTGCTAGAATGTTAGAAATTTATAGAAAAGAAATTAGACTTCTGAACCTCAAAATGATCAAACACTAAATAGAGTTCAAATTAAACCTAAAAAGCACTATAATGATTATAATTTCAACAAAGGTAGATTCACTAATCAAGGTACCCCATCATTTTCAGGTACCTCAAAGCCTAAATGGTATCGCTGTGGAATATATACACATTCAGCACAAGAATGTGGTGCTAAAAAAATGACTTGTTCATATTGCAATAAATTAGGGCATCTTTTTAGAGCTTGCAGGAACCGCCCAAATCAAAATAATAATAGAAACCACAAAAGTTTCAATCAAAATAAAGTTAAGACCATACAAGAAGAAAATAAGACTGAAGTAGGTGAAAGTTCAAATGAATATACCTACTATACAGGTGCTGAAAATAAAGAAAAAGTGCAAATAGATGGTAGTAAAATAAATATGATAATTGATACAGGGAGTGATAGAACTTTCATAAGCTATAATAAGATGCTTGAATTATATGGCCATAAAATTATGCCAAAATTACATGACACCACCCAACCTTTTTTTGCCTATGGTCAAGATAGACCTCTTCCATGTTATGGTTATTTCAATGCTGTGATTTCTTGGAAAGAAAATTCAATTTCAGAAGAAATTTATGTGATTGATAAAAAAGTTGAATCTTTGTTGGGAGGCAAGGCTAGTTTTGAACTAGGTATAATTAAAAGGGTAAATCATGTAAATGAAATCAATGTCTACTAATATAGAAACTCTTGTTCAAGAACATGAACATCTTTTCCATGGACTTGGAACTATAAAAGGCTATAGTCATAAAGTGACATTGAAAGACAACTATAGGCCCATTGCCCAGAGATGCCGTCGTATACCTTATGCAATGGTAGAAGCAGTAAATCAAGAGCTTGATAAGATGCTAGAGAATGGAATCATTGTAGAAGTGCATCAAGGTTCTGAATGGGTTTCTAACATAATAGTTGTTCCAAAAAGGGATAGTGAGGAAATTAGACTATGCATAGACCTTCGGGAAGTGAATAAAGCAATATTGAGAGAAAGACATCCAATTCCTACAATTGATAATATGTTACGTGCCCTTAAAGGTGCTAAAGTATTTGCAAAGCTGGATGTAAAAAAAAGGGTTTTGGCAGGTTGACTTAGACCCTGAATCAAGACCCCTCACAACTTTCATCACGCACACACACCGTGGTTGTTACAGATTTTGTGAAGTTCCTTTTGGTTTATCAAGTGTTCCAGAGGCATATCAGAAAGGAATAGACTCAATTTTGCTTGATTTGAAAGGTGTAATTTGTTACTTGGACGATGTCGTAGTTTACGCCAAAGAGAGACAAGAACTAGAAGAAAGGCTTAGAAAAGTCTTACAAAGATTTGATAAAGTAGGCATTAGGCTCAACAGGAATAAGTGAAAATATGCCATGGAACAATTGGATATTTTAGGTCACATTGTTAGTAGTGAAGGTATTAAACCTGATAATAGGAAAATAGAAGCGGTCTTAAATTTTCCAATACCAAAAAATATTGAGATGTTAAGGTCATTCTTAGGAACTTGTGGGTTTTAAAGAAAATTCATACCTAATTTTTCTAAATTGGCAGAACCTCTAAATAATTTGACTAGAAAAAAATGTTAGGTGGAATTGAAAACAAATAAAGCATTTCAGGATCTTAAAGAGTCACTAACAAAAGAGCCATGCTTGGCATATTACAACTTGAACTCACCAACTGAATTAATCACAGATGCAAGCCCTATTGGTCTTGGAGCAGTATTAATACAAACACAACAAAATGGCATTAAAAGACCCATTGCATATGCCAGTATATCCTTAACTGATACTGAAAAAAGATATTCACAAATAGAAAAAGAGACATTGGGATGTGTATGGGCAATTGAACATTTTAACACCTATATTTGGGGAAGGAAATTTGTGTTAAAAACAGATCACAAACCTCTAATCTATATGCTGAATCCTAAAAATGGAGCTGTTTTGCCTCCAAGAATTCAAAGATTGAGTTGGAGATTACAACCATATATGATTTTGAAATTGAATTCATTCAAGGAAAGCAAAATATTGCAGATATATTTTCAAGACAACCTCTTTCTAACACAAGTGATGAAAAAATGGCTGGAGGACTATGTTCATAAAGTCTTATCCATCACTTCTGAAGAACTTCAAGCACTGTCTTTGAAAGAGATAAAAGTTTGTACAGAGCAAGATCCTTTGTTTCAAAAACTGAAAAAGATGGTTCAAAAGGGAGTTTGGCCATATCCTTTGAATGAAGAATTAAATGTTTTTATAAGTTTAAAAATGAACTCTCAATTTTTGATAATCTTATCTTAAAAGGAAGTAGAATTTTGCTACCTTCAAAACTAATAAAAGAGAGTCTTGAGAATTGCACATGAAACACATCAAGGAATGACAAAAACCAAACAACTGTTAAGAGAAAAATATTTTTGGATAAACATGGACTTTGACATTGAAAATTTGATGAGAAACTGTCCAATTTGTGTAAGGAATCAACCATTGATAAATGATCAACCATTGCAAATAGTTCCGTTACCATCAAAACCTTGGATGAAACTTGGAATTGACATAGTTGGTCCAATTGGCCATCATTATGTTTTAACAGTGATCGACTACTATTCTTCATATCCTGAGGCAATGACAATAGGAGACATTTCCAGCAAGACAATTATTAAAAGATTGATGGAGATTTTTTGCAAGACATGGTTATCCACATGAAGTTGTAACAGATAATGGCTTACAGTTTGTAAGTACATCAATGGAAAGATTTTTAAAAGAATGTGGAATCAGGCACATCAAAGCCTCACCCTATTACCCAAAAAGTAATGGGAAGATTGAAAGATTTCATAGATTTCTAAAGAAACAATTTAATTCAAGTTCTGAAGAAGGGAAAGATTGGAAAGAAGATTTATCCAGAATTTTAATGTCTTACCGAACTACTCCAAACAGATCTACAGGAAAGACTCCAGCATTCCTATTATTTTCAAGAGAAATCAAAACTAAATTAAGCTCACTTGTTAATGATGCAGAAGAAGATGAATCCAACATAAAAGAATTCAATATGGTCTACAAAGAAAAAATGAAAACATATAATGATATAATTCGGAAAGCTAGTCCTCATAATTTTGAAATTGGAAATTTAGTTTATGTGGCAAATCCAAATAATGGAAAACTTGATTCAAATTTCAGATCAGAACATCATGTCATTCTTGAAAACACTTCAATAAATTCTTTTAAATTAGTCAACACTAAAAATGGGGAAATAATTCATAGAAATGCTAAACATTCGAAACATGTTCCTACTCAAGAGACCAATCAAGGAATTTCTGACTTGATTCCAGAAGAGAGCCAGGAAAATCTTAGTTCAGATTCAACAAGAATTGAACACCTCAAACCAAGACAAGGACACTTCTTTAAACCGACCAAGTTCAAGTAGAACAGGGTCTACATTTAACCCAGTTGTTTCAGATAGACTTGATGCCGAGACTCTTCACCAGTTGCCACCAGAGGTTTCTCCACCCTTGCCGACTACCAAGGAACCCGTGATCACCAGGAGTGGAAGAGTCGTCAAGCCATCATCAAGATATAAAAAACATGATTCCTTTCATCTAAAGGAAGGAGGGAATGTAGTATTCTGTGTTTAAAATATAGACAATATCATCATCATCATAGAGCGCGTGAAGCGAAAAACATTGGATTCGAATATAAAGAAAATTGTAAAATAAAATAAATGTAACCTTTTAAATATATATAATTGTGATAAAATAATTTCATCTGGTGAGTAATGTTTAATTAATAAATTAAATAATAACTATACAACAATTTGCATCATATATATAATTATTAGATAATAAACGGCATATATTGGATTTAATAAAATATTTATTTTGCCAATATTTCGGCTGGCTGAACGCCAACCTTTATCGAGGCATTACATTTTTGTATACACAAACTCAGCGCCGCATAATGTTATAATATCACAGTTGAAATCAATTAAAATACAGAGTAGGTGGGAGAAATTTGGGCATGAAAAACCTATTATAAAAAAATGCAATCAAAAATGTAAAATATCTTGAAATATAAAAGGAAAAAAGTTCTATCTTATATTTAAAAAATTGTAATAAGTACATAAAAATAATTCATTAATAACTCTTAAGGAGATAAATGTAAAAATGTATGTATCTATTAAAACATTTGAAAATAAATTTAAAATGATTTAAACAAAAACTGTAAGAACCTTATAAAAGTTTTTAAAAATGTGGGTATTTAAAAATTCATTTCAAAATTTAGGAGATCGATTTATAAATAAGTAAAAAATATTTTATAAAAATGTATTAAAATGGAAGTTAAAACAATTTAGGATGAATAAATGAGAAAATAAATTAAAAAATGGAAACTAAAAAGTTTAAATTATTGCATGTAAAATGTTATATATTTAATGTATCAATACTTTTACGTTTTGAAGCGATAAATGTAAAAATAATTAAACAAGTGGTATGTATTAATTACAGGTAATTACTAATGTGTGGAAATATAATTTAAGAAATCGCGGGTATTACAACAAAATATAAAGTAAAATTAAAGCAAAAAAAAAAAAAAAATAAAAAGCAAAGTTATGAAATTTAAAAAACGGCACCTTTCCCTTTAAAATAGTACATAATAAGTCAATTAAACAATAAAAATTAACTATCGTGAAGATAGAGGCTGCCTGGCCGGCATTCATATTTCTTGAAAAAAGACACCTCGGCCAGTATAAATCTTTTTATTACCTCGACGTTTCGACAAAAAGCTTTTGTCCTCGTCAGGACAAAAGCTTTTTGTCGAAACGTCGAGGTAATAAAAAGATTTATAATGGCCGAGGTGTCTTTTTTTCAAGAAAAATTAACTAATTGAAATTAAAATAATTAGACAAAAAAATTAAGAAGATCTAAATGGTGTGTAGATGTCTGGTAAATCAATTTTCCTATTTATGCTTTCTTTGTCTTCTACAGAGGCCCAGCTTTCTAAGAAAAATCGGCAGTGTTTTTCTTTAATGTTCTGGTATAAAATAGCTGTATTTTTCGAAATCCGGAGTGTGGTTGTTCTTTAGTGCATGATCAACAAGGAGAGATAGTTGGTTGTAATTCCTTAGTCCTGATTTGTGTTGATTTATACGATCTTTGAGTGGTTTGCTGGTTTCCCCAATATAATTAGCTTGGCAATTGTTACAAGGTATTATAGCAAATTATATAAGGGAAACCAGCAAACCACTCAAAGATCGTATAAATCAACACAAATCAGGACTAAGGAATTACAACCCACTATCTCTCCTTGTTGATCATGCACTAAAAAACAACCACACATTTATACCAGAACACTTATTGTATCACCTTTTCTAGATGCACTAGATCTAAATATCTAGAAATTTTGTGTGACTATATCTAATTAAGTACAGACACTAACGAGAGAAGGTTGTCTTGCCATAGTATATATATGAGAATATTTCATGGATTTACTGCCAGCAGAAGGCATGACAGAATATGATAAAATCCGAGCCGAACCAGTCATGTTCATTGTAATTTCTTATAAATATCTTGAACTACCAAGCATTAGCTAAATTTCTTTTTTTATTATTATTGGATATGCTCGTGAATCAGACGTGCGGTTTCTCTCCACGACGATAGTGTTTTAAGCATAGTTTTTTTTGTGAAGGATCTGAGCAGTTCTAGATGGAAAGAGATCCTGGAGTTAGAATGGGAATCTAGATAGGAAGACTCAAGCCACTCATCGCAGATAACTCCAGTGATTAATTAAGACAACTCTAACTAACAGGATGTTCAGAAGGCAGAACTTTAAGGAATTGGTCATGTCGAAGACGATATTTGCGCAGGTGTCTGGGAGTAATGGTGAGAAAGGATTGCAGTAATCCGACTAATAACAGTTGAATAGATAAAATAGAAAGATCCCATATTTGGAAAACATTATCAGTGGGAGCAGATATCACTGAGAAATATATAAGTCCTTTTTTATTATTATATTTTGGAATCATGCATGATGAGTTTAGAAACGAGTTGACGCCTTGAAGTGGCCTTCTCATGGGGATTGATCGAGCTTGCTGATAATTAGAGGGAGCGTAGCGTGTCAGGCCAGTGTATTAAGAAGAAATGGAGAAGACAGTTGAGCTAATTAAAATTAACGAAGATATAGAAGATTCTCCTTGGATTCGGTTAATCTTAATTACTGCGATGAGAACGGTGTTATAAGTCTGGAGAAAGTTGATTTGGTCACTTAAAGGATGACCTCCTAGATGTGGCAAAAATCATTATGGTACTTATTGAATGCCGGACGGGATTCGCGTGTAACAATTCATGTCGTCAAGGGAGAATAGAAGGAGACCAAGAGACACCACAAAGGATCTGGGTGATGACAGAAAGGACGACATAGTGTGAGTTCAACGATATTCACTGGTAACATATACGATTCCTTCCACGTCAATGTTTAGACAACCACTTCATTCTGAAATCAGGAGCGAGTATTAACCCTAATGTTGAAATCCTTTAGAGCGACATCTCCTATGTCATAACGTGAATAAAGACAATAGAACTACCTAGATCAACTGTTTCCAAATGAACATTTATGACCTGCAAGAAAGCCTTCATTCACCCGCATGAATATGTCTTAGACAAGCGACTTAGTTCCATGAGCTACTATTCTGTGAGTTAGAATTAGCAGTAATCTTAAGAATCTTTTTTTGGAAGGAACGAGAGGAATTACATAGTCTGATTCAACCTGCGTACAATATTTATAAGATCATACCAAGTTACAGTTAGCATCTAGAATCTACAATATCTGTGAAAAAAGGCTTGTATAATTTCTTGAAGGGAATATTGTTCAGCTAAGTTTTGTGACTCAACCGACTTTTGTACATATATATCTCTATGTTCCCATGATAAGGTCACCCTATCTCGTTTAGTGTGGAGACAGTACTAAAAGATTGGCATGTCAAAACCCAGTGACAACAGTAAAATGTTTACTAACCAGCTCAGACAGGACTTCTAAGGCATTTAGATATGCTTATCTCCTAAAGAAGGGAAAGTCAGGCGAAGATAGACTAAGAGGAATTTTCCTCCTTTCAAATAGGGCCAGGTTGTTAGCTTTGATAAGAAGCGGCAGGGGAGGATAGATTCCCAGAAAGGGCTCCTGAGATATCAAAGTAGGCTAACACAATATCGGGATTCACTCCCGATGAAGGGTTTCTTTTACCGTTCTTCTGAGGGAGCCAAATAGGCTGATGTTGGTCCTAGAGTTGTAAATTTTTTTTGTCATCACCAATATATTCAGGTAGCTTTCCCTGAGATGTTAGTTTAGCGATTTCGTTTTCTACTAGGAATATCGGGATTTAAATTCCCGATGACGGGTTTCGAGGAAACTCCAGAGGGATGAAAAGATGAAAGAATGATAGATAAATGATGGAAATGGAAAGGATGATAGATAAATGATGGAAAGATAATTGAGAGAAGATAGATAAATGAGATGGAAAGATGATAGAGAAGTTATAGAATGATGATAAAGGTTGATAGAAAGACAATAGAAAAATGATAGAAGAAGTTGTAATTATTTTTTAAAGAGAGGTAGTTACTAACATTTCTATTGTCTTGATAGAGCGAGTTTGGCTCTTCATATTGTAGTGTTCATAGATAATTTGTTTTGGCTTCAGCCTAGAGGCCAATATTTGTAAATTATATGAAATATGCACTGAGTTTGTAAAGGCTGATTTGCCTGAAGTGCAGTAACTGTATGCGCCAATCTATATGTATGAGTCCATTCTAACTATTATGTCTGGGTATATTAAATAAAGGATATTTAATCTCCTTTTGGGAATTCAGAACTTTTTTTTTTCAGAGAGTTTTCAGTTATTTTTTTAGTTACATTTTGTTTTAGTGTCAAGATATGATTTAAGATTGAAGTGAGTTCAACAGTTTTTTTTGGTAATAATTAGTATCTGGACTATGGTATATCTGTAGAGAGGAATATATTTAATAGGAAACTTAGATGCACTAGATAACTGCTGTGCTTGTAACCAATCCTCTATGGACAGGCTTGAAACATGCGTTGGGTAAATTGGACGCCCTATAATTCCTTGTGTACAGAGTGTAGTCCAAGAAGGATTTCTAATGAGAGTGTGAAGGGCAGTTGTGATCTAAGCAATGATGAGTAGGATACCAAGTGAACTCTGTTGTTAAATCCGGGACATAAGGTTGGTTATTAAAAGCCCTATAATTCCGATATCGGGGGGTTTAGCTGAAGAGCAGAGAGAGGAAGACGTCAATAACCTTGGACACGAATTAAGGTCGGCGAGTACTTGGGGATAACTCCTACATGGCAATGAGGTAGAATGCTTGAAGTTCAGTTCGCTCCAATTTTAAGTGCTAGTTCTGATGATCCATTTTTTTTTGTTTAGTCACCTAGCGTCAAGAGAAGAAGGAGAATTTCAAACTGTTAGATGCACAATTTTAATGATCGGTTAGATTCCAGTTTATTTTTTATTGTTTACAATATTTTAATTTAAGTATATATAGAGTTTGTAGAGAGGCATTTAATTTGAGTAAACTAGGGCTTTAGTTCCCAATTTGTTTTAATTTGTTATTTTATTTGATTGCACATTTTTTTTGTCCTGAAAGATTGTATTATTATTAGGGTCTATTGATAATGATAATTATAGTACTTTGGCATTTGTAGCAATTTTTAACTTTAGTATGTATGCAGTCCGTGAATGTGATATGTATGAATGGAATGACTAGTGATTGTTGTCAAAGTTAAAACTCTTATATTGTGAGTTCAAAATACATTAGAATAGTGTTAGGGAATCTAATAGGATCTTTTGTTTAATTTTGATTTCTTTATTTGTTAGGATCGGAAGCCTCGCAGGACTATTCCACTTTCTACTGATAGGAATATATCCGCTCCTTTTGTTAGGTCTCTTTTTAAAGAGTATAAGTATAATTTTTTTAAAGTAATTACTTTATTTTCATTATAATCAACTTGAATTCTAAGGGTCGTAGATAATGATCATATCTCGATCCTCAGACTGGAAGATTGCGGGAGGTCATGATCAGGCCAGAAAGCCCACGAATCTTCTCCTCGCAAGAGGGAACGAAGAGGTACCAGGTGAACTTTGTGCTAGATGAGGGATTTAGTTGCTATGTCGTAAAGCCTGGGGCATAACGACGAGACCTTGGTTAACTGTTCTGACATCGTAGTTTTCTACGCTTTATGCGTGGCTGGAATGAGAATGATTCAGACGGGAGGTTGAGAAACTTGGCATATTTAGATATAAAGGAAAATTGCTGTGCTTGTAACCAATCTTAAATGGGACGGTTTGAAACATGTGTTGGGTATCTGAAAGCCCTATAATTCCTTGTGCATAAAGCGTGGCCCAAAGGGGGTTTCTAATGAGAGTTCGTAATGCAATTATGACCTAAATAAAGGTGAATATATCTAGACGAAGTAGTTCCGTCTATAGATGATTTTAAATTTTAATACTAGCTAGTGAAAGTGACAGATGCACTGTCCAGATTTTTTTTATCGCCCCAGGCTAGCAGGATCAAACACCTATTAAAGGCTTGTCTGCCGTACGTTTTAGTTAGAATGAATTCTAGTTTAAATATTCATTAGTAAGTAGGATCGATTATATATATTTTTTTTCTTCTTTGAGTGTAACTCATTCCATGATAAGATAGGATTTAAATTATTAGGACACCTAAATGAACTTCAAAGCAGATTGCCGGAACAGGCCATTGTATCAGACTCGAAGATGGAGGATAATAAAGAAAGATTGAATATCAATTGATTTTTTAAAGAGGGGCTCTGTTCTCTTAGAACAGAGAGTTTTTAGAATAAGAAACCAGACACAGAAGAGATACTAGGATGTCAAGTATGAGTAGATACCCCAAAAGGATAAAGTGAGATATAGAATTCCTAGTTGTCAGCATTCATTCTCTTTGAGACTGGTAACAAACGCTTATTAAAGAAATTTTATTAATTTAAATTCATATGTACACATTCTGTAGGTAGGTTAGGCTATGAGATGATAGAAGTTAACAGCAGTGATCAACTAAAGATAGAAAGAAGTACGGTTGACACCCTAGATTAAGAAAATATATAATAGTCTGGTCGAGAGGACCATTTGAATATTAAAAACTAATCTTTTTATTGACTACCATCATGGTTGAGAGAGGCGAAGGACACGCCTGACACACACTCCCAGTGACAAATTTGTCGAGAACAGATTTAATCAATATATATGTTAACTCCGTTTTTATGGCGTGTCGAAATATGTCATATTTTCGTCGAATATATATCCTATTTCAATATATTTCAAAGGATTTTATCGTTTATATTAAGTTATCGATGGGGTGACAAAGCACACTCAACGGCAAATATACTATAATACCAACATTGGTTCAATTCTCAATAGGATGAGATATGAATTACCACAAACATAAATGTTGGCAATATAGATGCATACATGATAAAATACAAAAATGAGATTGATTTATATGTTGTGTGTCTAGTTTAGTATAAAACACGATGATACCGTCTGATAATAACATAAGCAAGGGTTTATTATATCAAAAAAAAAATTCCATATGATGAGACAAAGGTGAATAGGATGATAGTGAAAGGTTTCATTCTATGCAAGCGACATCTCTAATTCAAATTTTATTGATATAAATAAATATATTAACCAGAACTTTATTTGGAATATACTATATATTGTTGCATCATGGCTAATGAACCTATTTTATTTTAATTTGTAATATTATTTTTCATATATTTTAAATTCAAAATTATATTTTATATTTATTTATTTTATTAAACAGAATATATGTATTATAAACAGAATATATGTATAATAGAATCATCATTTGTATTTAGGTACACGTGTGACTTCACTGCTCTCTTTGATGTGAGAAATAAATAAATTATTCTGGAGGCTACTTAAAGTAGAGTTATCTCATTATTCCCTTATATAAATTTGTAGGATGGTTGAAACACGCTTTGGTAGAGATGCAAGTTCCGACCCAGTTGTCCTGAACCCCAACATCGACATCCCCGAGTATGATGAAACGGAAGACCCTCGCCCATGGATTGAATCTCTTGAAGAAATTGGCTTCCTGTACCATTGGGCAGACTACATTATCTCCAGTTATGCTGCCATGAATATGATTGGTAGCGCCAAAACCTGGCTGAACCTACACAAGATAAGTTTCACCAGCTGGGCAAATTTCAAGAGCCTCCTAATTGAGGATTTTGCCTCAGACGCCAACAAAGAAGAAATGAAGATGAGACTGAACAGGATGCAACAGTGGAATGAACCTGCAATCAGGTTCGCAGAGGATATCCTTGTACTGTGCAACAAGGTCGACCCCCAAATGGAAGAAGAGACTAAAATAGACTGGGTTATTGGAGGATTGAAGAAGGGATACTCTTTTGCCCTCCACCTCAACCCTCCTAGAAATACAAACGAACTTCTAGAAATTTGTAAAAAGCTGGATTTGTTCGGAAAGAATTACCAAGAACGTGCAGAAAAATCAAAAGCTCTATATAATGGACCACGCTCTCCTCGTCCCCATCATCAAGAGCAATGGAAGAATGCTACGTCGTTCAGAAGACCATATCAGAACACCTCCAAGCCCCAGGCCCCCACTCCGAGGTACTACTAGAACAAGCCTCTGCCCCAGGTATCTGCCCCTAGTCGATCTTACACTCCCAATCCTGAGCCAAAACCAGTCTATCAAGGAAAACATACAATAGGAGTCCAGATTCAAACAGAAATAGGACAGAAGACGGGAGACCAATATGTTTCAAGTGTAACAAGCCAGGACACGTAGCGCGGTATTGCAGAGTCAGGTTTGTAAGAATTGTGGAAGAGGACCCCATAGTTACACAAGACAAGGTCGAAGAAGAAATCCGAATGGATAATGGAACTGAGAAGTCAAGACCTCTGCTCTACGCTGACGTAAGTAATAGTACGTACTCTGGTATCCCTACAAGGAATAGATATGCCGCATTAGAAGATTTAAACTAAGCATCGCGCCTGAGTCCGTCAATCAAAGCAAGTCGACCATAAATGGAATTAAAAAGTTGGACCCCATATATAAAATAAACATTAACGTGGATAGAATCGGTATCTGCGAAGCTTTGATTGATACAGGCGCCGATCTTTCAGTGGTCGACCTTAGTACAGCTCTTAACACAGGTCTTGAAATAATAAATCCTGATAAAATGTGCTCTGGACCCGATGGCAAAGAATTAGATATCGTAGGAAATATTATTTTAAATATAAAATTTGATGACAAAACAATTACACATCAATTTGTGATAATGAGAACACATTTGCGAATATTTATACTTGGACGAGATTTTCTTTAAAAAATGAACGCAAAAATTGATTGTCAGCGTGAAATTATCAAATATGACTTGACAGAAAATAGTGACGTAATCAAATATCAACAGAAGAAAATAAAAAGTGCAAAGGATGCCATTATACCAGAACTTTCTATTAAATTGATTAATGCATTTGTAGAAGCAGAGGATGGCGAATACATCATCGAGGAGAACCATAAAATGTTTCAAACAAATGGACTTCGACTAGCGAGAAGCTTAATAAATGTTGTGAATAAGGAAACATATATCTGGATAACAAACCTTTACCCTCGACCATTAAAAATATTAAAAAACCAAACATTGTGCTTTGGAAGCCAGCCAGCCGAAGTGAATCTTATAGAAGAAAGTGAACAAAAAGAGCATGAATAACCCCAATTTCAGATAAACGAAAATTTATCATATAAGGGAAAGGAGAAATTGAAACAAGTTTTGGAAAAGTACGCGGATTTGTTTTCGTCGGGATTAGGAAGATCCAACTTAGCGAAATATCGGATTGATACAGAAGGCGCGAAACCGATCAAACACAAGCCGTATAGGGTGAGCGCGAAAGAGCGAGAAATCATAAAAGAGCAAATTGATGAAATGCTCAGAGATGGCATAATTAGACCATCCTCGAGTACATGGTCCTTCCCTGTAATCTTGGTCAAGAAGCGAGATGGTAAGTACATATTTTGCGTTGACTACAGAAAATTGAATGATGTAACAGTGAAGGATGTTTACCCAATTCCCAGAATTGATGAAGTATTGGATACATTTCAAGGATCCAAATACTTTTCAGCAATTGACCTTAAATTAGGATATTGGCAAGTAGAGGTTGAGGAGAAAGATAAAGAAAAGACAGCCTTCACTAGAGCACATGGACTATATGAGTTCAATGTAATGCCCTTTGGTCTATGCAATGCCCCTGCTACATTTGAGAGGAACATGGAAAATATGCTTGGTAATCTTAGATAGCAAATTTGCTTATGTTATCTAGATGACGTAATCATTTATAGCTCGGATTTTTCAACACATCTCAAGAGAATAGAAGCTGTTTTAAGATGTTTTCGCGAGGCTAATTTAAAATTGAACAACAAAAAATGCCAATTTGCTTTCGAAGAACTGGAGATTCTTGGCCATATAACTAATCAACATGGTATAAAACCAGCGGAGCATAATATCAAGGCTATTAGAGATTTTCCTCGGTCGAAAAAGATAAAAGAAGTTCAATCATTTTTAGGAATGTGCTCATATTATAGAAAATTTATCAAAGGTTTTTCAAAAATTGCCGATCCATTAACCAGTCTTATAAAAAAGAATGTACCTTTAACCTGGACAGAAAATCAAGAAAAAGCATTTCAAACCCTTAAAGTAACATTGATAAATTCCCCAATCTTAGGGCACTTTGATCCGAATGCAATTACTTACATTCATACTGACGCATCTAACATCGGCCTGGGTGCAACATTAGTCCAAAAGTTCGGCGATAAAGAAAAGGTGTTCTCATATTTAGGTCGAACACTGAGCAAACCTGAGCAAAATTATTCGATTACCGAAAAAGAATGTCTAGCTGTTGTGTGGTCAATGTCCAAGTTACGACCCTACCTATATGGAAGGCACTTCAAAATCGTAACTGATCATCACGCACTATGCTGGCTTAAGAATCTAAAAGATCCGACCGGCCGGTTAGCACGATGGGCACTGAAGATCAGGAATATAATTTCGAAATTATACACAAATCGGGTAAAAAACATCTGGACGCTGATGGTCTATCTAGAGGACCCTTACCGGAAAACGAATAGGACGAAGATTATGAAAGACTATTTCTGAATCAAATAATAGACGAAAAGGATGATTTTATTGATAATATTAAGGAGAACCTTAGTGCAAACAAGCGTTCAATCACACAGAATTTCAAAGAAGAAAATAGGTGTCTCTACAAGAAAAATCCAAATCCTGAAGGTAGGGCATGGTTGCTGGTAGTGCCAAAGAAGATAAGGAAGGAAATCATGAGTGCATACCACAACCATATGCTGAATGACCATCTGGGCGTCGCCAGAACCACTTACCGATTGAAGAATAAATACTATTGGCCTTCCATGTTGAAAGATGTTCCAGAATTTGTAAGGACGTGCCACCTTTGCCAAAGTCGGAAAGGTTCAAATCACTTGCCTTCTGGACTTTTACAACCTATCCCCCCAGCTAACTACCCTTTTGAAAGAATCGGAATTGACTTTGTTGGCCCCTTGCCATCAACGAAAAGAAGAAGGAAGTGGATAATTGTGTTGACTGATTATTATACCAAGTATGCTGAAACAAAGGCAGTATCAGAAGCAACCGTTAAAGAAGTCTCTACATTTTTAATCGAACATATTATTTTACGTCACGGGGCCCCAAGATTTCTTATTAGCGATAGAGGTTAACAATTCACTAGCAATTTGATGAAGGAGGTAATGAAAATGTGCAAAGATAAACACTGCTTCACAACGAGCTACCACCCCCAGACTAACGGACTAACGGAACGGCTAAATAGAACTTTAATCAATATGATCAGCATGTATGTGAATACAGACCAGAAGAACTGGGACGAAATCCTCTCTTTTATCACCCACGCGTATAATACCACGATTCAAGAAACCACAGGCTACTCTCCATTTTTCCTGTTGTTTGGAAGGGAACCCATGTCCCTCTTAGACGACGAGAATATCCCAATGGACAGTAACATGGACGATTACGATGAATATATAGAAAACTACTTGGATAAAATAGCAAGGAGAGAGAGAGAGACGAGACAGGTAGTCATTAACAACACAGAGAAGACTCAGGAAAGAATGAAAATAAACTATGACAAAAAACACAATGAGAAAATCTATGAACCAGGACATTTAGTGGCAGTTTGGACACCAGTCAGGAAAATCAGAAAATGTGAAAAACTATTGAGAAAATATTTTGGCCCATATTGAATATTAAAGAAGCTGTCTAACGTAAATTACTTAATCGAGCCGAAAGATAATCCTGGCCAAGACCCATTGATTGTCCATGTCTCAAGACTCAAACCCTATTTTGAGAGAATTGATGAGGTAACTCACGAGGACGTGACGACCTCTGGAGAGGGGGAAGTGTTGCATCATGGCTAATGAACCTATTTTATTTTAATTTGTAATCTTATTTTTCATATATTTTAAATTCAAAATTATATTTTATATTTATATTTATTTTAATAAACAGAATATATCTATATATATACAAATGAATGTATGTCTGTTTGTCCTTTATGCCTGACCAAACCACTCATTGGATCGCCATGAAACTTTGGGAAGTTATTTAGTATAGTACTGGGAAGGTTTCTAGCAAATAAAATTTTTGAAATAACTTTTCGCCTAGATATAATCAAGATAAATATTCTAATTTATCTGTTATAATTCAACAATCTGCTCTAAATATTATCATGATGATACGATGATTTTGTAATGTAGAAAATTAGGAAAGACAAAATTCAGGATGACACGGCAATTTATTTGAGACAAGAATAATGATACAATTCCAAGGCAAGATACTATTCCTTTAACTTCCAATTACGGAGGGAACCAATTAATAATGATTTTATTCAACTTATCGAGTATTTTTCAAGGGACCGGGAAAAAATGTTCACTTTATCGAGAGATTCATTAGACAAACCTTTACTCGGGTAAAATCCGGGCGAAGCCGGGAATATCCATTTCGTAGCTACACCGTCTCTCCAAGAGGCAGTCTCTTATTAAAGGTCTATTAGAGATTCTTTAATAGCAATTAGAATCTTCAATGAGAGACCACCAACAGGAGAAACAAGTTGATTCATGTTTTTAGGTGGTCTTTCTTAAGAGACTCTATTTACATATTTAAAATATGAAAAAATTAAAATATTTTAAAATTAAAATATTTTAAAATCAACATTTTCTTACTGTTACGTTTAATTACTGTTAATCTATATATATAAAAATGAATGTATGTCTGTTTGTTTGTCCTTTATGCCTGACCAAACCACTCATTGGATCGCCATGAAACTTTGGGAAGTTATTTAGTATAGTACTGGGAAGGTTTCTAGAAAATAAAATTTTGAAATAACTTTTCGCCTAGAAATAATCAAGATAAATATTCTAATTTATCTGTTATAATTCAACAATCTGCTCTAAATATTATCATGATGATACGATGATTTTGTAATGTAGAAAATTAGGAAAGACAAAATTCAGGATGACACGGCAATTTATTTGAGACAAGAATAATGATACAATTCAAAGGCAAGATACTATTCCTTTAACTTCCAATTACCGAGGGAACCAATTAATATTGATTTTATTCAACTTATCGAGTATTTTTCAAGGGACCGGGAAAAATGTTAACTTTATCGAGAGATTCGTTAGACAAACCTTTACTCAGGTAAAACCCGGGCGAAGCCGGGCGGGTCCGCTAGTGTATTATAAACAGAATATATGTATTATAGAATCATCATTTGTATTTAGGTACACGTGTGACTTCACTGCTCTCTTTGATGTGAGAAATAAATAAATTATTCTGGAGGCTACCTAAAGTAGAGTTATCTCATTATTCCCTTATATAAATTTGTAGGATGGTTGAAACACGCTCTGGTAAGATGCAAGACCCAGCACAGGAGAGAATCAAGGCTGAAGAGTCTGCCAAGCCGCAACCTGGTGCAACAATATATATAGCGGGAATTGTGACATCATAAAAAGGTTTAACACATTATGCCAAACAAATTAAAAAAAAAAACTTATTAATTACGATATAAAACCTTTTCTACTCTATAAGCGGGCCTTTTGGCCCACATGAACAAATATGATAGGACTATTCACTTACCATTTATCTTTTTCTTTGCCCGTCACTCGTCCCGACCCCAGCCTTTTCGTCCTTTCTCTTCGGCTACTCTACTTTAACTTAATCTTTTTTCAAAATTCCCGCGTGACCGAAAATATTTTTTTAATCTCTTTTACAGAGTAAAACAAAATATATTTATTTCGTAGAATAAATTCAGAAGATAAATTAAAAAAAAATCTTTGGAATAAAATTAATTTTAAATTAATAATAAAAAATAATAAAATATATAAAGACGATTCCCTGAAAATTTAATCTAGTATTTCTTCTTAAAATTTTATTGTTATCCTTGAAATACATAACTTATCTAGAGTATATATTCAATTTATTAACTTAATTTATTTCAATTTCAATGTGGTAATAAAAACGAAAATCTTGCTGAATTTAACCTTTCACTATATATATATATGAAGGGATAAAGGTATTTTACATATCAGTACATATATACATTATGTACACTTTACTGCAGCGGGCCTCGGGATACAAAAAGCCCAGAGCTTGTCCAGGTCCTCCATCTGGACAGTAAACACTTCGGCAAGACACTGTGCATATATGATGTAATATGTTTACATTATTGTTGGGTTCGTTTGGTGAAAAATGGCCCAACAATTCCTCCCCTGCCAGAGTGAAAAAAAATTATTTCATTCGAATTCAGATCTGTTAATTACATATGATAAATATGATTATGGGATAAAATACATTTTTTTAATGATATATCAGTATGAATAGTCACCGACACTCAGGCAAAAGAGAAACAAGCAAACAGGCCATGGTATCTAAAACGGGTTATCATATGGTAGCATTAAAAAAAAATTAACCTACCATTTAGTGGGCAATATACTAAGCCCAATTTCACTGCCTGGCCGTGCCTTGTATGCCAGGAATTTGGGCTAGCTGTGAAGGGACTCCATACATTCCCCGCTGCAATCCTTATTGGGGAACAAGGGGGAGTGGTTTATACCCAGGTTCTGTATAAACAGACATTCAGACCATCCCAGGTAAAACATGGTTATATTGGCGCCAAGGAAATGTGAGTGTTAATGTAGATATGCACAATTCCTAAAACATATCTTGTAAGTTCTTTATTGACTATAATCTATAAGGTACATGAGGTGATGTTAGACTATGAATGACAAGGACTTGATCATATAAGGTTACATAAGGCTAAAAAAAAAACAAAATGGTATATAGGATTAATAATGATAATAATATGATACATAACGAGGGGAATGATATACGCCAAATAAAATGAATGTGATATCTATAGAGAGGAAATGACGATGATATAGGAGATATCTAATGACAAAGAAAAAAAAATATACATAAAGGCAATAAGAAAAATATGTATAATGTAATGGTATATTAATAAATCAATACTATATTAAAAGAATAAATATGCACTGAGGGTCATGGGTATTCATGAGTATTTTAAAGTATACATGCACTAATTAAAAGTTTGTTCTCACTAATTTGTCACTGGGAGTGTGCGTCTGGCGTGTTCTTCGCCTCTCTCAACCATGATGGTATTCAATAGAAAAAAATCCTAGTAGTCAATGGTTCTCTAAACCAGATTATTCCATATTTACCCTATCTAGGGTGACAACCTTACTTCTCTATGTTTTTAGTTTATCACTGCTGTCAACTGCTATCATCCCATTGATAAAATATATTATCAGTCTCAAAGAGAATGAATGCTGATAACTAGTAATCTATATCCTACTTCTTCCTTATGATATATCTTCTCGCACTTGACTTCTTAATATCTCTTCAGTATTTGACTTTCTGTTCTAAAAACTTACTGTTCTGGGTTTCTTCTAAGCCAAAAAAAAAAATTGATATTCAATCTTCCCTTTATTTTCCTTCATCTTCGAGTCTGATACATTGGCCCTTTTCTGGCAATTTTTACTTTGAAGTTCGTTTTGGTGTCCTACTAATTTTAATCTTATCTTATTATATAATGAGTTACTCTCATTAAAAAATACCTACTAATTGGTATTTAAACTAGAATCCATTCTAACTGTAACGTACGGCAGACAATAGTCTTTACTAGGTGATTACTTCTGCTAGCCTGGGGCGATAAAAACACAAAGAATCTGGACAGTCCATCTGTCACTTTGTTATCTGGTACATAAAATCAGTAGATGGAATCGCCTCGTCTAATCGTAACTTGCCTCTTACTAGCTCTCATTGTTACCTTTCATTAGAAACCCTTTTTGGACCATGACTTCAGACACAAGGAATTATAGGGCATCCAATTTACCCACCGCATGTTCCAAGTTTGTCCATAGAGGATTAGTTCCAAGCTGCGCAATATATAAGAGCATCTAACGTGCCAATTTCTCCCAACCTCCCGTCTGAATCATCCTCATCCCAGTCACGTTTAAAGCGTTGAAAACTACGATGTCAGAGCGGTTACCCGAGGTTTGTCGTTATGCCCCTGGCTTTACGACATTGGCAACTAAATCCCCCATCTAGCACAAAGTTCACCTGATACCTCTCCGTTCCCTCTTGCGAGGAGAAGATTTGTGGGTTTTCTGGCCTGATCATGACCTCCCGCAATCTTCCAGCCTGAGAATCGAGATATGATCATTATCTACGACCCTTAGAATTCAAGTTGATTATAATGGAAATGAATTAATTACTTACACAAATTAAATTTATACTTATACTTCTTTAAAAGGAGACCAAACAAAAGGAGCGGATATCTTCCTATCGATAGAGTTGTATAGTCTTGTGAGGCTTCCGATCCTAACAAATAAAGAAATCAATATTAAAATCGAACCTATTAAATTTGCTAACACTATTCTAATGTACTTTGGATTAAAAGTATGTTAGACTTTAACTTTTGTTGTCTCATTCATTGATCATTACATTCACTCATTCCATTCACGATCGCATTCAAACTAAAGTTAGACTCTATCATAAAAACCAAAATACTATAATAATATCATTATCACCCTAATAATAATAAAATCTTTCAGGACAAAAAAAATGAAATCAAATAAATAACAAATTAAAACAAATTGGGAACTAAAGCTCTAGTTTACTCAAATAAAATGCCTCATACAAACTCTATATATATATTACTTATACTTAAACAAATTAATAAAATTGATTGTAAACAATCAAATACTAAAATCTAACCTATCTTAAAAATTGTGCATCTAGCAGTTGGAAATTCTCCTTCTTGTCTTGACGCTTGGTGACTAAACAAAATGAATCATCAAACTAGCACTTAAATTGGAGCGAATTGAACTTCAAGCATTTACCTCATTGCCATGTAGGATAAATCTCCAATTGTTTGCCGACCTTACTTCCTGTCCAAGGTCATTGGCGTCTTCCTCTCTCTGCTCTTCAGTTAAACCCCCCGATACTGGAATTATAGGACTTTTAATACCCAACCTGTTTTGGATTTAACAACAGAGTACTCTTGGTATCCTACTTATCAATGCTTAGATCACAACTGCCCTACGCACTCTCATTAGAAATTCTCCTTGGACTGCACTCTGGACACAAGGGATTATAGGGCGTCAATTTACCCAACTCATGTCCCAAGCCTGTCCATAGGGAATTGGTTACAAGCACAGCAGTTATCTAGTACATCTAAGTTTCCTTACCTATATTTAGAGTTGAACCATAGTACAGATATTATTTACTTCAAAAAAAAATCTGATCTAAAGATGTTTACTATTAAAAAAAAAGGTAGGTTCAGTACACATTCTATAATTTACTATTGGCAATCTGGGCAGAATTTACACCCTGTATGCTTCTTAACCCTGGTTGAACGGCGTATTTCAGGGTCGCCTACATTGTCTCCTATCACTCCTTCATCCACTATCCCAGGTGGACTTCTTATGGTTGTCACCTCTTGTGGTTCCTCGGGTTCTACAGGTCTAGGGGAATATATAGGGTCTGTTGAATGTACCCAGTGATCTTGATTATTAATGATATCATCTATTTGATCTTGCATCTTGTCAATTCCCATGGGGTAAGTCTTTGCCGGGGCATGATAGGCTTTTATCCTTTCTATGTGGATTTTATCCAAATTCCCAGTTTCCAAGTCCTTCAAAAGATAAACAGTATCGCCTGTCCTCTGTAATACCTCATATGGCCCTCTATACCTCGGTTCAAATTTATGACGTCCTTTCGTCTCGTGCATTCTCTCCACCAGAACTAAATTCCCTGTTTCAAAGGTTCTCAACTCTTTAGTTTCGAATTTAGCCCTGGCTTCTTGTTGTTCATTCAAGTAAGTTTGCCTCACCATCTCTCTCATCCTCTCAACCTCCTCTACCAATTCCCGCTCATAGAAGACCGCCATCTCGGTAATCGAATCTTCACATACAGGATTATGTGTTCCTCTTCCTGGAAAGGTTGTGGAAGCCTCAGCTCATGTCCGAAGACCAGTTTCACTGGAGTAAATCCTGTACTAGCATGCACAGTGGTCCTGATAGCGAAAGCTACCATTGGTAAGGTGGTATCCCAATTGTTCCTCGCTGTACACCTGCGCAAAGATTCTATCACCGTCCTATTGAGGCTTTCTACGACACCATTACTCTGAGGTCTCCAGGCTGTGGTATTCACTACACCAACTCCCATGGCTTTGCAAACTCCCTTGAATACGCAACTCATTAATGCTGAACCTCGGTCAGAAAGTATTGTTTTCGGTACTCCAAAGGTAGTAATTACCCTCTCCAATAGGGCTCTAACTACTGTACTCGCACACTGATCCTTAGTAGGAATTAGAATTGGGAACTTAGTAAACAGATCCACGATAGACAAGATACTCGAATAACCTCTTGGGGTTGTCTCTAAAGGTCCTACGAAGTCAAGAGCTAGATGTTCAAAAGGTTTTCGGGTCTAAAGTGGGGAGCACTAGCGGCTTTGGCTACGCCTTGATTTGATAGTTGACAACTCTCGCATCTGCGTATATATTTCCGGACTTGAGTCCTCATACCAGGCCAATAATAGTCACCCTTCAGCCTTCTCATAACCTTTTTGACTCCGAAATGGCCCCCAGTAGGGATATTATGATGATAACTGATGACTGCTTCCCTAAAACCTGTAGGAACCACCTTCACCCTTTCGTTTATTGTAACGAGATATTCATTTTGTAACTTATATTCTCTGCTATTATATTTTTCTGAGTTACCTGTCTTTGATTTCGCTAACCTATTCAGTAAGGGGGCCCACCTTTTGTCTTGAAGTAAACCTTCCCATATCTGATTACTATCTAATAAGGGGGGCCGATGGTCCTTTACCACCGCGGCCATTACTCTCCTATCTTGTGATAGGTTTGGATCATCCCCACACGGGAACTTACTAAGAAAGTCGGCTACCTTGTTTTCCTTCCCCGTGACATATGTGAATGTGACGTTGAAGTCCTGGATGATCTCTGCCCACCTAGACAGTCGAGCGTTCTTATAATCAGACCTGTTATTATAAGTAATCGGTTTATGGTCGGTATGTATTTCTACTCTACTGCCCGCCAGAAGGTGTTTAAAGTGTTGAAGGGATAACACCACGGCATAAGCCTCCTTTTCTATTGTAGAATAGCGGATCTCAGGACCTATCAGTCGTTTGCTATAATAAGCAATTGGCCTCATTGCCTCATTGGCCTCATTAACCTCCTGTTGGAGGCAAGCGCCTACCGCTATCCCACTGGCGTCAGTGTTAAGGATGAAAGGTCTCCCTATGGTCGGATGAATAAATATTGGCTCACTGGTCAGTATCCCCTTCACCGTCTCAAAGGCTGTCTGCTCTACTATACCCCAAGTAAATCTCTGTCCCTTCCTTAACAAGTTGCTCAGTGGAGCCAGGATTCCACCTGCGTTGGGTATAAAGCGTCGGTAGTAGTTAACAGTACCCAATAGACTTCTGACTGCCTTGATGTTATGAGGTCGTTTCAAATCCCTGAGAGCGGCGACATTATCCCACATGGGTTTGATCCCATTCTGGTCAATTACATGACCTAGATACTCTACCGAGTCCCTGAAGAAATAGCTCTTCCCACATTTGGCCTTCAAACCGAACTTACTCAGACGTTCGAATACAGCGGCGAGGTCCGCCACATGCTGCTCGTGAGAGTCGCTGTAGACGATGACGTCATCGATGTACAAACGAACGCATTTGAACGACAAGTCTCCCAGGACCAAGTTCATGGCCCACTGGAAGATTTGTGCCGAGTTTTTAGCTCCTTGCGGCAAACGCTTGAAGCGGTATCTTCCCCAGGGCAAAGAGAAGGTAAAGTAATCGCTGTCGCTCTCCGGGATGTAAATCTGGAAGAATCCAGAAGTCAGATCTAATGTACTGAAGACCTTTGCACCCGAGAAGGCGCGCAGATTGTCCTCAACACGGGGTATCGGGAACGGGAAGAATTCTGTTGCCTCATTAATCAGGGGTAGGTCCATGGTGATACGAACACTACCATCTGTTTTAGCAACAGGGAACAGGGGAGAATTCCACAGAGAGGTACTCCCTTCTATTATCCCTACTTCTTCCAGTTCATCTACTAAGGTCTTTACCTTTGATACTAATTTATTCGGGATTGGGTATTGTCGTCTATAGACTGGTTTACCAGTAAGCATCTTTAGCTTGGGGGCTGTGATGGTGGAGCCATCCCCTATATCCTTTATGTCTTTGCAGAAGCAATGGCTGAAAGCCCTGAGGACATCATCGCCTGTGCGAATTTTGTTTAGGGGTATTCTAGGTCGTTGGGCAGGCATTTCCATGATCTGTAATGAAGAAAGAAAGGCCGACTTGGTCGGATCTTCCTTCTGCTCGTAGTCAGACTTAATACTTCCATCATAGCTAAGATGCAGTTTTAGGGCTCGGAAACCTAGTAATCCAAGTATGCCATCAAATCCTATTTCTCCCATGTGGCAATATTCGAAAGTCGTCCTCACCTCCCTTATAGGTTTACCATTGACTGTTGCTCCTATCTCTAACACCTCACTCCCTAGTGACCTTAAGGACTTGCCGCTTATGCCTTTAAGGTAAGTTGGCCTATTTAATCCCTCAGTGCATATTTCCATAGAATCAATATTTACAATATTGGCCTCTGAGCCAGAGTCTATAATAAAATTTAGGGACCTTCCGCTTAGAGACCTCCCTTTATTGAGTATATACATATTTATGGCAGGTAAACTGGCTGCAAATCCCCCTCCCGCCTTGAGGCAAGCCGGACCTAGTTTTTTTGTAGTGTCTGCTGACAGTCCCGGATAAGGTGTCCTGGCTCGCCGCACTTATAGCACTTGGGGCGTGATCTTACTGTATCTCCTTGTCTCTTGTAGTTCACCCCAGGATTCCCTTCCTTTCCTCTGTTGAGGTCCCTTCTTTCCTGTCTGGGTGGGGGTGGGTGTCGTTGTTGTCTGAATGGCTGCTGTGCTGGCCTCCTTTGCCAATTTCTGAGGTGGGCTTCCCTTCTATTATCCTCGACGTTGGTCCCTCCGTAATCCCTTCTTCCTGCGGGAGGTATTGGCCACCTTCCTGCTTCGTCATTCATAGTGTTGACGTTTCCCCCCTGCCTTCTAAGGACTGAATTCTCTGCTTCTAAGACCTTCATCTTCCTCTCCAGCTCAGCTAGTTTATTGGCCATGTCGCCCAGCCTCTGGCCGTTCTTGTCGGTGTTGGAGCGTTGTGCCTCTTTGTAATCCTCCTCCCTTTGCTCTAGCCATTGTAGTTTACTGACTAGGGACTCCCATGGTTCGCCTTTAAGAGGTGAGCTTTTTCCCACAGGCTAGGGTAGAGTCCATCGATGAAGACTTCCGCGACCTCCGAGATGCCTATCTTCAGGCCATCTGACTCTGCTCCCGCCGCAAGGTCACTCACCCGTGCGGCAAAGTCTCGGACCTTCTCCCCGGCTCCCTGTCTACAGGAGAAGAACTGACTCCTCATTTCCCTTGTGGATACTCTCTTCCGGAATCGTCTTTCGAGGCTCTCTTTTAGTTCTTCATATCCTAGACGGATTTGTTGGGATTGGAAGGCAAACTCCCTTGCAGCCCCTCGGAGATGATTATCCAGGAGGATCCTTTTTCTGGCGTCGTCCAGGGCTCCCAGGTCATAGACAAGTTCAAAGTCCCTAATGAACTTAGTAAAGGGGACTATGCCTTTCCCTTCAAATTTTTCCAAGTTGTACAACATGGAGGGTAGCTGAGCTTGGCTAGCAGGGGCGTTCTCTCTCTCAGCAGGCATGGTCCGCAGTTGAATCTTGTCGGTTTGGAGACCCAGTATCGACTGATTTTATTGGCTCTCAGAAATTCTCGCCTAGAGTGTTCACATCTGTTGTTTTTCACGTCCATCTATTTCCATCCCCCTACAGATGTGGCCCCTTTTCCCCAGCGTATCAATCAAAGATGTCCCTAGGGGCTCTAAATTTGGATTTTTGTGGGAAGCTCTGAAGTGTGGGAAAACACTGTTTTAAGCCTAACTTCATATCATAAAATTTCAAGATTCTATATTAAAAGGAAGAAAAATCTATTAACACGTGAAATTTAAAATTTCAAATAACACATACACAAAAAGCATTATATATATTTCAAGTCAGGTAATCGTTAAATTTTTAGGTAGAGACATGATTTTTTTACTCAGGGTTGTAGGCCTACTTCTTACAAATTTTTACTAATTTGGAATTTTCGGTAGTTTCGGCCCCACGTTGGGCGTCAATGTTAACTCCGTTTTTATGGAGTGTCGAAATATGTTATATTTTCGTCCAATATATACCCTATTTTAATATATTTCAAAGGATTTTATCGTTTATATTAAGTTATCGATGGGTGACAAAGCACACTCAACGGCAAATATACTATAATACCAACATTGGTTCAATTCTCAATAGGATGAGATATGAATTACCACACACATAAATTTAGGCAATATAGATGCATACATGATAAAATACAAAAATGAAATTGATTTATATGTTGTGTGTCTAGTTTAGTATAAAACACGATGATACCGTCTGATAATAACATAAGCAAGGGTTTATTATATCTTTTTTTTCTATATGATGAGATATAGGTGAATAGGATAATAGTGAAAGGTTTAAAATTCTATGCAAGCGACATCTTTAATTAAAATTTTATTGATATATATAAATAAATTAACCAGAACTTTATTTGGAATATACTATATATATAGCGGGAATTGTGACATTATAAAAAGGTTTAACACATTATGCCAAATAAATAAATAAAAACTTATTGATTACGATATGAAACCTTTTCTACTCTATAAGCGGGCCTTTTGGCCCACATGAACAAATATAATAGGACTATTCACTTACCATTTATCTTTTTCTTTGCCCGTCACTCGTCCCGACCCCAGCCTTTTCGCCCTTTCTCTTCGGCTACTCTACTTTAACTGAATCTTTTTTCAAAATTCCCGTGTGACCAAAAATAATTTTTTTATCACCGCTAGGTGGCCGAATCGACTGGACGTGCGTCACATCGCTCTTCCAACTCGGTAAATATTGTTTATTGATTCCGTTTTTTATAAATTCTTCTTGGTTAATAATTTGAAATTGATAGGAGAAACTTAATATTGACTTTTATAAAGATAGATTTAATTTTTAAAGTTCTGCGCCAATTTGTTTAAAGATTGAGTAAAGATAATTAGCATGCAAATTTTCTGAGAATGAATACACTGGTAATTGCTCGATTGGATGAAATATGGAAATATTTCTCCGATAAATTTGATAATAACCAAAAAACAATAAGTAAACAAGATCTTGGTTTTCTCAAAAGTACAATAAAACAGGTCAAAGATAGCGTAACTGAGCTTATAAAGTTAGACGAAAATATAAATAAATTTGAGGAACAATTGCACGGTAATTTCACAGACATTAAAAATGATATAGCACAACTAGTTAAACAAAATACAATCAAAGAATCGCACACATACGCAGAAATAGTTAAAAATAGAAATGATAAAATATTAGAAAAAATATATATACACTAATGATTAGAAAACACTGATTATATTTGCTAATGATGATCAAAATACAGCTCATGTACACCAAAAGGTGAATGAAACAATAAAGCAATTTCGCCAGAAAGGAAATACTGCTAAAATCTCAAAATTGATAAATACACGAAAGGGTACAATTTTAAAATCACCCAACGAACAAGACATAGATCAACTGATTGAGAGTTTCAGGAAAATTGACGAATTGAACCAAACATGTAAAATCTATAAGCCTAATCAAAGAGATCCAACTATTGTTATAAAAAATGTAAATAAATCAACAGACATATCTGATCTTACAAACACAATTTGTGAGATGAACCCAGAACTTAACAACTTTAAAAACGAACTAAAGGTACTTTTCCCAATTAAGTCCAATAAACCTGATCATGACCTGGTGCTGAGGGTTTCGCCTCGGGCCTACCAAGCTATAATGAAAGCCAACAAAATTTATACTGATGTACAAAGATGTGAAGTTCGAGACAAAGTCCTGGTGAACCAATGTCAGAACTGTTTCATATTCAACCCTAACAACAAGAAAAACAACGCGCCCAAACATGAAAAAATGCGTGAACTGCGGTACAGAGGGTCAACATCAATGTTCTAATATAATAAAGTGTTGCAACTGCGTCAAATACCCATACTTTAAAAATAACAATCTTGATCACAAACCAAATTCTAAGGACTGTCCAATTTACAATAAACAAATCAGCCTGATGATTCAGCGAACATATTACACAACAGGCTCAGAAGATAATGTAAACTAAATTCTCAGAAATTTATTGAGTCCTTAATGTATATTTCTAACAGATGACATCACAAATGAAATCTATCGATAGGATAAAAATTAGTCAACAGAATATGCATAAAAGTAATACAAGCTTGAGCAAACTTTACTCATCCAATGAAACCAAAGAAGCAGATATAATCCTATTACAGGAACCTTATATAATAATTGAATATAGAAGATGCGGGCCAATAATAAACTTCCAGAATGATGGGGCGAAAACTATATATTGACAAAATTAAAATCATTCAACAAAATACCAGAAAAAGCAAAAATTTCATAAATGAGCTTTGTGCATCTGACGAAATTAGAAATGCATATATAGTAATGATACTGTAGAGGCCACTCCTGATCCTCCACAAAGTTCACCCACAGTATCAAAGAGAAAGCTGGTGGACAATGAGGAAGCTGCCTCGACAAGAAAGAAGAGGACTTCGAGCATTCTTCATTGTCAAACCAGCCTATCTCTTCACCTCCTTTTTTATTTATAATTTTTGTATATAAATTATAATAAATTTCCTTTTTTCTTTTAAATAAGCAGCTATTTGTTTTTTTTTTAATATTTAAAATAATATTTCGAATGATAATTTTTATTATAATTTTTATTTTTTATTTTTTTCAAAAATTTCTTTTTTTTATCACAGAGGGTGACCAGATAAAGATTTATTATTAATTTTTTTCTCGGTCACCCTGGGAGAAAAAGTTAGTAGGGAGTCGAGTCTTAGAGCAGAAATAGGACAGTCAGGCTCGTAAAAAAATCAACCAAAAATGTAGTTCTACAAGATTTGAGTTGAAGGAATTTCCCAGCCTTCCAACTGAAGCACTAAGTTAAGTATCTTTCAATAATGATATTTTTAACAGGTATATCCATGTAAAATTTCTCACAATCTATCCTCATTGCCCATTATATTTATTTTTATTGCTTATCTTTGTGTTTTTCCCGTTTTTAAGAGACAAAATAAATATATTTTGTAGTCTTAATCAAAACATATAGTTGTCTGTCTTTTTTTTTAACCCCAGTGCGCGCAGGATACATGCAAATTGTACTTATTTATATAGCAGGATGTAATATTTCGTGAACTCCCTGAGAATGAAAGAGCCTCATGGATTTCGGGAAGAAAGCGTCAGAAATCGGCTCATCAATGACGCCTTCAACGTGGGACGACCAATTCCAAATAAGGCCACGAAAAGTTCACGGTAAAATAACACCCTGCTGTTTAAAACATGTAACTTGTAAAATCCTGTCTAAAGCATAAATTAATAGATAATGTGTGCTAGTTGGAGGCTACAGAAAATCCAGTCAAGAATGGTAAAGACCACGAGGCGGCCAACCACGTGGAGAAACGGATCCCGCCATTCTTGAGGTAAGATTTGGTACATTTGTGGGAATACTTTCTTAAGGCCGCAGTTGTCTACTTACATTTTAGTTTTATTAGGTATTATTTTGTTTATTATTTGTTTCTTAAATGAAATCAGGAATATATTGTTTAATTAAAAAGGCATATTTTAGATCAAAATATAATTTATTTTCCAATATTTTAGTTGGCTGAACGCCATCTTTATTAAGGTATTATGAACATTCTGAAAATTAACTGTAACGCCAATTTTATATTTAAAATTATTTGTACTATGTGTAAGGATTTTCGCATAAAAATGACAAAATATATAAAAAGGAAATGTTAAACTGCAATTTTTTTAAACTAAAAACACAGAGCGCAAATAAGCATAAATATAAAATTGTGAAATTTAAAGTGAAACATAGGTAAAAATTTGAACAAATCCATATGAACGTCGTTTTAGCCTATTGTGTAACATTATAACCACCATTTGTTTTGTTTATTTGACGGTTGGGAGTGACACGCCATATCCACAATTTGAATAATTGCGTGTATATTTTTAAATTATAATACAATTAGTACAATTGAACATTGGAAGTCATTAAAGTTAAGCGTTCGATGTCGGATTTTACATATAGCAATTATAAGTAGTAGCTTGAAATATGTACAGTCAACACTTTCGCCTCAAAATATACATCCTGCAGAATCTATTAAACTTGATGTATTGGTCTTTATTGCAAGCAGCATGTTTTGTATTAGTCAGGTAAAGTTGGTTTTCTTCCCTTGGATCAGAAGTTAATGGACAATTTATCAGATGGTGTTCAGGGGTTTGTTGTTCATTTCCACAAGTGCATGCAGGTGAACCAATTTTGCCAATTCTAAACAAATATATGTTGAAGTCACCATGTCCAGTAAAAAAATTGAACGTTATAGAAGTTGGGTTGAACATAGAACATAGAATTATAAATCTAGTATTACCCATACTTTTAAAAAGGACCATCATTGAAAACACTGCATCATTTTGTAATCTATTTTTTAAATCATATATTGTCAACACCTGTATTTCCTTTTTTTTTCAACAAGGTACACCAGTTTAGAGTATTTGAGATCTTAATTTTTTTTTATTAGTTAAAAATCTTAAAAATTTCGTTATATTAGCTGGTAGATAGAAAATTACAAGGAAATTTTTTTAGCGGGTAAACGCTAAGAATCTGAAATAAACAACCATGGGAAAGCAAATAAAGATATCCATCAATGTCAAATTCTTGACTCCCCCCCCCCCGCAAGTTTGATTGACAAGTCGGCGAGACCCTAAGGTTTCAAGAGAACCGCTTTCCCGCCTACAAGGAAACCTTTAACAATGGACAGTCTAGACCGAGCGCTTGGTGTGAAAGGTACGTTTTGTAAATGCCTTGGCCTTTAGGCCATGGCCTGGCTCTATGCCTGCCACATATTACTTCCATTTCTTTTATTTACCTCTTTATTTCAATTTAATATAATATTCTAATAGTATAATATGCCAAATATAATTTAAAAACAAATTTTGTACAAGTCATTATGACAAGATATTTTTATGGATGCCAGTATGGCCAATTTTATGGTAAAAGTATATCGCAACGCAATTCTCTTGTGTAAAATGTTTTATTACCATTTAGATTACAGTTATGTATAATAATTTATTTTCTTCATCATTTATTTTAATTTACTTTCTTTTATATATATATTTTTTAAGTTACTTCAGTTTATGCAAACAAGACGTTTGTTCAACTATAGTTTTAGATAAAAACGTGTTCCAATAAACGACTAGAGTATACATTTTTTTTATTTTAACAGTGTAGATGATCTCTTAAACTGGTCTTGTAATTTAATTTTAATGCATGGGAATCTTAAACTGGTATTGTAATTTTCTTTTATTGACAAGCATAGTAGCGAGTACGCAAAATATTATTTTATGATCCTGTAGAACTGTTTATTCTTATTTGTAAGTCCTCGTGGAGGGAAAAAGGCTTAAGATATAGTAACTATTGATAGAAAGGTACGTTTTACGCGAAGCTACGGCCTTTAGACCATAGTCTGGCTCTATGCCTGCCACATATTTTACCCATTTCCTTTATTTAACTATTTTTGATTTAGTACAATATTCCAATAGTATAATATGCCAAAATATATTTGAGAACATTTGTTAATGTCATTATGAAAAGATATTTTGATGGATTCCAGTATGGTTAGTTTATCGGAGCGCAAATCCTTGTTTAAATTAAATGTCTTATTGCCATTTTAGATTAAAGTTATGTATAGTGATTAATTTTTTTTTACGCATCATGTTAAATATTTTAAGTTACTTTAGTTTATGCAAGAAATACGTTTGTTCAGTTATACACAGTGCTGTAGTGGAGGGTATACGGGGGTATACGACATATACCCTATGCTTTTAAAATTTAGATAGCGTATACCTAGTGGTTTTACTTAAAAATAGCGTATACCCTATGATTTTGTTCAAATTTTTTATTAAAAATTTATTATTTTCTTTCTTTGTAATAGTAAAAAAAATGATGATAAAAATTGTACTGAAAAATTGCAAACAATTTTCAAATTAACAATTCACACAAAATATTTCATTCATTTAGTAAAAATTTCTTGGGTAAAATAATATTGATACTGGCTTAAAAGCTTATTTAAATTGTTTTTAATTGTTGATGAAAAGTTGGTGTTTGTTTTTTAAAAAAATAAATAAAATAAAGATTTTATTCAAAACAAATCGATTAAGTAAGTATCTAAATTTTGTTAATGTTAAAATAAGTGAAATTTAAATTTTCTGTACTTATACTAGCTTTCGAAAATAACTCTTCTGTTTAATTATGGACCGCTGGTTGAAGACAGGAAATTTATGTACTAAAAGAAGTTTGGAGGTAGAAGAAGATGCAGAAAAGAATGAACTAGAAGAAGCTGTTAAAAGAAATAAAAACACTGTTGGTACATCAAATGCAAGTACTATCTCAAAAAGAGCTGATATATTGATCAATAGTTCACCAGAGAAAATGAATGACCAGGATTCCAAATTTGAAGTTTGGAATGATTCCCAATATATTCAATTTAAGGAAAAGTATCCATGGCTTTCAATTTCCAAAGGTAGACTCGGATGTAACATTTGCGCAAGTGTTAAAACTTTAGGGGCTGCAAAAAGTGAAAGAATTCATATTTCACCAGAATGGAGTAACTACCTAATAGAAGCAGCAGGAAAAGATCGGGCAAGCAAATTATCAAACATTCGAATGAAAATTAAAAAGCATTGTGAGTCTGAAGCTCATAAAATAGCTGAGAATATTAAGAAAGACAGAAAAAAAATAAATTAGAAGAATATGCAAACAATATGAACATTGAAGTAGAAAATGAAAATATTAAGCTTTTTAGAACTGCTTATAATATCGCTAAAACAAATAGACCATATTCTGATTATGAAAATCATATCACGTTACAAACATTAAATAGCATTAAATTAGGATCGACTCTTCACTCCAGATATTCTGCTACACAAATAATAAACCATATAGCCTGCGAAATGCGGAAAATGCTTGTTGCGAAGATTTTGTCAACAAATTCAAAAATTACTATACTAATTGATGAATCAACAACCTTAAGTAATAAATCAACTTTGGTCATTTTATTGAAAGCATATTTAGGAGGAGAAAGTATTGATTATATTTTCTTTGATTTGTGTGAATTACAATGCCAAGACTCAGAAAATATTGAAAAAGAGCTTTTGAATACTTTGTATAAACATGGGTTGAACGAAGAATATTTAAAAGAAAATTGGATAGCAATTGCGACTGATGGGGCAAGTGTCATGGTAGGAAGACATTCGGGAGTCGTAACTCGACTTAAGCAAAAGTTTTCAAAACTTTTTGCATGGCACTGCCTCAACCATAGATTAGAGCCTTCTGTTGGCGATACTATCAAAGAAGTCCGCGGAATCAACCATTTTAAAGCTTTTATGGACAAACTGTATTCATTATATAGCCAATCTCCCAAAAATTGTCGTGCTCTGGAGGAAGCTTGCCATGAATTAGGAACAAGATTTGCTAAAGTGGGTCGAATTTTAGGAGTACGATGGATTTCAAGTAGTTTTAGAACAATAAAAACCGTCTGGGAGACATACGAGTCATTGCACCATCATTTCAAATCATCAACATATCTCGATTCCACATATCAAGGGTTATTAAGAAGATTGGAGAGTCCAGAATTTATATTAGATTTAGGTTTAATGTACGACACGCTTCAGGAAATGTCAATGTTGTCTTTAGAGCTGCAGTCTAGAACAACCACTTTACAAAAGGCGGAACATATAATAAAGAGAACAATTAGAGTCATAGAAAGCTTCAAAACATCACCAGGAGAAAAAAAAGCTTGCTAGCTCTTGAAGCGGCAGAAAACTTAGTTTTTAGGAGCGTAACATTAGTTCCCAATGCCAAAATTATTCCGATTGATAGAAAAAAAATTCTTCTAAGTATAATAGAAAAGGTAAAATTAAGGTTGTGTACAGAATCAAATGAAGATAATGAGCAATTAATTAAGGATATTTCAGCTCTAGAACCAAACAATTTTGACGCAGAAAATGTTCGATATGGAGAGGTCGAAATGAGACGTATTTGTCGAAGGTTTAACTTAGATGAAATGAAATGAATTAACGGCTTGAGAGATTTTGTTGATGATAAAAACAATGTTCCCGAAACACTTCAACCATTTTTCAGGACAATTTCAACATTGCCCTGTTCAACAGCTGAATATGAGCGAGGTTTCAGCCTGATGAATGATATAATAACAAACTTTCGGACTTCTTTGCTAATATCAAATGTTTCGAACTTAATGTTCATAAATTCAAATGGACCACCAATCGAAATGTTTCAGCCGAAAAAATAAGTTCAATCATGGCTTTTACATCATAGATCATCTACTGACACTAGATCAAGAGTTTGTGCCAGAAAAAATACAGATGCATCTCGGCAGTCATTATGGGACATTTTTATGTAAAAGTTGTATGTAATATTTTACGTCTTTTTTTCAAATAAAAATATAATTAAAAATAACCTTGTTTATTTTTACCAAAAATTTATATTCTCAAGCGTATACCCTATGCTAATTTTACGACTACAGCACTGGTTATACAGTTTTAGGTAAGACGTGTTTTTACAATATTTTTTTATCTTTATAGCGTAGATGACCTTAAACTGGTCTTGTAATATTTTTGCATGGACATACTATCTTGTGCAGATAGTAATTTGTGATTCTATTGAATTGTATATTCTCATTTGTAACTCTTCGTGGAGGGAAATGCGTGACAATAGTATAGCGACTATTGACAGAAAAACCTTCTTTGTATAGATTATTAGCCTTTTTTTTTTTACTTGAGTCACCTTTGATTATATTTTTTGCTTGTCACGCACATTACAAATAGTTACTGCATATAATTTTATCTCTCCCATTTATAGGTGTATTTATATTTTATTATTTAGTTATTATCGTATTCAATCTAATAGCGATTTTATTGCATGATAATCCATGTACAGAATTTGGTGGGGAAGGTTTTCCTTTTTTAATGAAAGTAGTGAAATTTGTTTCTTTTCTTTAACTCCAGCCAAAGAACGAAATCATTTTTTTATATCCTGCATCTTTTGGAAGCTAATAGCATTATTTCAGAATTAAACGCAATATGCAAACTTAGCAATTTATCAGATATATAGTTCCAGGTAACCTTAGATAAACAGCGATAAAGAACTTTACACCTCGTGTGTATTTGCACTTGACTGGTTTTTTGATAAGCCTTTCCAGAAAACCTTATCTTCAGATTGTTTGGCAGCAGAGGCCTGTAACAAAAGAAAAGCTTATAGTATCATAGCAGACTTAAAACTCGTTTCAACATCGGCTTTCGTAGTTTTATGAAACGTGGCATTAGACATGGTGAGCTGTAGCAAAGACTACATTTCTGGGAGGTTGAGAGTAGGTCTTGAAGATTAAGAATAATATCTTGCGTAGTTTAAACAATGGATGTCGGAGCATGCAATTTTTGTCTGTAAAATTGGACATTACTCAGTAAGCTTTGAAGATACTCACGAAGGTGGACGTGAGGGAAGAACAACATACAATATAATATACCGATGGACGCCATCGAGCGCAAGACCACGTGACGTGAACCAATTGAAGAGTGGGTCACTGTGGTGGGATGTGAAAAAAATATTTTGAAAATATGCATCAGTTATAAAATACAGAGATGTATTCTATCTAATATCCATCTGCAAGGCTGATGCACCTAATTCGCTCAGATTTTCCAAGATTGACTAACCGGCATGCCAAGTTAATCTACGCGAGATATAGTTGTGCCATCCTGAACCTTCTCAGATGTGTCTAGGCTCGGTTCACCTCTGTCATACCACGAGAAACCACTGCGACAGCCATGTCTTAACGAGATAAATGTTTAGTACCATAACGATATATATATTTTGAACATTCAATTCCGCATTTTAGTGAGACTTCAATAGGAAAGTGTGCTGTGTCAAACCAGGTCAAGTCAATATATCATAATATCATCGAAGGCGTAAGAGAAATTAGCCTGCAATCGACAGTATTTCCTTTTTTTTACGAACCACCGTGTAATGGACAAAAGCAATCCTTAGCAGAACGAATAGAACTGTCTAATACAATGATTTTTTTTATTTTATAAGTTGAAGAGTTCAGGCTAGACAAAGGAAAAGAAAAATATGATAGACCCTGATATATGTAAAATAAAATGCGTGTAAAACAAACCCTTCCCATAGATAGCCACTCTAGGTAAATTAATCTTTATGTTTATATATAGTGTTTTATCATAACTGGCGATGGCCATAGTCACTGATGTGAACATTAAGAAAGTGTATATATAGAAAGCTGTATAAGAAACAGTCAGTTCGTAAAATTTTATTATGTATTAAATGGGACAGATCAAATTAAGCAGAATTTTTCTTTTATAGAATTTTTTTTTCGAAACTTTGAATTTTGAACTTTTATGTTAAAATTTTCAAATTTTCTCATGTCAATGCATTTGTAAGTGTAGACAATCGGTCTGGTTTAATTTTGGCAATTAGGTGTAACCAATTTGGCACAAATATCCAAGTTTAAGGCAAAATTTTTGTTTTATTAAGATTAGATGTATTTAGAATAAGATATTATTTGATCAAGAAGCGACTGGAAAACCAGACGCTCTTGAGTGGTCATTAGGTGGTAACTTTCCAGTTATGAACAACGACTTAGTACTTCAGTATGGTGCATACTTTACAGTAGGATCGGTGGCGCAAGCAGCTAAATAGATGTATAGGTATAGCTGGGCGACATCAAGTTTACTCCAGAGCCACACAACAACTCCAGAGAAAGATGTACTGCCGAGGTCGGAGTAGTGTTTGGCGGCGGGCTGTGTGTGTTCTTAGTGACGTCCAAGGTTGGGTATACGAGCCATCGTATGACGCTCAATAATCCCTTGAATTGAGATTAAGTAGACATAGACAATCAGAAGCCAGGTAGTTGAGAGCAGTGGTGTAGCAGAGTGTAGGTTTCCACATTAGTACAGATATCGGTTGGGTATATATATAGGCGCCCTATAATTCCATATTCTAGAACTATTGCGTGTTACCTACAGTCAGCAAGTTGGATGAAGTTGTTGCACTGGTGGTGTAGAGTGGTTGCTGTGACTGGAGCGTGTTTGAGGAGGGAAGGTCAGTCAATAGGATCTTATCAGTGGAGGAAGCGTCTCCAATTGTCTGTGGCCTTCATGAGTTGAATGTCCTATTCTTTGTCGCTCTAATTAGTAAATTGTCCTATTAAATTATCTTTGCAGTGGTACTAGGTGTTGAGGCAAAGACAATTTAGAGACTTTGATATTTATAATTCTTTTAAGGTTAGGTTAGCTTACAGTTGAGATTGATATCAGTCATTGATTAGAGTTTGTTCAGAGATTGTATGAGGCATAAGATAGTTTTTAACAAAGGGCATTTAGTTCCCATGTAGTATTTCAATATTTCTTTGATAATGAAGTCCTGAAGGTTATTTAATATTATAGTGATTTGATAATGATATTATTATAGTATTTTGGTTTATATGATAGAGTCTAACTTTAGTTTGAATGCGATCGTGAATGGAATGAATGAATGTAATGATCAATGAATGAGACCACAAAGTTAAAGTCTAACATACTGTTAATCCAAGATACATTTAGAATAGTGTTAGGGAATTTTAATAGGATGGATTTTATTTTTGATTTCAAATTTGTTAGGGTTATAAGCCTCTCAGGACAATGCAATTCCCAAATTATAAAATAGTCGCTCCTTTAGTTAGGCTTCCTTCGGGAAAATGAGTTTTTTTTTGTTAACTTTTGTTATATGTGAGACTTTGGTGGACTTAGCGGGTTTCCACCGGCGCACCAGTTGGCTACATACAATTAAATTAAATCAATGTAGGGTTTGACAACTGGGTGGTATCTGGTTTCAAACTCCAGTAGGGGAAGTATGCGCTATGGGTATGCTTCCTTCCATACGGATAACGTTAGTGGTAAAAGACTGAGTTAGGGTGGGTTTTGCAAGTCGGGGACTTGATCGGTTCTATGCACTGACCCATTTGTTGGGTCTGATACCATTAATAGGGACGCGCGAAGTTTCGTAGTGTTTTCAGACGACTGACCCGAGGACTCTTCGGCGAGGGTATCAATAAGTGCAGAATAAGCCAGTTAATCACGCCACGGGCTTTGTGCTGGACGTGAGGTCTTTGGCATTTCGGGCTTTGTGCTGAATGTCGTATATACTCATACACTGGCTATGAACCATGATGAGTTGGATAATGTGTTCATCCTGGAGAACCAACCCAGCCCAGTTAGCCTTTATAAAGGACTCCCTACCAGACGTACTATGGTAGTACATTGATAAAATACTATTTTATTTTATTAGGTATTAAGCAAGTTTAGAGCTTGATCATGTCAGTTTAAATTAGTTAATAGCAAACCCATAGAGAATTGGACATGTTTCAACGAAAAAGGCATGGAACTGATAGAGATAAATTTTGACTGACAGGCACCGGGTCAAGTCGGATGTGAAGTCACCAGGTTTGAATTCATTATTGGCCTTTTATTTATTTAATTTTTGTTTGAATTCATTATTGGCTTTCTTATTTATTTTTTTTTTTTGAATTCATTATTGGCCTTTTATTTATTTAATTTTGTTTGAATTCATTATTGGCTCTTTTACTTTTATTTTTTTCTCCAGTTTGAATTCATTATAGTTCAGGTCTGAATTCATTATTGGCTTTCTTATTTATTTTTTGTTTGAATTCATTATTGGCTCTTTTATTATTTTTTTTAGTGTCAATTCATTATAGTTCAGGTTTGAATTCAGTATTGGTTTTCTTATTAATTTTGTTTTAATTCATTATTGGCTCTTTTTATTATTTTTTTTAGTCACTAAGCATTATTTTTTAAACTAGTAGGTATGTACCTTCCCACAAATGCGCCAAATCTTACATATAAATAGATGTATATATATGTAGTATATTTTGAGTTAAGATAGTTCACAACCTTCTTCTAATACTTATTATAACCCCATATCTATATAAAATATGTAACGACCTTGTATAACAATGGAAGGGACAAATAAACAAAGAGGTAAAGGTAGTCCAGATGGAGACAAAGACCAGACGACGCAATAACCCAGACGAACAGGTGTTTATGATAATGAGTTCAATCACCCCGTCAACAGGTGGCCAGACGTGATAAACAACCCGGCGCCTGACAGGTGGCGTGATTTTACAGGAACCAATCAGGACTCTCCGCCATATGCGGGCAGCCAATATAAAAGAGCCCAGAAATGGGACAAAGTTAGTTGTTCAGTTAGTTGTTTTCAGAGCGACGCCGTCATACGGTCGGGTCTCTCACCCCTATCCGCGATGTAGGCATCCGTGACGCCTGTGGTTCGACTGCCTTCGTCCGTGGTCTACCTCTACCTTCTTGGAGTTACCATCTAGACCTGCCTCTGTCTCTTGCTGTCCCAGTGCGGGAATCCCATCACACACCCACGACCACGACTGCCCAGTACATTCCACATCGGGATTACTACAGAACCCGTTAAAGTCGACAGGATAACTGAGGACAGCAGCATGCAGAGGATGACGGAGGTCAGAGACGAATACGTCGCGGATGCCCTCACCAACATGCAGCCCCACTGCGAAGACCTAGTAGGCCGCCTAACAGACGCCATTCGGGGACTAGCCGTGCCTCGTGCGGAGGAGGCCCTCATTCTCCTCTTTCGACGGATCCCACGCAACAAGCAGCCTTCTTCCAAACAGCCATATCCAGAGATCAACTCCAGCCAGCATCAGCCATTTCAAGGTACTTTAAACTTTGTTTCTGCCATTTTCCCCATAAATTTTATACTTATATTTTCACTTTAAGCATTTTAAAATCAATTATAACCTTTTTTATATCAGTTTTATTCAAATTTTAAAACTTTCACACTCTCATTTATATTTTTAATTTATTTTAATCAAATTATGAATTTAAATTGATCATTTTCAATCTTATTATTAAAAATATTCAATCATGCATTTTTGCCAATTTACTAATCTTACATACCTTTCTTAAATTCACCTAAAATGACATTACCCAAATATGCAACTTTAAATTTTACATAAAAAAATCATATTATATTTTAATTACTCGAATAATATTTCTAAACTTATTTGTTTGTTTTTTTATACCTGGTTTATGGCCATATAGTATTAATAATTAAATTTATTACACTCTTTATTTTACTTGACCTATTACTATTCAAATTGATATTTCTCAATATTTAAAAGTTTTAAAAACTAGTCCTAGATTTGTATTTTTATAAATATCAATTTTAAAATATCTCATCTCAAAATGTGCTTCCCATTTTTCCCACAATTATAAATACAACTATAAATGTAATATGCGAAAACTAAATATCATACCATAAAATTTCCGTACCCCATTGCATTTCATTCCTGCCTGTGTTAAATTGTTAATTACGAAACTCTACCGAATTTTGTACCCATGCCATAACCTTTTCTCTTATAAAATTTCGTAAATTCATTATTTTATAATTTTTCTAAACCTAATCACCGCTAATAATCCCCAATCTAACGAATTGCCTGAACATCTTAACGCAAAACTTACTGGGAAACTAAGGTTATTTCACCTAGAGAATCCCAGAAGCTCGAGACGACAGGAAAGAAAAACAATTCGGCACAGCGATTGTCATCTCCTGTTTGTTTTTATTACCGGCGCGCGGTGCGTCATCCATAGCCCCCACAATGGCGGTCATATTGACTCCAGTTTCAGTTCACCTGTACTTGAAACACGTGCTATTGGCACACCGGAATACTAGACTTTCGTGTCCACCAAATAACTTGCCAGATTAAAACGGATAGGAAAATTATATAAAATCCCTTTTATAGCAAATCTTATTTTTATAATTGTTGGAAAGCCTAGGCAAATTTTACAAGAGTAAAATTAAGAAGACTATGCAAACTAGGCTTTACGAAAAAGATCTATGTAAATCGGCTTCCACAGATCTAAAAACTGGGATTGCATCAGGTGTGAGTGTGTGTGTGTCCACAAGAAGTCGGAGCTCTACGCGTTTGAGACGACAGCTGGGAGTGCCGCTGTCCTTGATTGGTGCCTTCAACTTTGACTGTTTTTAATTGTTTGTTTTAACTTCTTTCAAAATATTAGTGCGATCAAGTGGTGAGCCTAATAAACAGTTTTTACGAAATTTAGATCTGATTTTCCAGCACTTGAGCAGGACACTTAATTGTTTAAGAGGGTAGCGGACTTATCTTAGTATTCTCGTGCCGCTAGATTTTTTGGTGAGCCGGACGTGATTCTGCTCAAGTGGATTATTGTTTATCGGAGATATATTTGGAAGTGAAGTTTAAAGTGAAGCTAAAGTTTAAAGTGAAGAAAAGTCTAAAGAAGTTGAAAGGATACAATGGCTCTAAGTTTATTTATCAGGAAGCGAGCCCCTGTGAGAAGTCAAGTTACAAAGATTCACAAGGAAATTATTTCTAATTTGGAAAGTGAATCTAAGAATTATTCTAAGGCAACAGTTGGAGTGAGAAGAATTCAGGATGTACAGAAGGTACTGTTGTCGTCTGATAAAGAGATAATCGACATTTTGGCAGAAGATGATGAAGCGGATCTGGAAAAGGAAATGGATGATTGTGCATATTATCAGGAAATCATAATTGAAGCAATTGTCGCATATGAAGATGCTCAAAAACAAGTTGCAAAAGAAGTTGTAGTTCAAGATTCTTTTATGGATACTACAGAGAAAATAAGACTTCCCACCATTGAATTACCGAAGTTTAGTGGTAATTTGATGGATTGGTTAACTTTTTGGGCTCAATTTGAGAAAATTCATCTTGATATCAGACTAAAAGATAGCGACAAGTTCTATTATTTGCTTCAAAGTCTGAGTGTAGACACTGAGGCCTATAAAATCGTGTCCATTTATCCGCTTACTGAAGAAAATTATTCTAAGGCGATTGATGCTTTAAGAAGACGTTATGCTAATCCTGATTTGTTGTTACAAGTATAAGTGAGAGAACTGCTCAAGTTGGTCATCGAAAGTGCTAGCGGAAAGAAAAAATTATCTTTTCATGAACTATATTATAAAATTCAATCTTATCTTGGTTCTTTAAAGAGTTTGAATCTGGAAAGTGCAAGCCCGGACACATGGCTGTATCCCTTAGTGGAATCGTGTCTATCTGACGAACTATTGCTAGCGTGGCAGAGAAGATCTCAGTTCGTCAAGCTTGATGTTGAACATCAGACGAGACTGGATCAACTGATGGACTTTTTGGAAAGGGAGATTTTGATTCAGCAGAACATCCAGTTAGCTAAGGGCGGTTTCCAAAGTGCTGAAACTTCCGACCAAGAGAGAAGGAAAGGATTTTATAAGAAGAAAAATGATATTCCAACGGTGACCGGATTACAACAAACGGAATTAGGCGGATGTATATTTTGTGAGAAAAAGCATGCGAGTCAAAATTGTTTTGCCGCTAAAAATATGTCTTTAGAAGAAAAAGAAAAGTCATCCGTGAAAAGAAGGTTTGCTTCAAATGCTTAAAGGGACGCCATCTTGCTAGATATTGCAGAACAAGGGTTAGGTGCTACAACTGTGGCTCGTCTCATTTTTTAATTATGTGCACTCGAGGAGATAGAAATAACAAAGAGGCTGCTCAATTGGGAATTGAACCAGAGTTGACTAGTCAAAATTCAGAAAGGGTTAAACAACGGGTTTCACATCGCGAAAATTCTGAATCTTTTGATGCTACGGTGAAACCAAACGAAGATCTGAAAAGGCATAATGATTGTTCCAACCAAGTTTGTCAGCGGAATGTTGCTCTTCAGACTTTGATGTTGAATGTTATTGCACCAAAGGGGAGGAAATTAGTGCGCGCATTTCTTGATTCAGGTTCTCAACATACTTATATTTTGAAGACAACAGCGGAAGAATTAGGACTGAAACCTGTGACGAAAGAGACTGTTCATCATGCTTTATTTGGCGGGATACAAACAACGGCTGTTACGCATAATTTGTATGATGTTCAGTTAAAGGCAGACGATGAAAATTTTGTTTGCAAAGTCACTGTTCGTGATCAGTCAAAGATCTGTCAAGCCCTTCCAAGAATTCCCAAAACAAGTTTAATTTCTAAAGAGTTGGAACAAAGAAAGATTAAAGTTACAGATCTTGGAGATGAAAACCCACCTATAGAGCTCCTCATCGGTGCAGATATTTATGGGAAATTGATGACTGGAAAAACGCTGCAACTGGATTGCGGTTTAACAGCTATGCTTACTCATTTTGGTTGGACGTTATTAGGCAGCTTGAAGGAATGGTCTGATGAAGAAAATTCTATGCTGGTTATGTCCATGAAAAATGAAATTGAAGGCGTGGAAAAAGAGGATTCTGAAACTGCAGTTGATAGCTATGTAGGTGTGAAGGAAGCGGAGTCTAAAGACTATAAAGCAAAGGATTCTGAGCCTAAGGGCGACGGAGTAAAGGATTCTGAAGCGAAGCCTAAGGGCGATGGAGTGAAGGATTCTGAGACTGCAATTAAAGGTTATGAATCGGTGAATAATTCAGAAGAGAAAACTAATAAAGTTGAAGATTCTGAAGTGGCTGATCAAGTCAGTTATTTTGAAACTATTGAGGCAAAAGCTAAAGATGAGAAAATAGCAGATTCTGAAACAAAAGTCATAAAGGTAAAATATTCTGCAACAAAAGCTAAAAGGTTAAAAACTTCTGAAACAAAGGATAGAGAGTTGGTGCACTCAAAAGTCTTGGATAAAAATGAGCAAATTGAGATTAATTCGAGGAATATCGCTAAGACATCTTCAGATCTTCAACGAAATAAGAGACCTTTAAAACCCTATAAAGTTTATCGAGCTAAATCGAAGAGATCAAAAATAATCAATCTCTGTTTTCATGAGCTGCTTGCACTTGTGCTTCTTTTATTGGCTGTTACTGCTCTTCTTATTGCTATGATAAAGGACGAGATCGATGGGAGGAGTTGGTCTTTGCACTTGTTTACTGATACGAGTCGGACAGCTTACTCCGCAGTGGTATTTCACCGGGTAGAAAATGAAGAAATACAGGTCAGTTTTATGTCCGCTAAAACACGAGTGACTCCAATGAAAAGAGAAATACTCAAAGGGAATAAGAAAACTGGCGAAAGCGAAATGATTGTTAAAGAGATTAGTATTGATTGGAAGACGCTTCAAGAGAGCGACTGCGTTAGACCTATACAATGGAGATTTAATCCTCCTTTTGTGGCTTGGTGGGGAGGTTGGTGGGAGCGTTTAATTCGCTCTATGAAGAATTTGTTGAAAAGAACTCCAGGAAAGGATGGAATTGTTCGAGTTGGCAAATTAAAGACCGGAGGCGGGATTGTATTAAGACCTATACAACGTCTTTGCCCAATGGAGTTGGATTTTCCGAAAGAGATTTCGAATCGATTCCAAGATAGTGTTGGATGCTGATTTGGAAAAATTATTGTCAATAATTTTTGTGGGGAGTATGTTGGAAAGCCTAGGCAAATTTTACAAGAGTAAAATTAAGAAGACTATGCAAACTAGGCTTTACGAAAAAGATCTATGTAAATCGGCTTCCACAGATATAAAAACTGGGATTGCATCAGGTGTGAGTGTGTGTGTGTCCACAAGAAGTCGGAGCTCTACGCGTTTGAGACGACAGCTGGGAGTGCCGCTGTCCTTGATTGGTGCCTTCAACTTTGACTGTTATTAATTGTTTGTTTTAACTTCTTTTAAAATATTAGTGCGATCAAGTGGTGAGCCTAATAAACAGTTTTTACGAAATTTAGATCTGATTTTCCAGCACTTGAGCAGGACATTTAATTGTTTAAGAGGGTGGCGGACTTATCTTAGTATTATCGTGCCGCTACAATAATGTTATAGGATAGTTTATCGTTTTGTCAACTCGTTTAAAAAATTAGGTCCCCACCATCTCTAAAATCGATCCTGTACATGAGACCAAAGGAGACGTCATCTTGGCCTCCTAAAAGGACAATTAAATCCCCAAAATGGCGTCCATCGCCACGGCGGTATTCCAATCTTCATCCCAACGACAACAAATTCAAGGACGCACTGAACTTCCCCTAGTTTTTTTTTCTACTTCGTCTTTCCCTCCCTACTTCTAAAGGGGTGGAATGACCTTTGTATCCATCATTAGCATCCATCATTAGCAGAGATAGCCCTTCCTACTTCAACACTCTTGCCTGTCCATCAATCAATTATAGGGCCACATTGCCTCCCCGTAGGCCAAATTAGAAAGACACCAGTAATCTTGCACCTACACCTAGACATTGTGTGTAAATATGTTCCCTTTTTTCAGGAACGAATATTTTTGTTTTCTTTTAACTTTTCTCTCATTTATTGTAAATAGACTTACAGATTACCTAGTTTTGTGGTGTTGGACTTTGTTTTTTAACTTACAGATGTAGATAAAACATTTCACTATTAATCGATAATATCATTTTGTTTATTAACCATCAAAATTAATGCCATCAAATACCAATCAACCCTTTATAAATTATTACCTTTAATATTTTTATTTTCTCTTTTTCTCATCATGTTTAGACTTAGCATTTTACAACTTCAACTATTTTAGGCACCATTTTAAAAAACCTACACCTAACAATATTTATAATATTTTTTAACAGATAAAACATTTATCATTTTATTTTTTCTAATAGATTTTCAAAATGTTATTTTTGACGCTTCCCTTACAACCTCTAACTCTATCCCATGAACCTTTCCTCCCAACTTTTTACATCCATCAAGAGATTATTGTTCTTCAGCCATTTTCTTTTTTTTATTGATTAAACTAACTAGAAGACCCTTCCTCGCTATATCATTCCAAATAGTGAGCTCAGGAGACCCAGTTAGTTTTTTTTTTTTCTCTCATCGCCCGACTCATCATTTTTTCATTTTTCAACTTTTTCTTTTCACCACACAAGTCGGACACAATCAAAATTGACAGCAATAAATCTCTTTCACCCACCTCTCCTTTTCCGCATCCTTCAAACCTCCAACCTTCCAAGGGATTCCAGTTCGCCGAACATTTTTGTTTTTTTTCATTGATTAATCCGACTGGAACAATCCTTCCTCGCTATACCATTCCCGATAGTGAGTTCAGGATATCCAGCGCGATATTTTTATTTTTTTTTTCTCATCGCCCGACTCATCATATCAATTCACCATTTTTTCAACTTTTCACTTTTTTTTTCTCATTATTCAACCGGGCACAATCATTATGGACAACAGGGATCCCTCTTACCTCTACTTCCCCCTTTTACCTCCATCAATCTTCCCACCTCTTTTCGCTGTCTGAGCTAATGATGCAGACGGAATATCTTAGGCCTTCTGTTAATGAAAACAATGCCTGACTTAAACAAGTTCGCATTGCATTGCAGAATGTTTGGGATACTACTTTGGAGAAACATGCTCAGATACCCCCTTTCCCCTTTTCAACCTTAGCGTCACATTATACGTTCAGTCAATAAACTAACTTCATTTTTTCTCTCATCTTTAATGCAATAAGATATTGTTTTCCTTGTACGATTCATTTTACCATATTTACCATTTTGTATTATATACTTTCTCTTTATCTTTTATCATTCATTTTGTGCGTTTTTATTTTTATAACCTTGATTTTTATTTCATTGATACACCACCATTACAACATCTTTCTCTTTTTAACTTGTAGCTTAATAATAATTTTAACTAATTTGTATACAAATTATTTCTTTCATTTTTTTATAATAGGTTTGTTAGGTTATCATTCATTACATGTCATTCCCCCAACCAAACCTTCATCACCGGGGACACATTCTGTAGTTTTAAGAACGAAATACTTGATGAGGAAAGAGTTTCTTTATTACACAAAATTAGATCACAAGCTTTCGGGCACAATCACCCTTCTACTGGTGTAAAACGAGACAAACATTGTCTCGTTTTACACCAGTAGAAGGGTGATTGTGCCCGAAAGCTTGTGATCTAATTTTGTGTAATAAAGAAACTCTTTCCTCATCAAGTATTTCGTTCTTAAAGTTTAGTGAAGGAATTATTGATTCAACATTCTGTAGTATATTTTGAGTTAAGATAGTTCACAACCTTCTTCTAATACTTATTATAACCCCATATCTATATAAAATATGTATCGACCTTGTATAACAATGGAAGGGACAAATAAACAAAGAGGTAAAGGTAGTCCAGACGGAGACAAAGACCAGACGACGCAATAACCCAGACGAACAGGTGTTTATGATAATGAGTTCAATCACCCCGTCAACAGGTGGCCAGACGTGATAAACAACCCGGCGCCTGACAGGTGGCGTGATTTTACAGGAACCAATCAGGACTCTCCGCCATATGCGAGAGCCAATATAAAAGAGCCCAGAAATGGGACAAAGTTAGTTGTTCAGTTAGTTGTTTTCAGAGCGACGCCGTCATACGGTCGGGTCTCTCACCCCTATCCGCGATGTAGGCATCCGTGACGCCCGTGGTTCGACTGCCTTCGTCCGTGGTCTACCTCTACCTTCTTGGAGTTACCATCTAGACCTGCCTCTGTCTCTTGCTGTCCCAGTGCGGGAATCCCATCACACACCCACGACCACGACTGCTCAATACATTCCACGTCGGGATTACTACATATATATATTTATAACCCTTGTGTTCTAGGCACCCTATGACACCTGATATATTTATCACAATTGGGTGTATTAATCAATTTGTTTATTTCTATCGTTACTATCCGTGTCACAGAGTGGAATTAAAAATCCAGTCTTGCATTCAACTGGCGAATAAATAGAATGCATGGCGCCCTTTGTTTTGACATTTATTTTTTTTATTTTTAGACAGTGCTATTGTTTCCTCTAATCCAGAGCATCCCCCGACCTCCACTTTTGACCCCCGAGATTTGTCCTGCTCCCTCGCAAGCCCAAATCCCGTGGTCTTGGCGGGGAAGGACTGTGGAGGCCACTCCTGGGGCCTCCACAAAGTTCACCCACAGTATCAAAGAGAAAGCTGGTGGACAATGAGGAAGCTGCCTCGACAAGAAAGAAGAGGACTTTGAGCATCCTTCATTGTCAAACCAGCCTATCTCTTCACCTCCTTTTTTATTTCTAATTTTTGTATATAAATTATAATAAATTTCCTTTTTCTTTTAAATAAGTAGCTATTTGTTTTTTTTTTATATTTTAAAATAATATTTCGAATGATAATTTTTATTAAAATTTTTATTTTTTATTTTTTTCAAAAATTTCTTTTTTTTTTATCACAGAGGGTGACCAGATAAAGATTTATTATTAATTTTTTTATTTTTTTTCCTCGGTCACCCTGGGAGAAATGTTAGTAGGGAGTCGAGTCTTAGAGAAGAAATAGGACAGTCAGGCTCGTAAAAAAATCAACCAAAAATGTAGTTCTACAAGATTTGAGTGGAAGGAATTTCCCAGCCTTCCAACTGAAGCACTTAGTTAAGTATCTTTCAATAATGATATTTTTAACAGGTATATCCATGTAAAATTTCTCACATTCTTTCCTTATTGCCCATTATATTTATTTTTATTTCTTATCTTTGTGTTTTTCCCGTTTTTAAGAGACAAAATAAATATATTTTGTAGTCTTAATCAAAACATATAGTTGTCTGTCTTTTTTTTTAACCCCAGTGCGCGCAGGATAAATGCAAATTGTACCTTTTTATATAGCAGGATGTAATACTTCGTGAACTCCCTGAGAATGAAAGAGCCTCATTGATTTCGGGACGAAAGCGTCAGAAATCGGCTCATCAATACAAGAACCTTATATAATCAAAGAGGAGGTAATATTTCCAGGACCTTGTACAAAATGTCAATTGATGAACAGTCCCAATATAAATACGGCAATATTTGTAAGAAATAGCAGCTTAAAAATTCAATTAAGTACAGAATTCAATAACTCATTCGCTACAACTATAACCATACAAACAAAAGTAAGAAAATATATCTTTCCAACATTTATATATACATCCGAATTCAATGAAAAATGAGCACGAGGAGTTTATGAGGAAGTTAATTAATACAAACTTACATATACCGGTGAAAATCTGCGGCGATTTCAATGCCAGAGCTCTGTTATGGTATGACATCAGGAAAAATTATAATGAACACAGACTGATCACTATCATAGATGAAATAAACTTAATTATCCATAATAATAAAACTTCCACATGTCGTGATGCAAGTGTGATTGATCTCACACAAACGAATAAACAGGCAATTGCGGCGATCAGAAATTGGAAGACACAGCAGATATCGCAAATTTCAGATCATGTAGCTATATCTTTTGAAATACATACAGACGAACAATTTAGTTCAGAAAAATATTATTCCACTTGGAAATTTAATGAGAAAAATGCAAACTGGTTAAGTTTTTGTCAGAGAATTAACAGTACTGAACGAAAAAAAAAATTGAAAACTTATTAGATATAGTGGATACACCAGAAATGATCGATCAAACGGTAAAAGAACTTACGAACATACTGATTGAGGCAGCATATAATTCACTTAAAGTAAATAATAATATGACAACAAAAATAATATTAGTAATAAGTGTGGTGGAATACGAATTTACAGCTTCTAAAGGATCACTGTCATTATCTTAGAAACTGTTACTATAGAAACAAAAATTGCCCTAATCATATTAAACAATACTATAAAAGCATACGAAATAAGTATTTACGGGAAATAGAAAAAGCTAGGAAAGCATCCCGGATAATTTTTCTGGAGGAAAACAAATCGAACAACCCTTATGGAAACTTATATAAGGTGTATAATAACATCAAAAGTGGATCTAATCGGAAGAGAAATATGCTAATTTTGGAGGGTAATACTGACATGGAATGTTTGCAGAAGGGTGAGGAATTATTAAACAACTTATTTCCAGATGATAAATGTGAAGAAGATACAAACACCCATAAAAGTATAAGAAATTCTAATTTAAAACTACTCAATAAAGAAAAACCGATGGTTATGATTACTGAAGTTAACGACTTAATTGACACATTAAATCCAAAGAAATCTCCCAGAATAGACAACATCTCTAACAACCTGATAAGGCACACTAAACAATTTATAGCTCCTATATTGGTGAAACTATTTCAAAAATGTTTAGACCTACAATACTATCCTGCTGAATGGAAAAGAGCAGAGGCAATAATTATTTCGAAACCTGGAAAAACAGATTTTAATAACTACAAAAATTATAGACCTTTATGTTTTGATTCCAACATTTCTAAAATATTTGAAAAATAATTAATAATAGAATAATAAAATATTATGAAGATTTTAATTTACTAAGCGATCGACAACATGGCTTTAGAAGATCGAAATCTACTATTACTGCACTAAATGAAATAATAAAAATTGCGTTAGAACATAAAACAAGAGAATATGCGGCAATAATTGCAGTGGATAATAGTGCAGCATTTTATAATGCATGGTGGCCGACCTTGATGAAAAGACTAGATGAAGATGGTGCGCAGGCTTCAATGATAAAACTTCTACAATCATACTTTGATAATAGAAGAATAAGATTTAGATACTCTTCAACTGAAATTAATAAGAAACTAAGTAAAGGATGTCCACAGGGAGGACCACTGTCTCCCACATTATGGAACATTCTTGCAGAAAGACAATAGATAACGTATTAAGAAAAATCAATGAGTGGTGTGAAAGTCGTAAATTAAAATTCTCAGATGAAAAAAACAAAAATATTATATTTATATAAATGCAATAGCGATATAATAGTCTCAGGTAGCAAGTTAATTAAACCGGTTGAAGAACTTAAGATCCTAGGAGTGACTATTAAAAAGCACCGAGTCAGAAGCAAACTAGACTTTACGCCTCACGTTAATGAAACGATCATAAAAGTAACTAGAGCTAGTGGATACCTATTTGGCCTGACAAAGAAAGCATGGGGTCTAGACTTTAGACGAATACTGATACTGTATAAGACATTATATCGAAGTACAATTACATACGGTTATCCAATATGGTATCCATTCATAAACAAAAAGTCTAAGGACAGGCTAAATTCTCTTCAATATAATATTTTAAAACATTGTATACAAGCCTACAGTACAACATCATCGGATTGTACACACATACTTGCACAAGTCCCCAAACTTACTGAATATATTGAATCTAACATGCTGAAAACCGAAATAAATTACAATCGATTCGACTCTTCAAGTAGGAATATAATTTCTAATTATATAAGGGAAAAATTGCAGAAATACTATGAGAAGACTAACACCATTTTCAAGTCCTTCTTTACTGATTCCCAAATACCCAAATATGTCAAGCCAAATTTTTACAACGTTCAATTTTTTTACTAGACACGGTAACTTTAGATCATATTTGTACAAGGTCAGAAAGACGGATTCGCCAAAATGCTCATGTGGTGCAGAAGAAGAAAATCCTGTACATATTCTAACGGACTGTCGACTTGTAGAGGACTTGTGAGAGTCAAAAATCAAATAAATATAAATTGTCTAAATCAAATAGTTAATAATAGATATATGTATATAAATTTTAAAATATTTTGTAGAATGTTTTTTAGTAATAGATAGCCTGGGCTGTAATAAATGGTAAATAGTTATATGCTGTAAATAGCTCTAAATTTCTGTACTTAACTGTGATGTTTACTAATATTCTTTATAGGGTAATTAAATCGTTAACTAACTGACAAATACGTTAATAATTTCTATTATAATAACTAAAATCATATTAATAATTACTGTTAAAGCTCCCAAACTTGTGTATGCATGCAAATATCCAAGACGGATATCGCGTGCTTTGTAAATGATAATAAAAAAATAAAAATAATTTTTTTATCTCTTTTACAGAGTAAAACAAAAGATATTTATTTCGTAGAATAAATTCGGAAGATGAAATAAAAAAAAATCTTTGGAATAAAATTAATTTTAAATTAATAATAAAAAATAATAAAATATATAAAGACGATTCCCTGAAAATTTAATCTAGTATTTCTTCTTAAAATTTTATTGTTATCCTTGAAATACCTAACTTATCTAGAGTATATATTTAATTTATTAACTTAATTTATTTAAATTTCAATGTGGTAATAAAACGAAAATCTTGCTGAATTTAACCTTTCACTATATATATGAACGGATTGAGTTATTTTACATATCAGTACATATATACATTATGTACACCTTACTGCAGCGGGCCTCGGGATACAAGAAGCCCAGAGCTTGTCCAGGTCCTCCATCTGGACAGCAAACACTTCGGCAAGACACTGTACATATATTATGTAATATGTTTACACATTGTTGGGTTCGTTTGGTGAAAAATGGCCCAACATATATACATTAAGGTATTTGTGAATACTCCTGACCCTCAGTGCATATTTTTAATGAGATATAGGGTATAATTCTGTTGTGTTTGTACCATTATATTTACCATATTTTTTCACCTTTATGTTTTTTTATTATTTTATCATTTAGCATCTTCTATTCCATCATTATTATTTTTTATATCATACTCATTCTTAGCGTGTATCATCCTCTTCATCATAAATTATGCTATAATCATTACTAGTCTTATTTTTTGGTAAACACCAGCCTTATGTGTAACCTATATATAACCATGTCCTTACAGTTCATAACCTAACATTACCTCATGTACCCTATAAATTATAACCAATAAAGAATTTACAAGATATGTTTTAGGAATTGTACATATCAACAAAACACTCACAATTCCTTGGCGCCCATTATACATATTAATAAGGTTTTCATAGGAATGTAATAACCATCTTTGTTCCGGCAGAAGCAATAGTTGGGTGATACCAACCCCCCCCCCCCCCCCCCCCCTTCCCGAGGCACTGCTGAAGGATTACATGGAGGGATACGCAGAATCACTTCCCCAAGCGGTTTTCCAGGAAGTCGCTTGGGAGGCGGATTTAAACATGGGCTTAGTATATTGCCCACTAAATGGTAGGGTGAAATTATACAACACTACCATATAACAACCTGTTTTAGATACCCTGGCCTGTTTGTTTGTTCCTCCCTTTGCCTGAGTGTCAGTCACTGTTCATCCTGGTGTATCGTGGAAAATGTATTTTATTCCTATATCATATTTATCATATGTTATGAACAGGTTTGATTTGGAATGAAACGCATTTTTCACTCTGGCTTGGGCCGTTTTTCACCAAACGAACCCAACAATGATGTAAACATCTTATATCATATAATATGCACAGTAACCTTGCCGAAGTCTTTGTTGTCCAGAGGGAGGACCTGGACGAGTTTTGAGATTTCTGTACTCCGAAGCCCACAGCAGTAATGGTGTACATAGTTTATATATGTACCATAAATAAATTTATATGTACCATACTTCATTCCTTCTCCTTATATATAGTGAAAGGTTAAAATCAATAGGATTTCTTAAATTACCACACACACATTGAAAATTCAATAAATATATTTGATAAATTAGATATCTCAAGGACAGCAATAGAATTTAAAAATTACTACATTAAATTTCCTAAGGATCATCTCTATTATTTTTTTTATTATTATTGTAGGGGACATGTAAATTATTTTTGGTATTTCTGTGTTATGCAAATTTTAATTGTTTTTAAAAAAAAATCATATTTGTTTTTTTGCAAATATGCAAAATTTTATTGTCTAATTTATATATAGTTTATAGTTTATATAATATAGTTTCCTTTTTGGTTGAATTATTATTATTGTTATTCTGCCTCTCATTCTGTTGGTTGCCTGAACAAACTAGCCATAGCAGTGTAGCCATAGTGATTCTAATAAAAGGCTTGATTTGCAAGAAATTATTTATGTGAGTGTAATTGCTTAACCACCACATAAACTAGTAAGCCGGACAAATACTCCCTACATAAACTGGTGAGCCGAACAGAAGAACTAGCACGACGAACTGATAAAATGAAAAGTTAGGAAACGGAAATAGTTGAGACCTATAAGGTAAATATTAAACTTCCAACTTTCTGGATTGAAAGACCTGATATATGGTTCCATCAAGTAGAGGCTCAGTTCTTGATAAATAATATAAAGACAGAAAATACGAAATTCAATTATTTGATCGCTCAATTGGAGCCAAAATATGTCGAGAACATCTGGAATATAATTACCTCTAAAGAAATAAATAAATATTCAGAGGCAAAAGAGAGACTTCTGAGAATATTCAAAGATGGCGAATCTAAAAGAATTCGAAAACTGTTATCAGGAATCGAACTAGGTGATCTAAAGCCTAACCAGCTGTTGCAGAAATTGAGGTCATTAGCAACAGACGACTTATCCAATAAATTTATAAAGACGCTATGGCTCGAAAAACTTCCACAGGCAATTCAGCAAATTTTGATAATTAGCGAGGAAGAGCTCGACAAATTGGCAGTAATGGCAGATAGAATAGCCGAATTAAACCCCAAGACGGAGATCTATGAGGCAGCTAAGCCGGAGAATGAAACAAAAATGTTATTAAAAAAAAAGAATCTCTGGAACAGAAAATAGAAAGTATGAAAATGGAGCATCAAGGTAGATCTCGTGACCGAAGATCACGTGATTATCACTATAATGCGCGCTCCCGTTCCCGATCTAAGGGCGGATATAATCCAAGGGGAAAATTCTGCTATTTCCACTATAGGTATGGGAAAAAATGCCTACCTGGAAAATGTAAAAAGCCATGTGAATGGGTAAATTCGGAAAACTCCAACCAGCAGTAAGTGGTGCGACGCACTCTGCTGCTGGACAGAACATACGTCGCAATAGCCGTTTATTCGTAAGTGACAAAAAAACTGGCATGCGATTCTTGGTGGATAGTGGAGCCGATATTTCCTTAATACCTTACAAAGGAAAACTTGGGACCACCCTGAACGATTTCAAGCTCTATGCAGCCAATGGAACGGAAATTTCCACGTACGGTACTCAAATATTGTCTTTAGATCTTGGTCTACGGCGACAATTCCAATGGCCATTTGTAATAGCTAAAACCAACATGGGTATACTCGGAGCCGATTTTCTAAATAATTTCAAATTAATCCTCGATATTAATAGAAGACAATTGATTGACAGTATAACAAACCTGACAATAAAAGGTGATATCTGCTCAATCTCTGAAGAGACTTTTAGCTCTTATAGAACAACATCAAATTCTTCTAAACTATTGGCTAATTACCCAGATATTACGAGGCCCAACGTAGGAATAATGAAAGCTAATCACGATGTGAAGCATTTCATAATAACAAAAGGACCGCCAGTGTTCTCTAGAGCTCGACCATTGGATCCAAAAAGATTAAATTAAGCTAAACAAGAGTTCCAATTTATGCTCGAGCATGGAATAATCAGGCCATTCAAATCACAATGGGCTAGTCCACTTCACCTGGTCACCAAAAAAGACGGCACATTAAGACCTTGTGGTGACTACAGAAAACTAAATTCTCAAACCTTGCCTGATCGCTACCCAATACCTAGATTGGAGGACTTTCAGCATATTTTAAGTGGAAAGATGATTTTTTCTAGGCTTGATTTGTTTAAAGCCTATTTCCAGATCCCCATTGCCGAGGAAGACAAGCCTAAAACAGCCATAATAACTCCATTTGGACTTTATGAATTCAACGTCATGAGCTTTGGCTTTAGAAATGCACCAGCTACGTTTCAGCGTTTTATTCATGAAGTACTTCGTGGCTTGGATTTTACATTTCCCTATTTGGACGATATATTAGTGGCTTCAAAAACTCATGAAGAACATGAAACCCATTTAAAATTGGTTTTCGAGAAACTACAAAACTATGGATTGCGCATAAATATCGCTAAATCTATCTTAGGAGTTGACCAATTGGAATTTCTAGGGCACTGGATAACAAATGGAGGGTCACAACCGCTTCCATCTAAGGTTCAAACAATTCTAGATTATAAACTGCCAACGACGAAACGGGAATTACGTACCTTCCTAGGTATGGTAAATTTTTATCGTAGATATCTTGAGAACGCAGCTTCTACGCAGGCTCTTCTTCATGATTATCTGAAAGATTCAAAAAAGAATGATAAAAGAAAAATCGATTGGTCGGAAGAAGCCAAGTTGCAATTTGAAAGATGTAAACAAGACTTAGCAAGTGCTGCATTATTATGCTACCCCAACCCGGCACTTCCATTATCGCTCTGTACAGACGCATCTAATAATGCCATTGGTTCAGTGTTGCAGCAATGTGAAAATAGTTGTTGGAAACCAATAGCATTCTTTTCAAAGAAGTTAAATAATGCTCAAAAGGTATACAGTACTTATGATAGAGAATTACTTGGAATTTATTTGAGTATTAAAAAATTTAAATATATGTTGGAAGGAAGAGAATTCTATATATTCACTGATCATAAGCCATTAGTGTATGCTTTCAAACAGAATAATGAAAAAGCTTTGCCAAGACAACAGAGACAGCTTCAATATATTTCACAATTTTCCACAGACATCCGGCATATTAGTGGAGATCCCATCATACCTGCCAGCAGAGAGGATCCCATCATACCTGCCAGCAGAGAGGATCCCATCATACCTGCCAGCAGAGAAGATTCCATCGGGCCTTCCAGTAAACCGCAACCTGCTAAGCCTAAGGTGCGGTTCGAATTACCAAAGGAGACCCGCAGCGGAAGACTGATAAAACCTCCTTCCAGGTACAATGAGTCTATTGGACGTTACTTCCGTCACTGGAAGGGGAGTGATGTAGGGGACATGTAAATTATTTTTGGTATTTCTGTGTTATGCAAATTTTTATTGTTTTTTAAAAAAATCATATTTGTTTGTTGCAAATATGCAAAATTGTATTGTCTAATTTATATATATAGTTTCCTTTTTGGTTGAATTATTATTATTGTTATTCTACCTCTCATTCTGTTGGTTGCCTGAACAAACTAGCCATAGCGGTGTAGCCATAGTGATTCTAATAAAAGGCTTGATTTGCAAGAAATTATTTATGTGAGTGTAATTGCTTAACCACCACATAAACTAGTAAGCCGGACAAAGAATCCCTACATTATTAATCTAAATTCCTTTTTTATTTCCAAAAGATAAAATTTATTTTTATTTTGAAATTATTCTACGAAAAAATATATTTTACTCACTCTGTAAGAGAGATAAAAATCTCTTTGGTCACGCGGGCGATTTTTGAAAAAAGTCAGTTGAAAAACGGTCGTGGATAAGAACGGTGGGGGAAGCGGGGACCTGACGTTTGAATCTTGAAAGATATGTGAGTATATATTCAGAAGGTAAGTGAACAATCCTAAAATTAATTCATGTGGGCTTTAAGCCCGCTTATCGAATAGATGTCTTAGAGAGACTCTCTGCGCCTACATAATGCGTTTTGAATTTTTTTTTATTTGTGACTTTAAAATTTTTTTTTTCATATCGATTCATATACATCGATGAAATTAGAAGCAAAAAATTTGCTTGTGAAGGATATTTTTTGAACCTTCCTTTTTTTATTATTATTTTTTTATTTTATTTTTTCGTGATATAGGAAAATTTTTGGATATAATAAAATCCCATATACCTTATATATTAGTGTGTGTCTATAGTGTTTCATACTGAAATAAATATACATACCTACCTTAAACAAAAAAAATGTTAAGTATTCTGATAATCATCAGAAGAATTTTATTCATCTAATGGTTCTTCTCTAGGTGATCCCACTTATAAAACAAATACACATGTCTACATATAAACAAAGTGTTATACATATAAATTAGCTTCAGAGTTTTTTTTTGTATGATTTGTACCCGGTAGAATAAAACCCCATACACATAGATAAACATCGAGTTATACATGTATATGTAATATTGTTGCAATGTGCCTACGTATGGATGAACTGGCAGTCGTGTACGTGAGGCGAGTGTTGATGATCTTCCCACACGCGGACAACAAGAAGCAGAGGCAGGGCTAGCTGTTAGCACAGAGAGTGATCGGGGATAGCCCACGGGACAGAGGTAGAGGCCATGGCACCAACTAGGATGTTTATTCCCGAGACATGGAGGGAGAGACTGAAGTGAACTGCTGAGAAAAACCTCCTAGAGCATCCGCCGATCCCCTCCCAAAACTTGTCCTGTTTTGGGGGGTCTCTCTAAGAATGTTCCTCGGGACCCCACATGGGCTGGGCGTTGCCTTTTTCCACCCCTCTGTCCCTGCTGCCACCAGCTGACCGCTCTCTCTTTGAATCTTTATTTTGACGTCACCAATTTTAGTTTATATACAAAAAGGGCGTACAGGTTATATTAATAAAGATATAGCATATATACAAAATATAGGGGTGGTAGAAAATAGAAACGGTGTACATTATTATACAGTTTAAAATATACAATATATACGTATGTAGAAATTTTAAATATGATTAACAGTTTGGATAGTCCATCTCTTTATTCTAGGATACTTATTAAATAAATAAATATAAATATACTTATACATGCATATCTCGATGTTTCTACATTATAAATGGTAACTTTACAATAGGAACTCAAAGTGTAAATGTGGTAGTGCAGCTAGTCCCAAGATTCCTTTTTTTTTAGACTCTCATATGCTGAGTATATGAAACTTTGGATTAAAAGTCAAATGCCACATTATTACCTTTTCTTTGTTTAATAAATTCTAAGGGTTATTTTAAATATACTACATTGTGACATAGAGTTAGATCTCATTGTAGATTGAACTTTATTTCATTTTCAAATTTTTGTTGATCAGAATTCATTCTACATATGAGTTGAATGAAGTTCGTGTGTTTAATCTTCTTTTTAAGATACCCCTTGGATATTATAGTTGGGTCTCTTACGATGTGTAAATTTTATTGATCAACTTCAAATTTTCTGATTTGTTTAATTCACATCTAGTAGCATTCTATTATTGGTTTGGTATGGAACCTTTATAACTACAGATTTTTAAGTGTTTATAATCCCATTAGTCTTATGTTTTTTTTGTGTTTTTATGTGTTTGCCATTGAGTTTTTATATCATTTTCTCCGATATTTTATAATTATTAGAAATATTTTTGAAATGTATCAGAATTAGACATACATCGTTTGAAACTACAAGTACAGTAGATTTATATTTCGTCAGACCAAGAGCTGAGCTAACATTGGGAAGGATGACAAGGAAATTGAAATACTTCTAGGATGCGATGTGTTGGGATTTATTTTCATGATGAAATCTTGTATGTTGTCAAATGACTTGACTGCGTCGCAGTCGCGTTTTGGCTGGACTTCAATGGAAGAATGTCAGCCAGGTAGTGACGTTTCACTCTTTCATCATGTTACAACGATGACAATATCGGAGAGCAGTACACCCATTCTGTGGAATCTCGATGTTCTTGGCATTATGGATCCTATTGAGGTTAAACAGAGAGATCAGAGAGACGCATTGGCGCGTCGACATTTTCTAAAAACAGTCCAACATTCTGTTTCTGGAAGATATGTTGTTTCCCTCCCGTGGACTGTAGAGAAAGCTAAAATCGCGGGTGGACAACCGGGAGATTGCTAAGAAGAGATTATAGAAAAGACGACTAAGAAATTAATCTCTTTGAATCTTTATGAAGACTATGATGATATTTTCCGAGGCTGGTTGGATGATGGAATAATTGAGAAAGTCCCATTTGAACATCACAACTCTGAGGCCTTCTACCTGCCTCATGGTCTGGTGGTGAAACTCTCCAGTGGGACTACGCCTATCAGGCCTGTCTTTGATGCTTCTAGCAAGGTCTATAGATCTCCATCTTTATATGACTTCGAAAAAGGACCTAACCTAATAGAGATGATTACCAACCTTATGCTGAGGTTTAGAAATGGCAAGTTTGGAGTCGTGGCAGACATTAAGAGAGCGTTTCTGCAGATTGAGGTGAATGAAAGGGACAGAGGTTACCTGCGTTTCCTGTGGTATTCCCAAAATGGAGAAAAGACAGAAGTATTCAGACATAGACGTGTCGTTTTCGGTGTTAACTGTAGTCCTTTCATTTTGAGGGCAGTAATCGAATACCACCTGTCTAATGTTCGACCTGAACATAAACCGTTAGTTCAGAGGTTGCAGAAATCCCTTTATGTGGACACTTTAGTCACAAGCGTGAACTCTTTTGAAGAGTTACAAGATCTCAAATTGACCGCAACGTCCATCATGGATAATGCTCGGATGGAGCTAAGCCGTTGGGAGCATAGCCTGGACGTGGCCTCCGATACTTACCCCTATGAGAGAGCAGAGATATCTAAAGTGCTTGGTATATGTTGGGATAAAAGGGAAGATTGTTTGTCATGTGAAATTTCCGTAGCCATACCCCCCAAGATAACCAAAAGGAGTATCCTGTCCTGCTTAGCTCAGATATATGACCCTCTTGGATTTCTGAACCCAATATTAATAAAGCCTAAAATTCTATTGCAAAAAGCTTGGACTCTAAAGTTGGCATGGGACGACGAATTGGACCATCACTACAATGATGAACTAAGCCTATGGTTCGAAGACCTTCAGCTGCACAAAGGCATGGCAATTCCTAGGAATTTCAATCCATTGATGGTACCGCAGAAGGACTGGCAGATACACACTTTGTTGATGCTAGTAGTTAAGCTTATGCTGCTGTGGTCTTCCTTCGGACACGGGTTGCTGAAAAAATTGAAGTGCATATGATGGCGGCTAAGTCTCGAGTCGCTCCTCTCAAGAGACCTACGATACCAAGACTTGAACTTTTAGCCTGTGTTGTAGGAACACGATTAAACAAGACGATCTTTGAAGCTCTAGAGTTAAAAGATATCAAAAATGTATTCTGGTCTGATGCCACTACAGCCCTCGCTTGGATAAAGCGCAACGATCAGTGGGGTACCTTTGTCGGGAATCGTGTGAAAGAGATATGCAGACTTAGTGATCCAGGAGATTGGAGATATGTTCCTAGCGAGTGCAACCCAGCTGATTTACCCTCTCAACTGTTACAGTCTAGATGGTGGGAGGGCCCTTCCTGGTTAAAACTCTCTGAAGAAAATTTGCCTTCCAGGTATAAAGACCTGAATAAAGAAGAAATCTGTGCGGAAAGAAAGAAAATTGCTGTTGTGACAACAGTTAAGAGTACCGATCATTGGTACATCAAATATTTCTCCTCATTCATAAAAAAAATGTGCCGATGATATGGCGTGGATTAAAATATTCTACAACAACCTCCGATCTTCAACGAAAGTAAAGGGCGAACTTTCTGTGAAGGAGATCGATGAAGCGGAGCTGGCGCTTTTGAAATTAGTTCAGGTCGAATGTTTCCCTAGCCACTCTATACCTGGTCTGAAGGTATGTGAAGTAGAAGGAATCCTGCGTGTGAAAACAAAATTAATTTACAGCAGCGACGAATTTGGCTTCCGTTTACCAGTACTATTACATGGGACTCATCCGTTGATTGAACAAATGATATGTGATTCGCACGTTGAGAATTGCCACGCTGGTGTACAATTTTTGATGAAAAAACTTCGGGAAAAATATTGGATAGTAAATGCGAGACAGACCATTAAGAAAATAGTGAGAAGATTTGTCACATGTCGCCGCTTCTCCGCTAAACCCGTTGAGGCGGAAGACGCTCCACCACCTGCCACTCGAGTACATAACGCCAAGGTATTCGAGGTGGTAGGGATTGATCTGGCGGGCCCGCTCAATCTGAAAGATCGGACCAAGACCTGGGTTGTTCTCTTCACCTGTGCTGTGTACCGCTGTGTACATTTGGAACTGGTAATATCTCTCAGCACAGAATATTTTCTAATGGCCCTGGAGAGATTCATCAAGAGACGAGGACGTCCATCCACCATCTTCAGCGACAACGGAACAAATTTTGTAGAAACCTTCCTAAGACCTATTCAGAAAATATATCCCTTGGAAATATCATCAACAGCAGCTTCTTCACGTTTGCTGAACGATAAAGAGAAAACTGCAAATATTCAGACTAGATCGGGAAGAACCGTTTGTATACCCAACCTATTGAACGATTATTATTGTTTTCCTATTGTGCCTAGAGGAAAACAGGTGGGAGTATGTGGAATAATGGAGATCCATTTCCGGCGCCGTCCGGACGGCTCGGGTGACTGTAAACAAACAAGCCCTGGCGGCGCCGCCGACAAAGGAACCAGAACACGGCCTGGTCTGCTACCGCCCAGTTTGGTGTTTTCCTCTGTCCTATTAAGATGTTTTGAATAAAGTTATTTGAAGGAGACTTTTACCCTCTCCTTTCTGCTATTCAGTGATCTGATTTAAATCCTTGCAACAGCCCACAAAAGAATCATCACTGCGAATTCTTCTACCGAATTTCGCATCAGTGTTTTGTGAAACGATTACCCGACATTTCTTCACAATAATGAAGTTCTACTGTAATTCTGAGTCAAGGAGCAAAAGTGAGGGTATTACTACATTTTTCAAAACCCATGCATTTCGAAATATCAATTATTTTGAAGAAAAAAAAGGATTAGTTAACATTAGAAAGTTTAGGAGAGAGAATCTTAAATAAATCAAAGACTTGCATTCAGTGCCACACCCACCTTGATATGTTGCGTTCAACAAAAGTGCTGGTTCTCAAAAGTTATCCACATTGAAATCTTCTAATTAAAAAAGTGATTCCTCTCACATTTTGTACTTTACCTAGTCCCATTAATTCATCTGATGAATGAATATATTTTAAAATCAAAGATAACTTTCAATCCAACCTTCAAGAATCCTAGGAGTACAAATGTTTTTGGCTGGCCTTTTATGGGAGGTTTTACTGATCCATCCATATTGGATTAACCTTACTAATAGGGTGACAGTTTTGGTTCCCAGAGATTTTTTCAGTTTTCCTATGACAGAGATTGCAGCTACATTTTATAAACTATGTATGTCATAGGTATACCTTGTACTAAATTTTATTTTCTTATATCACTCAATTAAACATGGCACAGGCCATGATAAATATGGTGGACAATTAGAAAATTATTTTTACTGTAAGTGCACCATGTCTACAGCAGGTTTGGTTACTTGCATTCACCGGTGAGGTTGAACTATTGCAAGAATCAGGGGCCATTGTGAAACAATTTTTTTTCTTTAGAAAAAAAAAGTTCCTAGAGTGGGATTCAATCACAGGTTGTAAAATATGTCTGTGCCATTCCTCACTAATCCCCTAAAAATTGCCATTTTCGATTTTTAAATTACTTACTTTTGAATATTTGTGCTCTTATTTATTATCTAATTTTAGAAATTTATTTAGTTAAACAAAAACAAACATTATTTATATTTCACAGAATTTGCCAGACATTATTTCCAATCTTGTACTCTAAAGAGAATACATAATCTAAAAGAATATGTATTTACATATCAATACCATATTTTGATGGGAAGAAGGCCAGCATTTTTATCAAGGTACCCATTATTTATATAATACAGTAAAACCCCTCTATAGTGAAGCCCAATGGGACAGAGCTTTTGGTTCACTATAGCAATGGTTTGGCCTTTTTTTTACTTTTCTAAATATTTAGACCATATAATTAAAAAACAGCCAAACAAACAGGAAAAGGTAGCCACTTAATAATGATCACTTTGTTTTAATTCCCTATATTTACCTATTTCTCTACAGTAATGTTGAATATCAAAAGAAGTAATTTGATAATAGGTTCTTCTTATCATTAGCATACATGTTTATATATAAACCTATGTATTATTTAAAAATTAAGCCAAATACCATAGACAAAACTTAATTAATTATATATTTAAAAGATATAAGAGTATTTTAGAACATCTTTCTCAAATAATATAATACTAAATTTATTAGAAAAAAAATGTTTCTAATACCTTGTTGTTTGAAAGTGAAAAGTAAAATTTGAAAATCAGAATTGTCTTAAAATATCGTTATTTCTGTTGTATTACAATTTGATTACACACACACAGCGCTTAACGTTAATTATTCTTTAATTAACTACAACAAGGTGAAAGGATTATACACCTATCCCCCCCGATTTACACGGTAGATACGTTCCTGAGAAAAACGTGTAAATCGGGGGATAGGTGTACACAGAAATAAAAATAAAATGCATTGACAGGTTAAAATATGTAGTCAGCACATAAGCTCGGGATTCCTCGTGAGATGTGCACACAGCGCATGTGTTCAATCACAGTATCATTTAGTATATAGTGCGATAAAAAATATATATATATTTGGAAAACTGTGTAAAAGCGAAAACGTGCAAAACAAGTACCGTGTAAATCGGGGGAATGATGAAATGGTAATCAAGGGAAAAGAAAATATGAGTCAGCGCAGCAACGCCAATGCAGGATACAAAAACGAAAGTGAAAGTACAGGTGTGACGTCAGCTCCGGTGTTGCCGAAGTTAGCCGCCCGCCGTCACGGTCCAGCAGTCTCCTCCCTCAAAGTGATCTCTTATTCATGGATTATTTCGCTGCTTAAAAGTCTCGAACGATGAAGTTCGTGTAGGTTTCTCCCCAGTGGCTTGGTCAAAATGTCCGCTAGGTTTCTTCCACTTGTAACATAGTCCAGTTGAATCACACCGTCATCCACCTTTTCTCTGACGAAGTGATATCTAATAGCGATGTGCCTGGTCTTGGATCGGCCGATGTACCTCTTGGCGTGTGCTATAGCCGCTTGGTTATCGCACCACACCAGAGTTGGCTCAATCATATTATGTGGTATATCCAAATGGTTCAGGAACTCCCTGATCCATGTCACTTCCCTGACTGACGATGATAGGGAAATGTATTCTGCCTCCATTGTGCTGAGGGCGTTGACAGTTTGCTTTGAACTTCGCCATAGGATTGGAGCGCCTGCAAACATCACTACGAAACCCGATATACTCTTTCTGTCTTCCAGGTTGGTTCCCCAATCTGCATCCGAATAGACACACAGTTGTTCCCCAGACCGTCTATAGGTGATGCCTAGATGCTCTGAAGATTTTAAGTATCTTAAAATTCGTTTCGCAGCAAAATAGTGTTTTCTAGTGTACTTTGAACAATAGCGAGCCAATTGACTTACTGCATAGGCAATGTCTGGCCTTGTCCGCTGTGAAATGTAGAGCAGTCCACCAATTAGTTCACGGTAGGGAAGGTCTTGGCAGTTTTCCTCATCTTCTTCTCAAGAAGTTCTGGTCTGGTTTCCATCGGCGTTGAGACTTCTCTTCCTTCCTGAAGATTGAACCGTTCCAGTAGACTTTTTATATAGGCTCTTTGTGTTAGAGTTATACATCCACCCTTTGATCGAGTGAAGTTGACACCAAGCAGGTAGGATACTGATCCAATGTACATTGTTTCGAAGTGACCTCTCAGCAGTTCAATGCACTTTTCTCTCACTTCTTGATTCTCCGTCAGAGTAAGAATATCATCCACATATAATAATAAGATTATCATTCCTTCGTTCAGCTTGAGCTTGTATAAACAAGGGTCAACTGGATTCCTCATAAATCCCTTTTTCTTCAACCACTCATCAAGGCGCTTGTTCCAACATCTGTCGCTTTGCTTCAGTCCGTACAGAGACCTTTTGAGTTGGCAGTAAAGATGTTCCTCACCAGGTTTAACTGTTGGGCCATTTTTCACAAAACGAACCCAACAATGATGTAAATATTTTTTTAAAAATCTTTATTCGTCCAAGTGATTTCGCTTGACATATTCAAGCGCCTATTACTTATAATTTTTTTTTAATTTCTTGATAATCCAATTGTTTATTGTTTTTTTTTTCTATTTTATGTTATCGCGAGGATATTTAGTTTACTAGGATAAGCATAATTTCGGAACTTTTCTGCTATTTCTTTTCACGGGCCTATTAATTTTAATTTTTTTATTTTTTCTTGGTAATCCAGTTGTTTATTTTGATATCACATGTTATCGCGAGGATATTTAGTTTATTAGGATAAGCATAATTTCAGAGCTTTTCTGCTATTTCTTTTAAAATGTATAAGCCATATAATTTTTTAATTTAGATTATACCAAAGTATAGTAATTTTTATATATATATTTTTAAAATCATTATTCGTCCGAGTGATTATGCTTGACATATTCAAGCGCCTATTACTTATATATTTTTTTAATTTCTTGGTAATCCAATTGTTTATTTTTTTATTTTATGTTATCTCGCGAGGATATTTAGTTTTACTAGGATAAGCATAATTTCGGAGCTTTTTCTGCTATTTCTTTTCACGGGCCTATTAATTTTAATTTTTTTATTTTTTTTCGGTAATCCAGTTGTTTATTTTGATATCACATGTTATCGCGAGGATATTTAGTTTACTAGGATAAGCATAATTTCAGAGTTTTTTCTGCTATTTCTTTTAAAATGTATAGGCCATATAATTTTTTAATTCAGATTATACCAAAGTATAGTAATTTTTATATATATATTTTTTAAATCATTATTCGTCCGAGTGATTTTGCTTGACATATTCAAGCGCCTATTACTTATATATTTTTTTAATTTCTTGGTAATCCAATTGTTTATTTTTTTATTTTATGTTATCTCGCGAGGATATTTAGTTTTACTAAGATAAGCATAATTTCGGAGCTTTTTCTGCTATTTCTTTTCACGGGCCTATTAATTTTTATTTTTATTTTTTCTTAGTAATCCAGTTGTTTATCTTGATATCACATGTTATCGCGAGGATATTTAGCTTACTAGGATAAGCATGATTTCAGAGCTTTTCTGCTATTTCTTTTAAAATGTATACGCCATATAATTTTTAATTTAGATTATACCAAAGAGAGAGTATAGTAATTTTTATATACACTGCGTGACATTGAAAATGGAACACCAATAAATAGTGGCCAGAAAATTATGCAAATTTCAGGGTAGACGTGCCTAACCGAGTTATGCAAATGATGTAAAATGCGCAGCTCTCGTGCGCACATGGAGTAAGATATAAGGGAAGGAACTTGCAGAAAGGACAGTAATCGTGTCGTTATTTCTTCAAGGAAAATCATTGTATAAATTTTGTTCTTGTGCCAGGTCATCGTAAACGGAGGCAATTCAAGCAGACAGACGCTTTAACGAGGGGCATGGTGATCGGACTGAAAAGGGCAGGTTGGTCCATACGTCAAATCGCAGCTGATACACACCTTGGTGCGTCCACGGTGCACCGACTGTGGATAAGATGGTTGGAACAAGGAAATGTGGCAATTTATAGGAATGTCGGTGCAACCAGAGTGACGTCAGCACGTGTGGATCGGCGAATCCTTCGACAAGCAGTGGCGGCCCCACAAGCCACTTGTACCGCCATCCTGCAACATGTGCAAGACACCCTAGATCATTCCATCTCGACCAGAACCATTTCCCGTCGATTGGTTGCTAATGGCTTGCACTCATGCCGTCCGCTAAGAAGACTGCCATTGACCCCACCGAATAGGCGCCAACGTTTGGAATGGTGCCGGGCTAGATCGACGTGGATGACAGAAATGGCACAGGGTCGTTTTCTCAGATGAGTCGCGTTTCTGCTTGTCCAGTGATAGTCGCCGTGTACGCGTGTGGCGTCGACGTGGAGAAAGGTCCAATCCGGCAGCAATTGTGGAACGCCCCACCATGCGACAACGTGGAATCATGGTTTGGGGCGCAATCGCGTATGATTCCAGGTTACCTTTACTTCGTATTCAGGGCACTATGACGGCCCAACGATACGTTGATGATGTGCTGCGACCGGTGACACTCCCCTACCTTCAGGGGATACCCAATGCCCTTTATCAGCAGGATAACGCCCGACCGCACACTGCTCGCATTAGCCAACAAGCTCTGCAAGATGTACAGATGCTTCCCTGGCCACCGTACTCTCCTGATCTCTCACCAATCGAGCACATCTGGGGCATCATTGGACGCCGTTTGCATGCCTTGCCACAGCCGCGTTCAGAAGACTAACTGTGGCAAATGGTTGAGAGGGAATGGAGAGCCATCCCTCAGGACGCCATCCGTACTCTGATTGACTCTCTACCTAGACGTGTTGCTGCGTGCATCGCCGTCCGCGGTGGTCCTACTTGCTACTAAGCCGACGCCGTTCTCGCTCTGTATTATGACTATCATTTTGAAATAAAGATCACTTATTGTTCGTCCCTGTCTCTCTCTGTCTGCCGAGTTTCATCACTTTCTGGCCACTATTTCTTGGTGTTCCATTTTCAATGTCACGCAGTGTATATATATATTTTTAAATCTTTATTCGTCCAAGTGATTTCGCTTGTCATTTTACCTTTTTTTTTATCGAAACACTATTTACCTCAAAATATTTTGCGTAACTTTGTGGTTATATGAATATAATGTTCAGACATAAATGTCCGCTTTGATTCATAATTGTATTATTCAGCCTTACTTACTCATGGACCTTCTAGCTTTGTTTATTTGAATTTGTAATCCGATTATTTCTTTTATATATTGGTTTATCAATAAACTTTCACCTTTATGAAGTAGATTAGATTTCATTATTTTTGGAATACATTTTACTCCATAAAAATTTCCCACAGTCATGCCCAATCTAATCATTAAGTGATACAGCAGTATTTATTTATTTATATATTTACTAGCGTTTAATAAGTATACATTTTTTAACTTAACTTCCTTCATATTTAGACAAGCATATTTATCATTTTTTAAATATTGTACAGATATGATATGCCTATAAACACTGACATGAGAAGGTCACCTTGAAGTGTTATAAATGTGCAATTTATTTTTTTAAGTTTCCTAGATGAAATTTCAGACGATTCTATTTCTGAAACATTTTTTTTTTGGAGAGGACAAATTAAAAAAAACTAAAAAAACATCTCGATAGTATTTAAATACAGTTAATAATTGCCAGCAGAAGGTCTGATCAGATGCCATGGTATTTAAGCCAGTCATATATTTAGCCTTTTCTTTTGTTATAATTTGGCACCATCATAAAGTAATGAAAGTGGACAGTCAGCTATATCATGATGATAGATATGTATCTATATCAAAAAGGTGTAGTTATTCGTTCAATGAGAATTCCCTAGAAATCATACAAGACGAGTTGGGTATTTGTTTCAACACTAACAGGAAAAGGTTGCCTTGTCATGGTATATGTATGAGAATGTATAGTAACAAGTCATGGATATTCTAATGGTAAGAATTTGAGCATTTTTTAAAAATAAAACCTACTTACCCTTGGAGAAGACGAGCAAAATATTTCCAACGATGCTGATTAATTATATGGATTTACAGATTTCTTATAATCATTTTGATTTATAGAGGCAAGCTTTAATTATGCTCGTGAATCAGACGTGTGGTTTCTCTCCACGACAATAGTGTTCTAGGTATAGTTTTTTTTCTTCGTGAATGATCTGAGCAGTCTAGATCCTGGAGTTAGAGTGGAAATCTAGATAGGGAGACTCAATCCACTCATCGCAGATAACTCCAGTGATTAATTAAGACAACTCTAACTAACAGGATGTTCAAAAAGCAGAACTTTGAGGAATTAGTCATGTCAAAGACAATGTTTGCACGGGAGTCTGGGAGTAATGATGAGAAAGGATTACAGTGGTCCGACTAATAACAGTTAAATAAATAAAATATAAAGATCCCATATTGGTTACTAACATCAGCGGGAGCAGATACCACTATGAAATATATAAGGTATTTTTCTTTGGAACCATGCATGAGTTCAACAAGGAGCTGACGCCTTAGAGTGGCCTTCTCATTGAGATTGATCGAACTTGCTGCTGATTAGGGTAAGTGTAGTGTGTCAGGCCAGTGTATTAAGAAGGAATAGAGAAGACAGTTGAACTAATAAAATTAACGAAGATGTACAAGATCAAGATTCCTCCTTGGATTCAGTTAGTATTAATTACCGCGATGACAACGGTATTATAAGTCGGGAGAAAGTTGATTTGGTCGCATAAGGGATGGCCTCCTAGACGTGACAAAGATCACCATGGTACTTATTGAATACCGGACGGGATTCGCGTGTAGCAATTCATGTCGTCAAGGGAGAGTAGGAAGAGACTAAGAAACACCCCAAAGTATCTGGGTGACGATAGGAATGACGACATAGTATAAGTTCAGCAATATACACTGGTCAAATATACGATTCATTCCACGTCAATGTTTTGACAACCACTTCATTCTGAGAGGAGCAACGGGTTTTAACCCTAATGTTAAGGTCCTTTGGAGCGACATATCCTGTTGCATAACGTAAAGACGCATGACAATGAAGACAAAAGATTTATCTAGATCAACTGTTCCCAGATGAACATTTATGACCTGCAAGAAAGACTTCATTCACCCGCATGAATATGTCTTAGACAAGCGACCTAGTTCCATGAGCTACTATTCTGTGAGTTAAGGGTTGTCAATAATGTTTAGAATTTTTTTTAAGGAACGAGAGGAATTGCATAGTTTGATTCAACCTGCGTACAATATTTATAAGATTATACCAAGTTATAGTTAGCATCTAGAACCTACAATTCTGTGAAAAGCTTGCATAATTTCTTGAAGGGAATATTGTTCAGCTAAGTTGTGTAAGACAACAGACTTTTGTACATATATATCTCTGTTTTACCATGATAAAGTTGCCCTATCTCGTTTAGTGGGAGACAGTACTAAAGAAGATTGACTTGTCAAATTCCTAATGACAACAGTAAAGTGTTTACTGACCATCATAGACAGGATTTCTAAGGCCTTCGAGTCAAGCTTATCTCCTGAAAGGGGGAAGGTCAGGGGGAGACAGAATAAGAGGAATTTTCCTCCTTTCAAATAGGGGGGCAGGTCGTTAGCTTTGATAAGTGGCAGGGGAGGGTAGATTCCCAGAAAGGGCTCCTGAAATATCAAAGTGGACTTGCGTAACATCAGGATTCATTCCCGATGACGGGTTTCGAGGAGACTCCAGAGGGATGAAAAGGTTTTGAAAGGTGTTGAAAGGTGCCGAAGGAGATGGAAGAGAGATGCATGAAAAGGTTTTGAATAGTGTTGAAAAGTATTGAAGGGTGTTGAAAGGTGTTGAAAGCGATGGAAAACGAAGAAAGAGATGTAAGGAGATGAAAAGAAAGAAAAAGGTGATGGAAATCGATAGAAAGAAATGATGGAAAGAGATGAAAAGAGATGAAAAGTGTTGAAAAGTATTGAAGGGTGTTGAAAGGTGTTGAAAAGTGTTGAAATGTGTTGAAAGGTGTTGAAAGCGAAGAAAGGAGATGAATAGAGGTGAAGAGAGATGAAAAAAGGAGGTGGAGATTGATGGAAAGTTGATAAAGAGTTATAGAGAGAAGATAAAGGTTGAAAGTAAGACAGTAGAAAAATGATAAAGAAAGGTGTAATTAATGTTTAAAGAGTAGTTGTTGACTCTACTATTGCCTTGATAGAACAATTTTGACTCTTCATCATTTAGTGTTAATAGATAATTTGTTTTAGCCTAGAGGTCAATATTTGTAAATAACACAAAATATGCACTGAGAGTTTGTATAGGCTGATTTGTCTAAAGTTCAGTAACTGTATGCACTAATTTATATGTATAAGTCTATATTAATTATTATGTTAGGTTATATTAAATAACAAATATGCAATCTCCTTTTTGAGAATCCAGAATTTTTTTCCTTTAAAGAGTTTTCAGTTTTTTTTTGTTTTTTTAAGCTACAATTTTGTTTTAGTGTTAGAATGTGATTTTAAGGAGTTTTCAGTTTTTTTTAAGCTACAATTTTTGTTTTAATGTCAAGAGGTGATTTAAGATTGAAGTGAGTCCAGCAGTTTCTTTCATTTTTTTATTTTGTTTAGTTAATAATATCTGAACTCTGGTTCAACACTTTAAATATAGGTAAGGAAACTTAGATGCACTAGATAACTGCTGTGCTTGTAACCAATTCCCTATGGGCAGGCTTGGAACATGCGTTGGGTAAATTGACACCCTATAATCCCTTGTGTCCAGAGTGCAGTCCAAGGAGAATTTCTAATGAGAATATGAAGGGCAGTTGTGATCTAAGAGTTGATAAGTAGGGTAACAAGTGATCTCTATGGTTAAACTCCAAAACGAGTTGGGTATTATAAGCCCTATGATTCCAGTATCGGGGGGTTTAGCTGAAGAGCAGAGAAAGGAAGACGCCAATAACCTTGAACAGGAAGTAAGGTCGCAAACACTTGGGGATTTATCCTAAATGGCAATGAGGTAAATGCTTGAAGTTCGGTTCGCTCCAATTTAAGTGCTAGTTTGATGATTCATTTTTGTTTAGTCACTAAGCGTCAAGACAAGAAGGAGAATTTCAAACTGCTAGATGCACAATTTTAAAGATAGGTTAGATTTCAGCATTTGATTGTTGACAATCAATTTTATTAATTTGTTTAAGTATAAGTATTATATATAGAGTTTGTATTAGGCATTTTATTTGAGTAAACTAGGGCTTTAGTCTCCAATTTGTTTTAATTTGTTAATTTTATTTGATTTCACATTTTGTTCTGGAAGATTTCATTATTTTTAAGGCTTATTGAGAATGATAATTGAGTATTTTGGCTTCTATAGCAGCTTTTAACTTTAGAATGAATGCCCACAGTGACTGAATTTTTCTTTTTATATTAATCAAAGTGGAATAAATGATGAGAAGGTTAAAAACTATATTATAATCAACTTGAATTCTAAGGGTCGTTGATAATGATCATATCTCGACCCTCAGACTAAGAGATTGTGGGAGGTCACGGTCAGACCAGAAAGCCTACAAATCTTATCCTCACGAGAGGGAACGGAGAGGTATCAGGTGAACTTTGTGCTAGGTGGGGGATTTAGTTGCCAATGTCGTAAAGCCAGGGGCATAGCGACAAACCTCGGGTAACCGATCTGACATCGTAGTTTTCGACGCTTTAAGCGTGGCTGGGATGAGGGTGATTCAGTCGGGAGGTTGGGAGAAATTGGCACGTTAGATGCTCTTCAATATTGCGCAGCTTGGAACCAATCCTCTATAGACAAACTTGGAACATGCAGTGGGTAAATTTTGATTCCCTATAATTCCTTGTCTCTAAGTCAAGGTCCAAAGGGGGGTTCTAATGAAAGTTAACAGTGAGAGCGAACAAGAGGCAAGTTACGATTAGACGAGGCGATTCCGTCTACGGATTTTAGGTACCAAATAACAAAGTGACAGATGGACTGTCCAGATTCTTTGTGTTTTTATCGCCCCAGGCTAGCAAAGGTAATCACCTAGTCAAGACTATTGTCTGCCGTACGTTTAGTTAGAATGATTGCTAGTCTAAATACTAATTAGTAAGTAGAATTTTTTTTAATGAGAGTAACTCATTCTATGATAAGATAAAATTTAAATTAGTAGGACACCAAAAACGAAATTCAAAGCAGATTGCCAGAACAGGCCAGTATACCAGACTCGAAGAAGGAGGAAATTAAAGGGGAGATTGAGTATCAATTTTTTTTTGGCTGAGAAGTAGCCCAGAACAGTTAATTTTTAGAACAAAAGGTCAAATACTGAAGAGATATTAAGAAGTCAAGTGTGAGAAGATATATCATAAGGTAGAAGTAAGACATAGGTTGCTAGTCATCAGCATTCATCCTCTTTGGGCTAACAATATATTTATTAAAGTGATTTTATTAGTTTAAATGTATAAGTAACACAAAGCAATAACGCGCCATCTATACATATAAAACAAAATGATTTAAAAGCGCGAATGTTTCTTTTATACATAAAACGAACTTCTACTGTCCTTACTGCGATGAAAAAATATATTGGGAGGGCTTGGCTCATCAGTGGCGAACCCTCCCAGCGGTTTCGCCAATTTAATCCACCAGACCGCTTCTCAGAGCTCTAATACTGTATTGGATTAATCTGCTTTTATATGCTACACTGAGGGATGGCATCTTAGAAATGGTTTTCAAGCAAACTATGGGCATAAGCTTATAGGACAGTAGAACTACATTCAAATATTTGCTTCGAGCAATGCTCTTCAGCAAACTGTAAAGACAAGGCCAGTTAGGAATATAATAACACAAAGCAATAACGCGCCATCTATACATATAAAACAAAATGATTTAAAAGCGCGAATGTTTCTTTTATACATAAAACGAACTTCTACTGTCCTTACTGCGATGAAAAAATATATTGGGAGGGCTTGGCTCATCAGTGGCGAACCCTCCCAGCGGTTTCGCCAATTTAATCCACCAGACCGCTTCTCAGAGCTCTAATACTGTATTGGATCAATCTGCTTTTATATGCTACACTGAGGGATGGAATCTTAGAAATGGTTTTCAAGCAAACTATGGACATAAGCTTATAGGACAGTAGAACTACATTCAAATATTTGCTTCGAGCAATGCTCTTCAGCAAACTTTAAAGACAAGGCCAGTTAGGAATATAATACCACAAAGCAATAACGCGCCATCTATACATATAAAACAAAATGATTTAAAAGCGCGAGGGTCTGGTGGATTAAATTGGCGAAACCGCTGGGAGGGTTCGCCACTGATGAGCCAAGCCCTCCCAATATATTTTTTCATCGCAGTAAGGACAGTAGAAGTTCGTTTTATGTATAAAAGAAACATTCGCGCTTTTAAATCATTTTGTTTTATATGTATAGATGGCGCGTTATTGCTTTGTGTTATTATATTCCTAACTGGCCTTGTCTTTACAGTTTGCTAAAGAGCATTGCTCGAAGCAAATATTTGAATGTAGTTCTACTGTCCTATAAGCTTATGTCCATAGTTTGCTTGAAAACCATTTCTAAGATTCCATCCCTCAGTGTAGCATATAAAAGCAGATTGATCCAATACAGTATTAGAGCTCTGAGTAGCGGTCTGGTGGATTAAATTGGCGAAACCGCTGGGAGGGTTCGCCACTGATGAGCCAAGCCCTCCCAATATATTTTTTCATCGCAGTAAGGACAGTAGAAGTTCGTTTTATGTATAAAAGAAACATTCGCGATTTTAAATCATTTTGTTTTAAATGTATAAGTACATATTCTATAGATAAGTTGAACAATGGGATAATAGCAGTTGGTAGCAGTGATCAACTAAAAACATGGAGAAGTAAGGTTGTCACCTTAGATAAAGGGAATATGGAATAATCTGGTTTAGAGAACCATTGACTACTAGGATTTTTTTAATTGACTACCATCATGGTTGAGAGAGGCGGAGAACACGCCAGACACACACTCCCAGTGACAAGTTAGTGAGAAAAACTTTTAATTATTGCATGTATACTTTAAAATACTCGTGAATACTCATGACCCTCAGTGCATATTTATTCTTTTGATATAGTATTTATTCATTAATATACCATTACCATATATATTTTTTTCTTATTATATTTATGTATATCTATATAGATAAGGCACAATTTGGATTATAGATTATAAACACAAGGTAATGGGACCAAATCCAAATAAATAAATAGTGTGTGACGTTTCGGTAACAGCGTCGTTACCACATTCAGACAAAAGTGCTGAATGAGAAATTTAACCACAGCATATATTTTTTTTGTTTGTCATTGGATATCTTCTATATCATCGTCATTTCTTTTCTATACATATCATATCCATTCATTTTTTTTGTTGGCATATATCATTCTCTTCGTTATGTATCATATTGTTATTATCTCGTATACTATTTTTTTAAAGCCTTATGTAACCTTATATAATCATGTCCTTGTCATTCATAGTCTAACATCACCTCATGTACCCTATAGATTATAGTCAATGAAGAACTTACAATATATGTTTTAGGAATTGTGCATATCTACATTAACACTCACAATTCCTTGGCGCCCATATAACCATGTTTTACCTGGGATGGTCTAAATGTCTGTTTATACAAAACTGGTGCATAGACCACCCCCCATTCTCCCCAATAAGGATTGAAGCGGGGAATGTATGGAGTCCCTTCAGAGCTAGCCCAAATTCCTGGCATACAAGGCACGGCCAGGCAGTGAAATAGGGCTTAGTATATTGCCCTCTAAATGGTAGGGTAAAACCTTTTTTTTTTATGCTTCCATATGATAATACCGTTTCAGGTACCATGACCTGTTTGTTTCCCCTTTGCCTGAGTGTCGGTGGCTGCTCATACTGGTGTATCGTAAAAAATGTATTTTATTCCCAAATCATATTTATCATATGTCATAAGCAGATCTGAATTGGAATAAATAACATTTTTTCACTCTGGCAGGGGAGGAATTGTTGGGCCATTTTTCACAAAACGAACCCAACAATGATGTAAACATATTACATCATATATGTACAGTGTCTTGTCGAAGTGTTTGCTGTCCAGATGGAGGACCTGGACAAGCTCTGGGCTTCTTGTATTCCAAGGCCCGCTGCAGTAAGATGGAGGATGTACATATGTAATTATATGTATTATAACCAATCCCTTTCTTTATATACAAGAAGAAAGGTCTAAATTTATTTTTTATTACCACATTGAAATTTAAATACATAGAGTAAATAAATTAAATATATACTCTAGATTGTTGAAGTTTGAGATTGAATCAAGGAATAAAAGGATTATTTATTAAACAAAGTAACTTAAAACAAGATGTTAAAGTAGGAAAATTTTAAAGGCAAGTATATATAGGAAGGCGAGAGACAAAGACTATATATATTGACGTCGACCGCAGCGCCGCCGCGGCGGTTGATTGGTCGATTCCCCAATGCTCCACGCCAATTTTGATCGCTATTCCAACACTCCCTCTCGATCCAAAATGTTCAGTAGACCTCTTAAGTAGTGGAACTTGTTTCGTGGAAGAGGTTTAGTCATTATATCAGCTAGCTGTTCTGAGCTGCAAACATGATGCACTTTAAGTTCACCCTCTTCATGTTTGGATCTAATGAAGTGGTAGCGAACATCAATATGTTTCGTTCGTTTGTGGAATACTGGATTTTCAACAAGTTTTATTGCTGCTTGGTTGTCGATATAAAGTTCAGTTTCTTTAGTAATATCACAGCCGATGCCCTGTAGAAGTCTTCTGATCCAAATCAATTCCTTAGCAGCACTGCAGGCAGCGATGTATTCACTTTCGGTGGTTGAAAGTGCGATAATTGGTTGTCGTTGGCTTGCCCAAGAAACAGTTCCTCCGTTCATCATGAAGGCATAACCAGTCGTACTTTTTCTGGAGTCAACATCACGAGCAAAATCACTATCAGAGTAGCCAACAAGTTGGTCTTGTCCAGTGAAGAGAATTCCCATGTGTGGAGTGCCTTTCAGATAACGGAAAATATTCTTCACTGTTGTACAATGTGCAGGTCCTGGATATTCTAGGAATTTACTCACTTGTGAAACTGCATAAGTGATATCTGGACGTGAAACACATGATGCAAACATAAGGGATCCAACAGCTTCTCGAAAAGGGAATTTAGGCATCTTTTCCTTTTGTTCTGGAGTAGGACAGTCCTGCTTTGTTAAGATGACAGAAGGATCCATAGGCACCGAAGCAGGAATACAGTCAGCCATATTAAATTTACTCAAAATTTTGTCAATATATGATGACTGGTGAATGAAAATACTTGCTCTATCTTCTGACTGCTCAATTTGTAGCCCAACAAAAAAGTTAACACTTCCAGATGTAATATCAAATGCGTGTTCTAACTCATCCATTATAATAGCTATTGCCTCTTTATCTTTAGATAGAATAATTCCATCATCAACATAGAGAGCTAAGATAACATTTGAATCATTGTGTGTTCCAATGAAAATGCACGGGTCGGCGTCTGATGTTTTGAAATTATGGCTAAACAAAAAATTGGTAAATTTCTTATTCCAATTTCTAGAAGATTGTCTCAGACCATACAGACTTTTATGTAATCTATAGCATCTATTATCATCTCACTTGTAGCCTTCTGGTTGTTCAAGATAAACAAGTTCCTCTAATTCGCCATTGAGAAATACTGTCTTTACATCGAATTGCTTAAGAAACATCCTTTCAGAAGCAGCGTGTGATAAAAGAATGCGTAACGAATCATACCTGACTACTGGGCTAAACGTATCGAAATAGTCAACATTTTTGATTTGAGAATAGCCTTTTGCAACTAATCTGGCTTTGAACCGTTGAATTGTACCATCGGACTCCGTTTTAATTTTATAAACCCATTTACAACCGATAGGTTTATGACTATCTGCCAGACGTTTTAAAGTCCATGTTTTATTTTTATTTAATGCATCAATCTCTTCATCCATGGCTAATTTCCATCTTTCTGAATCTGAACTTGTTATTGCATCTATATAGTTACTGGGTTCATCAGCGAGCGCAAAGTTACATTGGCTATTCGAAACTTTCGAAACTTTAGAGCGTGCTATCATTGGATGCGAACTGATATCGGATACTGGCAGCATTTCCTGCACTGGGAAGTTTGTTGTTGCAACTGGTGATTCATCCGGAGCGCTGTTAATCTGAAATATTATTTCTTTCGGTTTGGTAGATTCTCTATCTGAATGTGGAGTAGCTTTCTCATCGAATGTGACATATTTAGAAATTCTTATTTTTCTATTTTTACAATCCCATAATCTAAAATTTTTGCTTGTATTCTCATAACCTAAAAACATAAGTTTTATCGATTTATTATCCCACTTTTTACGGTTTTCTTTGGGAATATGCATATAAGCATTACAGCCAAATATTTTATAGTTAGCTACATTAGGCTTTGTGCCAAAGAAAAGTTCATAAGGTGTCGTTCCAGGGGTTTGCTTAGTCGCACTTCTATTTAGAATATAAGTTGCTGTGTTACATGCCTCAGCCCAAAAAAATCCTGGAAGATTTCGTGAATTTAGCATGGACCTGGCTGCTTCCACAATTGTACGATTGTCTCTTTCTATACGTCCTATCTGTTCGTGCACATAAGGTGTAGTGAACTCGTGAATTATCCCAAATCTTTTACATAAATCTGCAAAATTATCGCTTTTGAATTCTAGCGCATTATCAGTCCTAAGAACTTTTATCTTATTTCCAGTTTGAGTATAGATTAGAGTAGCATATTCTTTGAATATATCTAGCACATCTGATTTGTTTTTAATAAAATAAATATGGCGATAACCACTAAAGTAATCTTTAAATAAGCAGAAATACAGATATTTACTTAATGATTGAGTCTGCATTGGGCCACAAATATCAGCATAAATAAACTCACCTAGCTGGTAGTTTTTGCCATCTGAGGGATAGCACGACTTTCTATGGGCTTTTCCAAGTTGGCATCCTTCACAGAAGAAAAAATCTCCCTCTAAATCTTGAGGCTGCAGACCATCCACCAATCCTTTGGTCGCCATCTCTCGAAGTGTAGCAACTGGAAGATGCGCAAGTCTCTCGTGCCACAACTGAAGCTTGTTCTCGCTGGTGATGTATCCTTGTGATGATGACGTAACCTTGAAGAGCATCCTGTAGAGGCCGTCATGACGCACTCCTACGGCTTTTAGGTCATTATCCATGAAGATCTGTAGCTTGTCATGTTTAATAATGACGTTGAATCCTCTTCTTGTGGACGTAGAAAGGCTATACAAATTTTTCTTTAGTTGCGGCGAGTAGAGCACATTTCTTATGTACGTATTGTACCATCCACCGTCGACGTAGGCTTGAATCTCGATGTCTCCCATGCCTTCTGCAAGTAGTGTCGAGTTGTCTCCCAAGTAGATTAGATGATCACTGGTGAACGGCGTGTAGGTCTTGAACCACTCTCGTCGAAATGTCATGCTGCAGCTTGCACCGCTGTCAGCATACCAAATATCATTGGGCTCTACTTGATTATCGCACAAAATAAGTCCATAATCACTTGAACTTCCTTTTGAATCATGAAGATTTTTGGATTTATTTTTCTCATTAGCTAATCTTTTTCTACATTCGCGGCTCCAATGTCCAATTTTGTGACAATAGTGGCATTTAGTGTTCTTCTTGGCATCTTGAAAAGAACGTTGTGTATCTTTAGGCTTCGTTCGTGCTTGCCTGTGTAGTAAGGCCTCATCTTGTTTAGAAGAACCGCTTTGTTGATTCCTTGTTTCTTCAATCAAAAGTCTTGCAGTTAAATTGTTAAGAGTTTGAGCTTTCGGATCTAACGATTCCCATGCTGCAACAAAGTAGCGCATACTCGAAGGCAAAGTATTTAAAATTTTTGCTACCTTTTGATCTTCCGTTATGGTTCCGCCCATTTGTTAAATTTGTGCAGAAATATTTTCAATTTTTGCTATGTAATCACTTATTGTTTCCGATGTCAATTGTGCATCGAAGAATTGTTGCCAAAGTAGGCCAATAGTAAATTCGGATTTTTGTTCATGAATAGCAAGTAATTTCTGCCACATTTGTGAAGCGGAAGTACAGTTCATCAGGGGCTAAAGAAACCTTAATTCGATTGCCTGTGATAACAACATCCTTGCCTTAACGTCCTTTGATTTCCAATTCTGTAGTGAACTTTCAGAGTTACTGTCGGAGGAAACAACATTCGGCTTTATTTCTAAGCCTTCCAATAATTCTAGTATTTTTTGTTGTTCCAAAAGAAGCCTGAATTGGAATTTCCATAGTGAAAAGTTTTCACCATTAAAAACTTTAATCCTTGAAAGACAATCTTCGCTCATCTTCTTTGTCTTGGAATCGGCCAACGACAAAAAAAAACTAGGGTTATGGTTGGCGGTTGACGCCTAAACTTCAAGCAAAACAAAGGCTTACCCACTGCTGGCGGTTAATCCTTTTAGGCGCAGTGGAAGCGTGCTGGGCCCATAACCTGTTGAAGTTTGAGATTGAATCAAGGAATAAAAGGATTATTTATTAAACAAAGTAACTTAAAACAAGATGTTAAAGTAGGAAAATTTTAAAGGCAAGTATATATAGGAAGGCGAGAGACAAAGACTATATATATTGACGTCGACCGCAGTGCCGCCGCGGCCGTTGATTGGTCGATCCCCCAATGCTCCACGCCAATTTTGATCGCTATTCCAACATAGATAAATTAGGTGTTTTTAAGATAATAATAAAATTTCAAGAAGAAATACTAGATTAAATAAATTAATTAAATATATACTCTAGATAGATTAGGTATTTTAAAGATAATAATATAAAATTTAAGAAGAAACACTAAATTAAAATTTCAGGGAATCGACCCCTGATATATTTTATTATTTTTTATTATTAATTTAAAATTAATTTTATTCCAGAGAATATTTTTTTTATCTTAATTTCCGAATTTATTCAATGAAATAAATAAATATATATATTTTACTCTGTAAAAGAGAGATAAAAAAATTTTTTAGTCACGCGAGATTTGAAATGAGTCAGTTGGAATCGAGTAGCCGAAGGGTATAGACATAGCGAATCGAATCGGCCAGGAGGTCTCTTATCGTATTTAGCAAGTTTTGTTATCTAATTTTTTTTTTATTTTAGCATGATGTGCTGAGCTATTTTTTATAAAATCATGATTCCCGCTATGTATAGTGTATTCCAGATAAAAAAAAAAATTTTTTGGTTATTATCGTTTTTATGCATAAGTAAAATTTTAAGTAAAATTTTAAGTTTCGATTGCATAGAATGAGATGATCCTTCACCATTATATAACCTTTCTTTTGTCTCATAATATGGATAATTTTTAGATATAATAAAATTTCATATAAATTTCCTTTTTTATCAATTTGTATTTTATTTTTTTGTTTTATACCAGACTAGACATACAATGGTATTTAATGGTCAATTTTACCAATAAACAATTACATATGCTCATATATTTATTATATAACTCATGTTAACATTCAAGTCAATTTCATTCCCTTAATTTTATTGTGTATGCATATATATACTGTTTAAATTTAAACATGTGGTATTTTATACTCATCCCATTGAGAATCGAACCTGTGTTTGTGTGTATCATGCTTTGGTGTGTTTTCCATTTTGGTCAGGTTTCCAATAGTCTAACATATTTGTGAATTTCCTTAAAGTGTATCGGAATGAGGTGTATGTTATTCAAATCGTAGAGGTGATGATTGTACATTTCATCATGATAGAAATTGACCCAACAATATTGTTGTATTAAGATTTTACTTTCGCTAACTCACTTTGAGGTTTACCCTAGGTACCATGTTGTGATATGGAAGGTTGGACTTCACATAGATAGATTTGATGTACTAAATAAATTTCTAAACTTGAAAGTATGTTAACATAGGATTTGAATGAAATTCTCCATCCTTTATATTTAAGTGTTTATATTAATTGTATATTGTATTTTTTTGTTTGTGTGTTTGCCGTGGCGTGTTGTTGGTGAGTTTAGAGAACGTATTTCGACACGTCTTAAATCCGACTTAACATAACAAAGCCTTTTGGTTGTTCCATGTAGATCACTCGGTCAAGCTTGCCGTAGAGATAAACACTTTTCAAGTCATATTGGTCTATGAACCAGTTATTTTCAGCACCTGTTGCTGTGAGCAGTCTTGTCATTTCAAAACTAGAAATAGGTGAGTAAATCTCATCATAATCGATTCCCTTCTGTTGAGTGAAGCCCTTTGCCAGAAGTCGGGCCTTGTATCTAACTACTTGACCCTCGGCGTTGGTCTTCTTGTGTAGTACCCACTTACAAGCAATTGGGGCAGAGTCTTTTGGTATTTCTGTTAGTTCCCAAACTTTGTGCTTTCTCAAGGATTCCAATTCTTCTTCGATTGCTTCAAGCCAATGCTCAGCTTCAGGGCCTTGGATAGCTTCTTTATACGAAGTAGGATCTCCCTTATTTACTTCCGTACTGAGGAGTTCAATTGAGTTCTGAGCATTTCTCTGGTTCCTTAGGATCATTGGATGAGTTCGAGTAGGAGAAGGCTTCACAGTATCTTCATTATGGCTGTCCTCTTCTGTAGGTATCACGTCTTCTTGACCTAATAAAGACACTGGATACTCTTCAATCTCCCGTTGAGTCCCATAGCTGTAATGTTCAACTGATGGAAGCACCTCCCGGTTGCTCTCGTTCCTCGATACAATACTCTCTTTGAAGACACAGTCCCGAGATTCCACCACTTTCTTCATCTCAGGAATCCACACTCTGTAGCCACGTTCTCTGAGTGCATATCCAACAAGGTTACCTTTGACAGCTCTACTTTCGAGTTTGGATTTACGGACTTGTCTCGTAATATGGACAATACTTGACAGCCAATAGCTTTTATGTGTTTAAGGCTAGGCTTGTTCCCTGTTCACAGTTCATATAGCGTGCTTTCACCATTGTGATTGTTGAGAATGTTAAGTCGAGTTTTATGTCTTATTGAGGACGTCTCGACCTTAAACTTTGGTATAGCTCAGCAACAACAATGTTTAGTTATATACCAACATGAGTTAAAATTAGATACACACATAGAAGGATATAGCAAACACCATAGAAGGTCCATGCATTTTGTTTCAGGATAAAGCATTACAAACACACTTTTAAAATGATAAAACATGAGTTTTTATTTTTACCTCGATCGTTTTTACAAACTTTTATTTGCAGACAATTCTGAATAGACATAAGGTTTATTATAGCAAATTATAAGATTTCATACAAGATATGAATTTTAGATAAAACTATGAACATGTCTTTTGACATATATCGAACGTGCCCTTAACACAAACACACCTTTAAAATAGTGGAACATGAGTTTTTATTCTATCTCGATAGACTTTACAAACTTACATTTGTAATCAGTCCTAAGTAGACATAAAATTTATTTCCTTTAGCAGATTCTAAGACTTCATGCAAAAAATATGAATTTACCTATTAAATAAAACCATGAATGTGTCCTTTGACAAATAAAAACGTGCCCTTATGGGCCCATCCCAAAAATTAATAAAGAAATTAATTAACCTACCAATTTCCTCCAGACGCCAGAGCTCTTTCAAGATCGTCCTCTCCGTCCGCGCGCCCCGTCAAGACTGACACTTTTTAAAAGCAGCGCCCCCAAAGAAAATTGTCATCTTCTTACAGAGTAAGAAAATTAATTTAATTTTCCTAGAATATATTTAAAATAATAAGAGTAAAGAAAATATTATTATTCTTTTTTTTAAAGAAAATTGATATAATAATAAAAATAATAAAATATAAATGTTTATCCCTTGAGAAATTTATATAGTAATTTATTCTTTAAGAAATTTAAAAATGGAGAGACATGCCCATTTTACTTGGATATGTATGTGATCGACTTTATTCATTTTAGAATAAAATAAATAATAAAGGTAAATTATATTATTTTTCTTATTAAAGGAATAATTTGTATTAGTAATAAAATAATAAAATCTAACATGTTTGCCCCTTTGAGAAATTTATATAGTTATTTCTTACTATACTCTAATTTCGACGTCCATCTCTTCCACACCTAAATTCTTAGCCCATATACAGCAATTACCGGTTGTCCCCAATAGTCTTATGATCTCTTTTGATGTCATCAATCTATACCCCAGTCTCCCCCACTCCCTCATCTTAGAATGCACCACAGAATTCCTCCGGACGCACGGGTATACAGCAGATATGATATCTAAGTTAACCACCTTAATATCGATCAGTCTGAGCAATAGTATCTTCAATTTTGATAAACGTTATTACAAGCAATACAAGGGTACTCCCATGGGTAGCCCTTTGTCCTCACCACTCTCTGAAATAGATTTGCGAAAAGTAGATAGTTTAATTACAGGTCATTTCCCAGCAGATATTCATACTTGGTTTAGATACATAGACGATATTTTCTGCATAGTTAAAACAGAATCCTTGGACAGTATTCATACCAAATTAAATTCACTATTTCCGGACATCCAATTCACAGTAGAGAAAGAAAACAATTGTTCCTTAGCTTTCTTAGATATCATGATTATAAAACAAAATTGCAGGTATATCACCAACGTACACTATAAGCCCTCCTTTCATCCCTCCTATATACACTATTCCTCATACTGCCCCCTCAGCCATAAAATTAATACTATCAAAACCCTCTCGAAACGTATTTTTACTCACTGCTCAACTTCTGAATTTAAACAAACAGAGACCCAAAATGTGATTAATCACCTAATGAACTCAGGTTACCCCAGAAACTTCATTCTCCGACACTTTCACAATCCCCAAAAGCAGCTAAACAGTCAGACTTATAGATCGACTTGCATCATCCCATACTCTACCCATAGTATCAACATCTCTAGACACTTAAAAAACAAGTACGGAATCCGCACCTATTACACCAACACTCCTAAATTAGAAACAATAGTTAGAAACCTCATCACCAGAAACAGTTTTCCCATTACCCTGCCATATCTTACAAACTCTGTGTATTCCTTAAAATGCTCAGATTGCAACAGTTTGTATATAGGAGAGACAGGCCGAAGAATTAAGGATAAGATAGAAGAACACTACAGAAACAGTGAACCTAGATCTCTCATAGTGCAACACATTAGACAGACAGGACATTCTTTTGATACCTCTCACCCACAGGCATATTACTCAGGAATCAAAAGCAAATACAAAAGATTGGTCGTCGAGGCGTTGCTCTCTTTAAGACATAATAGTATTAATAGACACATAAACATCCCTGATATATACAAAGCAATATTGCCATAGTGTACCTTAGGTGACCATTGCCAATACCTTTTATTTTGGATTATTTTACTCATGCAGCCTTAAAATTGAATCGTAAAGTTTCTTGTGATATTCCTACTTAGTATACTCAAAACACGCAGATATTTCTTACTATTACTTTTCTCACTAATTTGCTAATACGTTTATTTTTCTTGTATATATTGTTACATCATGATTAATGGCGTATTTATTATATTATTTTTAATATATTTGAAATTTAAATTATATATTTATTTATTGTTATATTCTATGATATTTATTTAAAACAGATTATCATCATTTGTATTTAGGTACACTGTGACTTCACTGCTCTCTTTGATGTGAGAAAATAAATAAAGGATTCTGGAGGCTACTTAAAGTAGACTTATCTCATTATTCCCTTATATAAATTTATAGGATGGTTGAAACACGCTCTGGTAAGATGCAAGACCCAGCACAGGAGAGAATTAAGGCTGAAGAGTCTGCCAAGCCGCAGCCTGGTGCAACAATTGGTAGAGATGCTAGTTTCGACCCAGTTGTCCTGAATCCCAACATCGACATCCCCAAGTATGATGGAACGGAAGACCCTCGCCCATGGATTGAATCTCTTGAAGAAATTGGCTTCTTGTACCATTGGGCAGACTACATTATCTCTCGTTATGCCGCCATGAACATGACGGGAAGCGCTAAAACCTGGTTGAATTTACACAAAGCTAGTTTCACGAGCTGGGAAAATATTAAAATCCGCCTCATTCAGGATTTTTCTTTGGACGCGAATAAAGAAGAACTTAGAATGAAGCTCAACAGAATGCAACACTGGAATGAACCAGCAATCAGGTTCGCGGAAGACATTCTAGTGTTGTGCAACAAGGTTGACCCCGCAATGGAAGAAGAAACAAAAATTGAACATGTTATTGGAGGACTGAAAAAAGAGTACTCATTCGCGCTCTACCTGAACCCTCCTAAAACGACCGATGACCTTCTTGTCGTGTGCAAGAAAATGGATTCTTTTGAAAAGAAGTATCGGGAACGTGTGGAGAAATCCAGAAACCTATATAACGGTCCACGCTATTCTAGACCCCAACAACAATCGAGGTACGTGCCGCCGACTGCCGCACGAAACTACCAGACCACTTCCAGGCCCCAAGCCCCTGTTTCCAATAATTACAAGAACGACTCCCCTCCTACCCCCAGACAGTATCGAAACAACTTTCCCCAGCCCTCTACCCCTAGACGTCCTTATAATCCTAACTTTGTGCCGAAACCAAACCTTCAGAGAAACACTTACAATAAAAGCCAAGAAGTGAGCAAAAATAGGACGGAAGATGGAAGACCAATCTGCTTTAAATGTAACAAGCCAGGGCACGTGGCCCGTTATTGTAGGGTCAAGTTTATAAGAATCCTAGAAGAGGATCCAGCAGATACCCAAGAGAAGGTCGAAGAAAAATGCCAAATGAATGAAATATCAGAGAAATCAGGACCTCGGCTTTATGCTGATGTATGTCATAGCACACAGACAAATATTCCTACCCGGAATAGATATTCCGTGTTGGAAGATTTAAACTAAGCGTCGCGCCTGAATCTGTCAATCAAAGCGAGTCGACCATAAACGGAATCAAGAAGTTGGACCCTAAATACAAATTAAAAATTAATGTGGACAAGATAGGGACTTTTGAAGCTTTGGTTGATACAGGTGCTGACCTCTCAGTGGTCGACCTCAGAACGGCCCTCGATACAGGCCATGGTATAAGTAAACTCGCAAAGATTTGTGCAGGACCCGATGGAAAAAAATTGGACATGGTAGGAAGTATATTTTTAAATATAAAAATTGATGACGAAACATTATCACACAACTTTGTGATATTGAAAACGCATTTACGGACATTAATTCTTGGGAGAGATTTCCTTAAGAAAATGAACGCAAAAATAGATTGTAAGCAAGAAACTATAAAATATGATTTGACGAATAATCATGACGAAATCAATTTTGAAAGGTTGAAAATAAAGAGTGCCAAGGATTCCATTGTACCGGAATGTTCCATGAAATTGATCAAGGCATTGGTAGAAACAGAGGATGGAGAATATATTATCGAAGAGAGCAGCAAAATGTTTCAAACAAATGGACTTCGTCTAGCAAGAAGCTTGATCAATGTTATAAATAGGGAAACACACATCTGGATAACTAATCCGTATCCTCGACCGTTAAAAATAATGAAAAACCAAACATTGGCTTTTGGAAGTAGTCCAGCGAAAATAAATGTGAGTCGAGAAAGAGAGGTAGAAAAGAACGAAGAACCTAGATTCCAAATAAACGAAAATCTTTCACCAAAGGAACAGAAGGAGTTAAAACAAGTTTTAGAAAGGTATGGAGATCTTTTTTCATCGAGATTAGGGAGAACCAATTTGGCAAAACATCGGATAGACACAGAAGACGCGAAGCCAATTAAACACAAGCCTTACCGGGTAAGTGCTAAAGAACGAGATATTATAAAAGAGCAAATTGACGAGATGCTTACAGAAGGCATAATTAGGCCATCTTCTAGCCCCTGGTCTTTTCCAGTAATATTGGTCAAGAAGCGAGATGGTAAATACAGATTTTGTGTGGACTACAGAAAACTGAATAATGTCACAGTAAAAGATGTCTATCCGATCCCTAGAATAGACGAAGTTATGGATACTCTCCAAGGATCTACACACTTCTCAGCAATAGACCTCAGATCTGGATATTGGCAAGTTGAAGTCGAAGAAAGAGACAAAGAGAAAACAGCTTTCACTACAGCGCATGGATTATATGAATTCAACGTGATGCCTTTTGGACTTTGTAACGCGCCTGCTACCTTTGAGAGAAATATGGAGAATGTGCTTGGAAATCTGAGATGGCAAATTTGTTTGTGTTATCTGGATGATGTTATCATATATAGCCCGGATTTTCCAACGCACCTCAAAAGACTTGAAGCTGTTTTTAGATGTTTTCGTGAATCTAATTTAAGGTTAAACGACAAAAAATGCCGATTTGCTTTTGAAGAATTGGAGATTCTCGGCTATATAACGAGCAAACATGGTATAAAACCCGCGGAACATAACATCAAAGCTGTCAGAAATTTTCCTCGGCCCAAAAAGGTCAAAGAAGTACAATCCTTTTTGGGAATGTGTTCATATTATAGAAAATTTATCAAAGACTTTTCAAAAATTGCCGACCCTTTGACCAACCTTATAAAAAAAAGTGTATCATTTACCTGGACAGAAAGACAAGAGGAAGCGTTTCAAACCCTAAAAACAGCACTATTAAGTCCACCAATTTTAGGTCACTTCAATCCAAATGCACCTACTTATGTTCATACTGATGCGTCCAACATCGGCATAGGTGCAACACTTGTCCAAGACATCGGTGGTGAAGAGAAGGTGAACTCATATTTGAGTCGTACCCTAAGTAAAGCGGAGCAAAATTATTCAACCACTGAAAAAGAATGTCTTGCCGTTGTCTGGTCAATGTCAAAATTACGACCCTACCTTTATGGAAGACACTTTAAAATAGTAACAGACCATCACGCCTTATGCTGGCTCAAAAACTTGAAGGATCCAACAGGTCGATTGGCAAGATGGGCATTGAAAATTCAAGAATATGACTTCGATATAATACATAAATCGGGAAAGAAGCATCTGGACGCCGATGGCTTATCTAGGGGGCCCTTACCAGAAACTGATTGGGATGAGGATTTTGAAAGGCTATTTTTAAATCAAATAACAGACGAAGAGGATAAATTTATCGAAAGTGTTAAGAAAAACCTTAATGGAAGCAGGCGATCAATTGCGCAAAACTTTAAAGAAGAAGATGGATGCCTCTTTAAGAAAAACCCGAACCCTGAAGGCAGGGCGTGGTTGCTTGTGGTTCCAGAAAATAAAAAGAGAGAAATTATGAAAGAATATCACAATCATATGTCGAATGGCCATCTGGGCGTCGCCAGAACCATGTACCGAATAAAGAGTAAATACTTTTGGCCATCCATGCTAAAGGATGTCTCAGAATTCGTTAAGACGTGTCACCTTTGCCAAAGTAGGAAAGGCTCAAACCAATTACCTTCTGGACTACTACAGCCCATCCCCCCAGCCAACTTTCCTTTCGAAAGAATTGGAATTGACTTTGTTGGTCCACTACCATCTACGAAAAACAGGAAAAAATGGATAATCGTGCTGACGGACTACTACACTAGATATGCAGAAACAAGAGCAGTCTCGGAAGCAACAGTGAAAGAAGTTTCTAAATTTCTAGTAGAGGATATTTTTCTTCGGCACGGAGCCCCACAATATCTTATTAGTGACAGAGGCTCTCAATTTACCAGTAATTTAATGAAAGAGGTGATGAAAACGTGCAAGATTAAACATTGCTTCACAACGAGCTATCATCCCCAGACTAATGGATTGACAGAGCGGTTAAATAGAACATTGATCAATATGCTCAGTATGTATGTGAACACTGATCAGAAAAATTGGGACGAGATACTCCCATTCATCACTCACGCTTACAATACTACAATTCAGGAAACCACAGGATATTCTCCCTTTTTCCTGATGTTTGGAAGAGAACCCACGTCTCTTTTGGACGACAGGAATATCTCGGTGGACATTGACAAAGATGATTATGATGAATACATAGAACATCACTTAGACAAAATAAACAGAACAAGAAAATTAGTTATTGACAACACAATAAAGACTCAAGAAAGAATGAAAAAGAACTATGACAAGAAACACATGGAAAGAAGCTACGAACCAGGAGAATTAGTAGCAGTTTGGACACCAATTAGGAAAATAGGAAAGTGTGAGAAACTACTGAGAAAATATTTTGGCCCATATAGAATATTAAAGAAGCTGTCTAACGTAAATTACTTAATTGAGCCAAAAGATAATCCTGGCCAAGACCCATTGATTGTCCATGTCTCAAGACTCAAACCCTATTTTGAGAGAATTGATGAGGTAACTCACGAGGACGTGACGACCTCTGGAGAGGGGGAAGTGTTACATCATGATTAATGGCGTATTTATTATATTATTTTTAATATATTTGAAATTTAAATTATATATTTATTTATTGTTATATTCTATGATATTTATTTAAAACAGATTATCATCATTTGTATTTAGGTACACTGTGACTTCACTGCTCTCTTTGATGTGAGAAAATAAATAAAGGATTCTGGAGGCTACTTAAAGTAGACTTATCTCATTATTCCCTTATATAAATTTGTAGGATGGTTGAAACACGCTCTGGTAAGATGCAAGACCCAGCACAGGAGAGAATCAAGGCTGAAGAGTCTGCCAAGCCGCAGCCTGGTGCAACAATATGCTAATTTTTCTCAATATGGATATGTATATAAGATGCAAGTTTAGTTAGATTTGATGTCCTGTAGAAGGGTTATTGACCCGAAAGCTCGCCTTTATTAAAACTTATAAGATACGCATCCTCGTACGCTTTGAATCTATTACTCATAGTAATTTCTTCTTTAAGAAATTTTTAAAATAAGGAAATATATCCAATCTATCTGGATATGCCAGTAATTGGATTTATTCATTTTAGAATAAAGAAGAAAAAAAAAAATTTAGAAAATTTCTCGAAATGGTAATATAACCTTTTGGAAGTTTCATCTTGCATAAAAAAAAGGTGATTGGCATTAGTTTACATATGCACATATATATATAGTTTGTACACTCTCCTCTGGACCTTTCTGCAGTGGGCTTCGGGATTCTTGGACAGGTCAGTATCATCTCCAGCTGGGCGTCTTCCCCGGCTTTGGCCTTAAAAGCATCGCTGAGTTTCCTCGTTAGAGAATTCTCCATCTTTCTACAGCGGGTCTCGGGATACACGTCCAGGGCTGCTTCCAGTTCTTCATTTTCCAATCCGCCTCGTTGTTGTCCTTCTGTGGAGGGTTGGTCGGCTTTGGACAGGGTCCGTGCCATCTCCAACTGGGCGTCCTCCCTTGCTTCGACCTTTAGAGCATCGTCGGCCATCGTTGGGGGACTCTCCATCTGGACAACAAACATTTCGGCAAGACACTGTGCATATATATGATGTAAATGTTTACATCATTGTTGGGTCTATTTTGTGAAAATCTGGCCCAACAATTCCTCCCCTGCCAGGGTAAAAAAATGTGTTTATTCCAATTCAGACCTGTTCATACTGACCTATTATAAATATGATTTTGGAAGAAATACATTTTTTTATGATACCAGCATTCGCAATCACTGACACTCAGGCAAAGGGGAAAACAGACGGGCCTTGGTACCTAGAACAGGTTAACTCATATTAATATTGAAAGGAAATCTTATTATACCATTTAGTGGGCAAAATACTAAGCCCATCGTTCGCTGTCTGATGCCAGAGGATTTGGTCTAGTTGTGGGGTGAATCCACACGTTCCCAGCCGCAGTCCCTATAGGTGGAGATGGGGAAGTGGTCTATACCCAGATTCTGTACAAGCAGACCCTTAGACCGTTCTAGATAAACATAATTATATGGGCGCCAAGGAATTGTGCGTGTAAATGTAGATATGTCCAATTCTTAAAACACATCTAAAAAAAAATTTATTAACTATATATGATGAGATATATGTGGCAATAAAAAAAATGATTGTACACGGTTACATGAGGTAAAAAATTGAATTGGCATATGCTATCAAAAAAACAATAATAATAGGGCAAACAGAAATGAGGGGAATGAATATATATATCAAAGTTGAACGAATAAGATATATGCCGAAATGGAACAACGTAGATATATAAGATACACAATGATACATAAAAAATTAAATTAATATATGCTATACGTAGAAAGAAAATGACTTGACATATATATAGAATATACAATGATAAACAAATGAATATATAAGCTGTGATTAAATTGTTCATTCAGTACATTTGTCTGAAGATGGTAACAACGCTGTTACCGAAATATCACACACACTAATTATTTAATTTGGAATCGGTCTCGTTATCTTATTTTTGTAGTCTATAGCTCAAATTGTGCCTTATCTATATATGAATATACATGAATATAATTAGAAAGGGAATATACATGGCGGATGGTACATTAAATGGGTAAATACTACCTCTGGGTAATAAATATGCCAAAATTTTGGAAGAATATGATATATAGGAAGCAAATAACGTTGATATGGGGGATACATTATGATAAACAAACAAAAATATGTATATACGCTGTAGCTAAACATATTTAGTGCATTTTGTCTGAAGATGGTAACAACGCTGCTACCAAAATGTCACATGTCATTTATTTGGATTTGGTCCCGATATCTTACGTCATAATCCAAATTGTACCTTATATAGATATATAAATATACATAAATATATATATATAATGAAAAATGATACATGGTAAATGGTATTACTGAATAGATAATAATAATAAAGGAATAAATATGCACTGAGGGTCATGGGCATTTCGCGAGTATTTCAAAATTTACACGTATTACTTAAAAGTTTTGTTCTTACTAACTTGTCACTGGGAGTGTTTGTCTGGCGTGTTCCCGCCTCTTTTAACCATGATAATAAAAAAATATAGGAAAGGAAATCTTAGTAGTTAGTAATTCTTTAAACCAGATTATTTCCAAAATTACCTTATCTGGGGTGAAAATCTTACTTATCTTTGTCTTTAGTTGAACACTGTTGTTAACCTCTATTATACATTGTTTAGCTCATCCATAGAATGTGTACTCATATTTTAACCAATAAATTCACTTTAATAAAATACATAAATTAACCTCGAAAGAATAAATGATGATGACTAACAACCTAGGTCTAACTTCTACCTTACGATACATCTTCTCACACTTTAGTTCCTAATACCTCTCTGTAATCTGACCCTTTGTCCCTAGAAAAAAAAATAAATAAACTTACTGTTCTGGGCTACTCCTCAGCCAAAAAAAAAAATAAAAAAAATTGATACTCAATCTTGCCTTAAAATTTCCTCCTTCTTCAAGTCTGGAATACTGGCCTGTTCTGGCAATCTACTCTGAAGTTCATTTTGGTGTCCTACTAATTTAAACTTTATCTTAACATAGAACGAGTTATCCTCGTGAAAAAAAAATCTACTTACTAATTGGTATTTAGACTTGAACTCGTTCTAATTAAACGTATGGTAGACAATAGTCTTTATTAGGTGATTAACTTTTGCTAGCCTGGGGCGATATAAAACACAAAGAATCTGGACAGTTCATCTGTCACTTTGCTAACTGGTACCTAAAATCTGTAGACGGAATCGCCTCGTCTAATCGTAACTTGTCTCTTATGTGCTCTAATTGTTAACTCTCATTAGAAACCCCCTTTAGACTTTGACTTAGAAACAAAGAGTTATAGGGAATTCAAATTTACCCACCACATGTTCCAAGTTTGTCCATAGAGGATTGGTTCCAAGCTGCGCAATATATAGAAGAGCATCCAACGTGCCGATCTTTCCCAACCTCCCGTCTGAATCACCCTCATCTCAGCCACGCTTAAAGCGTCGTAAACTACGATGTCAGATCAGTTATCCGAGGTTTGTCGCTGTGCACTTAGCTTGCGACATCGGCAACTAAATCCCCCACCTAGCACAAAGTTCACCTGATACCTGTCCGTTCCCTCTATTGAGGAGAGGATTTGTAGACTTTTGGTCTGACCGTGACCTCCCACAATCCCCCAGTCTGAGGTTCGAGACATGGTCATTATCTACGACCCTTAGAATTCAAGTTGACATGATGAAATGGAGTAATTAATTACACTAATAAAAAAAATCATACTTATACTCCTTTAAAAGGAGGCCTAACAAAGGGAGCGAATGCCTTCCTATCAATAGAGTTGTACAGTCCTGTGAGGCTATCGATCCTAACAGATAAAGAAATCAAAAATTAAAAATCGAACCTATTAATTCCCTAACACTATTCTAAAGTACCTTTGGTCTAACAGTATAATTGTTTTTAACCTTCTTCTACATTCATTGCACCAATTCATTCATACACCCTCCCTCCCATCATTCGCGGTACGCATACAAACTAAAGTTAGAAGCTACTACACAAGCCAAAGTACTATTATTATCATCATCAATGGACCCTAATAATAACAAATCTTTCAGGAAAAAATGTTAAATCAAATAAAATAATTAACTAATTAAAACAAATTGGGGACTAATGTCCTAGTTTACTAAAAAGAAGATGCCTCTTACAAACTCCATATGATTACCTGTACTTAAATAAATAAATAAATAAAATACGTTGATTGTCAACAATCAAATCTGAACTCTAACCTAACATTAAAATTGTGCATCTGACAGTTTGAAATTCTTCTTCCTATCTTGACACTTGGTGCCTAAACAAAATTAATCATCAAACTAGCACCTAAATTGGAGCGAATTGAACTTCCAGCATTTACCTCATTGCCAAATATGATAGGTCTACAAGTGTTTGCCAACCATACTTCCTATTCAAGGATAATGGTGTCTTCCCTTCCCTGCTATTCAGTCAAACCCATCCTTTGGAATCATAAGGCTTTCAATACCCAACCTGCTCTGGAGTTTAACAACAGAGATCAACTGTTATCTCCTAACATATCAACCCTTAGACCACAACTGCCCTACACACTCTCATTAGAAATTCTCCTTGGACTGCATTCTGGACCTAAGAGATTATAGGAAGTCAAGTTTTACCCAACGCATATTCCAAGTTTGTCCATAGAGAATTGGTTATAAGCACAGCAGTTATCTAGTTAGAAACTTAGTTACTACTTCCTTAGAAGAAACTTCAAGATCGCCTACCTTTAAACCCAATATCCAAAATATAGCCAATTCACTAAGAAGCAAGAAAGAAATAGTAATTACAAAAGCAGATAAAGGACCCCAAACAGTTATTATGAACACTAGATTACATATCAAAAATGAATGAAATCCTAAGCAACTCCACAGTATTCATACCTATAACCACCAACGAAAAATCACAATCATATGCTCAATATACAAAAGATCTAAGGAATTTATGCAGAGGCAAGACTATTACTACAGAAGACTTAAAATCGTTCCTTGAAAACATAAAAAGTACCGCTTATATTTACGGCCAACCCAAGACCCATGAACCAGGTATTCCTATTCGCCCTATCATAGCCTATCATATGTCTCCTATAGCCCCCTTAGCTAAGTTCCTAGCAAACTTCCTTATCCCCATTCTAAAAGATAATCCTACCACCACATCCATCACATCCATACCAAAATTTATAGAAAATATACACAGCCTCCCCCCCTCTCCTAACAGCATCATGATATCTTTTGACGTAGTTAATATGTACCCAAGCCTACCACACCATCTAATAATAGATAACACAATAGAATTTTTAGCATTAAACAATATTCCTCCAGATACTTCTTCTAAAATTATTTCTTTAGTTAAACTCAGCCTAAAATACAACATATTCTCCTTCAATAGTAATTTTTATAGACAAACCAAGGGCTCCCCCATGGGAAGTCCTCTCTCTTCACCTTTAGCAGAAATAGTAATGAGAAAAATAGATAAAACAATAACCAACCTTTTTCCCACAGATATCATCATCTGGCAGAGATACATAGACGACATCTTTTGTATAGCCAACTCTGCCAAAATAGATACCATTTTTACCCAAATAAAGTCCATACATAATGATATTGATTTTACCATAGAAACAGAAAACAATACGACCTTACCATTTCTAGATGTACTTATACTAAAAACACAAAACCAATATATAACAGAAATATACCATAAGCCAAACTCCACTCCAGATTATATACACTTTTCCTCTTATTGCCCCCTCAGTCACAAGATCAACACTGTAAAAACCCTCTCAAAACGAATATATACACATTGTTTCACCCAACTTTCAAAAGATACAGAAACCCGATTTTTGATCAATAAACTCACTTCTAGTGGATATCCGAAAAACTTTATATTAAGACATTTCCATAATCCCTCTCTTATAAGAAATAATCATGTTTATAAATCAATATGTATATTCCCCTATTCCAATAGTAGTACCAATATAGCCAGAATTTTAAGCAAACACGGTATAAGAACATACTATGAGAGCAACCCGAGTATAGCAACCATAATAAGAAACCCTATTACAAGAAACAGTATTCCTATAACAAAACTATACAATAGCAAAGCAGTATATTCCATACCATGCAACCAATGTAATAATGTATATGTAGGTGAAACAGGCAGACATATAAAAGATAGAATAGACGAACATAGAAAAGAAATATTAAAAACAAAGACCCCAAATCTCTAATAGTACAACATATTAGAAACACAGATCACGATTTGAAATCGTGATCTGTGTTTCTAATATGTTGTACTATTAGAGATAGTAAACCCTAATATTCATTATACAAACATAAATTGTAAATACAAAAGATTAATACTGGAAGCACTGATTTCATCAAAATATAATAGTATAAATAGACACATAGATATCCCGGAGACATATGATAGGCTGGTCCAAATACTAAAATAGAATTATCCGTTTTCTCTCCATTACACCACTCAACAATTTTGCATATAATAATATAAAACAATTTAAAATTTACATAACAATAATTTTTCTTAAATAATAAAATATAAAACTACATAAATAATCCTATATATGCAAAAATAGCTTATATATATATATGTATAGATAAATATAGGGCATATACTGGATATAAATTATTGGTCAACTAGTATTTCTAGGGGCAACACGCCTCTCTTTATCAAAGCTTTTCTTTGATTTAAACTAAATCACGTGGGTATGCGATCCACTCGCGCTATACAAGACCAAAGCGAGAAACCATTTAAAGAAAATATTTATAACTGTAAATACATGACTACTTAAAATTATATCCATTATTCCTGTAGAAGGGCAGCTTACGCCCGAAAGCTCGAATTTATTTTTCAAATAAAGAAACTTATCCTTTTTGAATCTTTTCGTTATTATAGTTATCTAGTGCGTCTAATTTCCTTTATCTATTTTTAAAGTTGAACCAAAGTTCAGAACCCTAAACAAAATTTAAAATAAAATAAACTGTTGAACTTACTTCAATCTTAAACCACATTGTGCTATTAATACAGGATTGTAGCTTTAATAAACAATAAAAAAACTAAAAACTCTTAGATTCATTTTCTAACATTAAGGCTCAATGTAGCAAAAAAAAACTGAAAACCCCTTTACAATGACATCCTAATCATCAAAAACGAGGTTGTGAAAACTCTTTAAGATGACATACTAACACTAAAACAAGGTTGTGAAAACTCTTTAAATTCAACCCCCCCTTCATCACACCTCATAACGCCATTCAACTCTCTTTCATCCCTCTGGAGTTTCCTCGAAACCCGTCATCGGGAACAGATCCCGATATTGCTCTAATTGGGTTACATTTAGTACCCAAAATATAAACTAAGCCGAATGTCTATACTTACAAATGCATTGACATGTGAAAATTTGAAAAAAAAATTGATATAAAGGTTCAAATTCAAAGTTTAAAAAAAAATTCTATAAAAGAAAGATTTTGCTTAATTTGATCTCTCCTTGCCAAAATTTAAACCAGACCGAATGTCCACACTTACAAATGTATTGACATGTGAAATTTTGAAAAATAAATTTTAACATAAAAGTTCAAATTCAAAGTTTAAAAAAAAAATTCTATAAAAGAAAGATTCTGCTTAATTTGATCTCTCCTATCTATATAGATAATACCGTAACCGAGTTTTCCATTGTAAAGTCCTGAGCTATCTCCTCCGAAGATTCTGAACTACACATAACGATCTATATACCAAAATTTTCGTTATTTTTTTCTGCGTATGATAGGCCTGTTTTTATTTTCCTAATGTTAACAGTTATTTTTATTTTTTAATTTAATCTATTTTACAATCGTAGATTTTTTGCATTTATCATCATCAATTCATTTGTTTTGAAATGTGTTCTTTTGTTTACCTTTTACTAATTCTTATTTACTAATTTTTACTAATTTCTGATTCATTTGATTATGATTATAATTTGTAAGTACTTTGTTATAGTTTTTCATTTAAATAGAGCTCAATTTTTGTGTATGTTTCTTATTTGCATTATCTTTCCTAATGTCTTTGGCAACGTTTTTTTTTCTCATAAATAGGCTGAGGTTATATTATTTTTCGAATTGTAGATTGAAATATTTATTTATGTCTTTCTTTTGCTTAATTATTTCTTCTTTATATTTGTTCTTATTATTATTTTTTTTTACTCTTTCACAATCAAATTTTGAAAATGGCTAAATGGCCCCACTTCTCCCTATTTGCTTTTGCAGCTTTTCTTATAAAAAAAATATTAAAACTTAGAATTAAGCTTTGCTTTTTTATATACATGTTTATTACACATTTAGCAATACTTTTTCTTTATATTTGCTCTTATTTACTCATTTTTTTACTCTTTCACAATCAAATTTTGAAAATGGCTAAATGGCTCCACTTCTCCCTATTTGCATTTGTAGCTTTTCTTATAAAAAAAATAAAACTTAGAATTAGGCATTGCTTTTTTATAGACATGTTGGTTACACATTTAGCAATACTTTCTCTTTATATTTGTCCTTATTTATTCATTTATTTACTCTTTCACAATCAAATTTTGAAAATGGCTAAATGGCCCCACTTCTCCCTATTTGCTTTTGTAGCTTTTATTTTAAAAAAATATTAAAACTTAGAATTAAGCATTGCTTTTTTATATACATGTTTGTTACACATTTAGCAATACTTTCTCTTTATATCTGTCCTTATTTACTCATTTATTTACTCTTTCATAATCAAATTTTGAAAATGGCTAAATGGCCCCACTTCTCCCTATTTGCTTTTGTAGCTTTTCTTATAAAAAAAATATTAAAACTTAGAATTAAGCTTTGCTTTTTTATATACATGTTTGTTACACATTTAGCAATATATATACCAAAATATTTTTTTGAATACTTAACTCTTTTAGTGAATTTTTGTCAGGGGGGCTGCAAAAGTGCCGTACTTATGCAGTATTTTGATGCTTTTCCTGTGAAAAGGATAATGAAATTTAAAATTAAGCTTTGCTTTTTTATATACATGTTATTTACACATTTAGCAATATATACACAGAAATATTTTGGAATATTTAACTTTTTTGGTGAATTTTTGTCAGGGAAGCTATGGACTGCCGTAATCATGCATTATGTTGATGTTCTTCTCATAAAAAAAATATTTGGGTTTGGAATTGGGCTTTGCTTTTTTGTATACATGTTTTTTTACATCTTTAGCTCCATTTTTGTGTCTTATTTTCTTTTTTGCTGTATCTTTCATAATGCTGATTTGATTACGTGATCTGTTATAGTTTTTCATTTGAATTTAGCTCCATTTTTGTGTCTGTCGTTTTTTTTCTTCTCATAAATAGGCTGATGCTGTATTTGTGTACTCAATTGTTGCTTTTTGTGTCTGGTTTCTTTTTTGCAGTATTTTTTTTTATTCCTTTTTTTTCATTAATTGTTTCCTCACATGCTTGGAATTTTCTTTTTATGCCTGTCCTGGCTTTCAGTTTTATAGTTTTCCTCTGCTTGGTTCTTATTTTACCTTTTTTTTTCAGCGTCTTCTGTCATGCCTCGAAAAGGCCGTGGAAGACTCACTCCCCTAACCGCTAGGCGTGCTAATATGACTCGCCGCAGACACAAAACCCCAATTGCTATTTCTCTATGTTTACTTTTTTACCAATGCCTATAATTTTTCACCTGAAAGATTTTTTATTTTATTTGTTATTCAATAAACTATTATCACTTATTTTTGGTCTTCTTTTTATTTACTTATTTTACTGGGGGTTGGTGGAAGGATGGTCTAAGCCGTTGGTTTTCGACCGCTACGACCCGGGTTCGATTCCCGCATTGGGCACTTTTTTCTGAAAAAATAAAAAAAAATGCTCCAATGGCTTCCGATTCTTGCAAAAGTCCAACCCCACCAGCAAGTGCAAGTAATCAAACGGGGCTCTGGCACATTTGTACATGCAAAGTCGAACTGCTTTTCACATGTTTAGACATGTGGTGTACTTACAGTAAAAACAGTCGCCTACTCTACCCACCATGATTATCAAGGCCTGTACCACGTGTACTAGGGATAAGCAAAAAAAAATTATTTTACTCATTGATCTATACATACAATTATTTGCATACAATTATATACATACAGTTTTCTACATTTTTGCACTCTGCAGTCTAATATGTTGTTAATAATAGGGGTTTTAGACAAATATCAACTGTTGAAATTTGAATTTCCAAAATAGTTGAATTATCGAAAGTGTCGAATTAGTTTGTCATATGATAGGCCGTAGGTCGAGACTTCAAAAATGGTCGAATTATCGTGTTTTGAATTAATTAGATTAAATTGTATATATAAAAAAAAATAGAATTGTTGTTTTTAATGAGGTATTTTAAATGAATTTATTCCTTTAATATGTTGTCATATCTGCAATTTTTTTTCATTTCCAAAATATTTATTTACACTTTCACCAATGCCTATAGGATCTTTGCGATGGAACAGGTATGGTGTTCTAGCGCATGTGCTCTCATGTCCTTGAAGCACATATACTGACAGTACCCAAAGTTAAACACACTGTATAATGTCTGAAATATCTTTGTCCCCTTCGGATACCAACTTTCGCTTCATTCTAGAGAGGCTTTATGTTTCACTAAGGTTGGCTTTTGCTATGACTATAAAGAGGGCTCAAGGCCAAACCTTTGCTACAAGAGCCTGTGTTTACGCACAGACGACTTTATGTGACTTTTTCAAGTGTGCGAACTTTGGATAGCATACATGTAAAGTTGAACCCAAGTATATAAAAATGTAGTTTTTAATGAGGTCATTTAAATGAATTCCTATTATAAATCGTCTCCTCTGAAATATAGTTTGTAAATTTATATTCTGATTTATTTTATCCTTTTTTTTTCATTTCCAAAATATATATTTACACTTTTCACCAATGCCTAAAGTTTCTCACCTGGAAGAAAAAAAACTCCGAAGGGAGGGGGAGCAGTAACAAGCTCACTAAAAAAACCTGGGCTCAGTTGGCCCGGCTGATAGTACCTTGTAAGGGCTCCTAATCCAGGGTTACATTCTTTTGGAGCTTAGTCAGTGGCCTGCCACTGAGTAGTGCTCCCAGTCTTGATGAAAAAGGCAGACGCATTCTACTTCACCCAATCATGATGGTTGTTAATTTCAAGCTTTACAAGCTTGACACTCTAATATGATTGAGTGAAGATAAGAAAGGAGAAAAAAATATTTTTTGTATTTTTTTTGGCAATAATCTATTTATTATCAATTAATTTGATTTTGGTCTTTATTTATTATTCCCCTGCTCTATACATACATTTTGTACATTTACAATGTCAGAAGTTTTCTCTATAATACCTTTTTAGCAGTGAAGTTATATTTGAGCAGCAAACAATTGTTGAAATTTAAAATGGTCGAATTATCGATAGTGTTGAATTACAGTTTGTTATATGATAGGCTGTAGGTCAGGACAACAAAACATGGTCGAATTATCGAGAGTGTCGAATTACAGTTTTTTATATGATAGGCTGTAGGTTAGGACAACAAAACATGGTCGAATTATCGAGAGTGTCTAATTACAGTTTTTTATATAATAGGCTGTAGGTAAGGACAACAAAACATGGTCGAATTATCGAGGTTATATTTTATATATAAAACTATAAATGTAGTTTTAATGAGGTCATTCAAATGAATTCATTCCTTTTATATGTTGTCTTATCTGTGATATAGTAGTATTGTTTGCAATTTTATTTGCTGATTTGTCTTTTTTTTTCACTCAAAATATATATTTTTAAACTCTTCAACCAATACCTATAGTTTCTTTCTTGAAATTGCTTACCAAACACGAGTCAGTGTTTCCTCAGTGTTAACAGTGTGGAGTGTAAGATTGTGGAGGAGCAAAATAACTTCCTATTGAATTTTTCAATAACCTTACTCCCAGAAGAATGCCTCCACACCAGTTATACTCTAGGTTGGTGCTATTGTTATGCTTCTGAGAAATTTTAATCTTAAGCAGGGTCTTTACAATGGTACATGTATGGTGATACAGTGCATGTGCTCTCATGTCCTTGAGGTACAAATACTGACAGGGGCCAATGTTGGACACACTGTATTGGTGTCAAAACATCTTTGGCTCCTTCAGATATCAACATTCCCTTCATTCTGAAGAGGCAAGAGTTTCCAATAGGGTTGGCTTTTCCTATGACTATAAATAAGGCTTAAGGCCAAACTTTGCTAGAGTGAGTTTCTTGCTACAAGAGCCTGCATTTATGCATGGACAGCTCTTTGTGGCTTTTTCACGTGTGTGAACTTTGGATGGCATACAAGTAAAGTTGAAGCACAAATACTGACCGGGACCAATGTTGGACACACTGTATTGGTGCCAAAAATATATTTTGCTCTTTCAGATATTAGCCTTCCCTTCATTCTTAAGAGGCATCAGTTTTCACTAAAGTTGGCTTTTGCTATGACTATGAATAATATTTGGGTTCTTGCTACATATGCATGGACAGCTCTATGCGGCTTTTTCACCTGTTTGAACTTTGGACAAAATACATATAAAGTTGAACCCATGTATGAATAAAAATAGAAATTAATTTTTAATGAGTCCTTTAGATTAATTCCTTTTATAAGTAGTCTCCTCTGCAATATAGTTGACAACCTCTTTTTTCTGATTTATTTTCATAAACTTTTTACTAATGTCTATTTTCCCATTTCTCTATACATAAATTTTGTACATTTTCAGTGGCTGTCATCGCCTCTGTAATACCTTTTTAGCGGTAAGGTTGTATTTAAACAACAATCGACTGTGTAAATTTGATTTTTAAAACGGTCGAATTATCGGAGGTGTCGAATTATTGAAAGTGTCGAATTACAGTTTGTTATATGATAGGCTTAATTCAGGACATCAAAACATGGTCAATCTATACTTTTAAAGTCTCTGCAGGCCCTTTGGGTAAACCCTGGGCGTTGCCCGGGTCACTCGTATTAAAATATTTTATTTAAAATTTTAATTTCATAGATATAAATACTCTGTATAAATCGACCGCCAGAGGTCACGCTTTCTCTATAAATACTCATTGTTGTTGTTCCCCGTTGGCCGACCCAAAACTTTTGTACATTATGTAAATATTCTTTTGTTTCCTTATTCTACTCGCCTTAAGCCAGGCAGTACCTTAATCAAATTATGTTTTTATATATCTCATAAACTCAAATAAAACAATCTCTCATATCAAAACTATTTTCATTATTTTACTTTTCAAGATTATAGCCACGACTGCTCAACAAATAGCTCTTTTCTTTTATGTAATATATATATTTTTTAAATCAATTCAGTAGAGAGAGAGAGAGAGAGAGAGTAGATATGTTTGATCGAAAAATATATTTTATATATTTTACTAGCGGACGTACCCGGCTTCGCCCGGGTTTTACCCGAGTAAAGGTTTGTCTAACGAATCTCTCGATAAAGTGAACATTTTTTCCCGGTCCCTTGAAAAATACTCGATAAGTTGAATAAAATCAATATTAATTGATTCCCTCGGTAATTGAAAGTTAAAGGAATAGTATCTTGCCTTGGAATTGTATCATTATTCTTGTATGGATGTACCCGGCTTCGCCCGGATTTTACCCGAGTAAAGATTTGTCTAACGAATCTCTAGATAAAGTGAACATTTTTTCCCGGTCCCTTGAAAAATACTCGATAAGTTGAATAAAATCAATATTAATTTGTTCCCTCGGTAATTGGAAGTTAAAGAATAGTATCTTGCCTTGGAATTGTATCATTATTCTTGTCTCAAATAAATTGCCATGTCATCCTGAATTTTGTCTTTCCTAATTTTCTACATTACAAAATCATCGAATCATCATGATAATATTTAGATCAGATTGTTGAATTATAACAGATGATTTAGAATATTTATCTTGATTATTTTAAAGCGAAAAGTTATTTCAAAAATTTTATTTGCTAGAAACCTTCCCAGTACTATACTAAATACCTTCCCAAAGTTTCATGGCGTTCCAATGAGTGGTTTGATCAGGCATAAAGGACAAACAGACCACACACACACACACACATACATTCATTTATATATATATAGATAAATATATAATGTAACAAATATTATTATCATTATATTCTGTGTGTTCTGAAATATTATTATCAATAATATTCGTTAGGCAAACTTCCACTCGGATAAGACCCGGGCGAAGCCGGGTACACATCCGCTAGTTTAATATATATTAAAAATTTACGAAATGACTGATTTCTATACAGCTCTCTCTTTATACGCTTTCTTAATGTTCACATTAGTGTCCATGACTAACGCCGACATCACGAAGTCTACACTTTGTCGGCTTTCCTCCACGTCATAGAGCTGAAGAATTTCGACAGTTATCTTATCTGAACTTTGGACTGGTGCTGTTTGTTTACTGTAAGGTGGTACCACTTATTTACTTACTTAAAAGATATAAGATATGCAAATCCAGGATTTTTGCTTCAAATATTTGTCTATCCTGATCCTGAAATTTTCTTTGTCCTAAATATATCTAGAGTGCTTCTATTGGAAATATTATTTATGCTTGCACTCTATCTTACTTATATCAAGGATTTTCGTATTGTTCATTTCTTTAGTCCAGCCTGGACCATTATAACAAAAAATAAAATAAATTAGACATCATTGTATTAGATTGTTCTATTCGTTCTGCTGGGGATTACATTTGCTCACTACGCGGTGGTTCAAAAATTTACTATCGATTACAGGCTAACTTCTCTCACGCCTTTAATGATATTGTGTATATTGACTTGACCTGGCTTTGACTCAGCATACCTTCCTATCGAAGTCTTACTAGAACGCTGAATTAAATGTTCAAAATATATATATCGTAATGGTGCTAAAGGTTTATCTCGTTAAGACATGGCTGTCGCAGTGATTTCTCGTGGTATGACAGGTGAACAGAGCCTAGACACATCTGAGTGGGTGCAAGTTGGTACAACTATATTTTGCGTAGATTAACTTGGTATGTCGATCAATTAATCTTGGAAATTCTGAGCGAAAAAAGGTGCATCAGTCTTGCAGGTGGATAGTAGCAGAATACATCTCTGTATTCTACCATTGATGCATGTATTTCAATTATTCTCCCCACATCCAACCACAATAACCCACTCTTCAATTGGATCACGTCACGTGGTCTTACGCTCGGTGGCGTCCATCGAGATAGTGCTGTATGTCATCCTTCACTCACGTCCACCTTCGTAAGTATCTTTAAATCCTATTAAATAATATACAATTTTACAGACAAAATTGCATGTTCCGACATCCATTGTATAGGACTACGCAAGATATTTTCCTTGACCTTCAAGGTCCATTCTCGGCCTCCCTGAAATGTAATCTTTGCTACTGATCACCGTGCTCGATGCCACGTTTTATAAGACTATGAAAGCCGATGTTGAAACGAGTTTTTATATCTGCTATGATGCTATAAGTCCATCCTTTGTTACAGGCCTCTGCTGCCAAACAACCTGGAAGGTGGTGGAATAGATAAGGGTTTCTAGAAGGGCTATCAAAACCAGTCAAGTGCAAACATACACGAGGTGCAATACTCTCTATCTCTTTTTATCTAAGGTTATCTAAAACCAAATATCTGGTAAACTGCTAAGTTTGTATTCCGAAATAGAGTCATTAATTTCCAAAGGATGCAGGTTATATAAAATGATTTCATTCTTTGGCTGGAGTTAAAGGAAGAAACAAATTTTACTAATTTCGCTTAAAAGAACATAAAAAAGAGGACGTTACCACCAGATCCTATACATGTGACACCATACTATAAGAGTCGTTGTCAGATTGAATATTTTGGATAAATCTTATAATATTATAAAATGATAGGTTATAAATGGGAGAGATAAAATATTTGCAGTAACTATCGTGACACATACATACACGTCATGCAAAAAAAATAATCTAAGGTGACTCAAGTCAAAATTATCGAGAAAAAAAAATTAAATAAGCCATAACTAATTAGAAAAAAAACGTATACTTGATCAAATGTATTTCTTGTATAAACTAAATTGACTTAAAATTAATTAAAAAACGAATGCGGAAATTACTTAATCACCAAATACAACTTTAATCAAAAATGGCAATAAGACATCTATTTTAAACATATAGAAGAGATGGAAGGATTAGCAAAATTTAAATAAACTAAGATAGAAGGCTTATGGGTAAGCATGACTAACGCGTCCCTTGGTCCGCCATGTTGGAAATTTACTATGATTGTACCGTCACGCGCGAGCGAAACTATTTTGGCGAATAAAATATATAAATTAAAAGGATTATTATACTTTTTGGGATATTAAAATATAAATCGCATGGTTTATGCTATATAAAAGAAATAGCCAAGGGTTCCAAAATTTATGTTTATCTTAATATACTCAAGATAATAGAAGATATGGGAAAATACACAATCGCATTATCAAAAAATCCAAACAACTATTGTAAATTATACCATATCGAAAAAAAATTTGCATATTCATTAAAGTTAGCAAAATTATAAATAAACAAAATGCTGCTGTTTTATTTCATGGACACTACCGGGAATTTGTACTAACTATAAAATAAACTAAGATAGAGGTTTATGGGTAAGCATGACTAAACGCGTATACAATTGAAAATCGAAGCGGTCACTTAAGTCTGAATATTAGGTTCATATAAAGACATAAAAATAAAAAATATATAAACAATTGAACTATCAGTAAAGAATAACATATGCTTAAATATGGCTAGAGAAATTGCGTCTAACTTAATAAAATCTAAATATTCTCAAGATAATATAAAAGATAAGAGAAATAAACAATCGTATTATCGAAAAGAAAAAAAATTGGTATATTATTAGACCTGTCGGGTGAAATCACTTAGTAAAAATAAAGAATAATTGAAATACATAAAATTAAATAAATCGCATGACCTATGCATTTCCCTTTTTTTTTAAATTAGCTCTAAGAAAAAGGCTTCAAACTTTATAATTATATTGATACGGCTAGGTATCGTAAAGATAAGAGAGAACTAAGAGAACAATGGTATTAACAAAATTCAAAATATCTTCAGACTTATCGAGCGGTATCACTTTGGTGGATAAAATAATTTAAAAAAAATTAAAATTATTAAACCTTGGTATATAATAAAATAAGTCGTATCGATTTTACAATTTAAGAGAAAATGGCGAAAAGCTAAAAGAAGATGGAATATTTAAGAGGTGAAGTCTTCCCGCAAGTGCGGGAAGAGGTAGCAAAAAAAAAAACAACCTTTTCAATTCAGATGCTGGAAGTCAACTGAACTCTTAGTTGTCTCCTTCTTCCCGCCTATAGTGTCCACATGTGTTTCACACGTGTGGTCACCTCAAAATACTTCTATTTCCACCCTCCTTACACATGTGCTTCCCCTCTATACATATTGTTGCACCAGGTTGCGGCTTGGCAGACTCTTCAGCCTTGATTCTCTCCTGTGCTGGGTCTTGCATCTTACCAGAGCGTGTTTCAACCATCCTACAAATTTATAAAAGGGAATAATGAGATAAGTCTACTTTATGTAGCCACCAGAATCATTTATTTATTTTCTCACATCAAAGAGAGCAGTGAAGTCACAGTGTACCTAAATACAAATGATGATAATCTAAAAATAATCTGTTTTAAATAAATATCATAGAATATAAAAATAAATAAATATATAATTTAAATTTCAAATATATTAAAAATAATATAATAAATACGCCATTAATCATGATGTAACACTTCCCCCTCTCCAGAGGTCGTCACGTCCTCGTGAGTTACCTCATCAATTCTCTCAAAATAGGGTTTGAGTCTTGAGACATGGACAATCAATGGGTCTTGGCCAGGATTATTTTTCGGCTCAATTAAGTAATTTACGTTAGACAGCTTCTTTAATATTCGATATGGGCCAAAATATTTTCTCAATAGTTTTTCGCATTTTCCGATTTTCCTGACTGGTGTCCAAACTGCCACTAAATGTCCTGGTTCATAGATTTTCTCATTGTGTTTTTTGTCATAGTTTCTTTTCATTCTTTCCTGAGTCTTCTCTGTGTTGTTAATGACTACCTGTCTCGTCCTTGCTATTTTATCTAAGTAGTTTTCTATATATTCGTCGTAATCGTCCATGTTACTGTCCGTTGGGATATTCTCGTCGTCTAAGAGGGACATGGGTTCCCTTCCAAACAACAGGAAAAATGGAGAGTAGCCTGTGGTTTCTTGAATCGTGGTATTATACGCGTTGGTGATAAAAGGGAGGATTTCATCCCAGTTCTTTTGGTCTGTGTTCACATACATGCTGATCATATTGATTAAAGTTCTATTTAGCCGTTCCGTTAGTCCGTTAGTCTGGGGGTGGTAGCTCGTTGTGAAGCAGTGTTTCACTTTGCACATTTTCATTACCTCCTTCATCAAATTGCTAGTGAATTGTGAACCTCTATCGCTAATAAGAAATCTTGGGGCCCCGTGACGTAAAATAATATGTTCGATTAAAAATGTAGAGACTTCTTTCACGGTTGCTTCTGATACTGCCTTTGTTTCAGCATACTTGGTATAATAATCAGTCAACACAATTATCCACTTCCTTCTTCTTTTCGTTGATGGCAAGGGGCCAACAAAGTCAATTCCGATTCTTTCAAAAGGGTAGTTAGCTGGGGGAATAGGTTGTAGAAGTCCAGAAGGCAAGTGATTTGAACCTTTCCGACTTTGGCAAAGATGGCACGTCTTTACAAATTCTGAAACATCTTTCAACATGGAAGGCCAATAGTATTTATTCTTCAATCGGTAAGTGGTTCTGGCGACGCCCAGATGGCCATTCAGCATATGGTTGTGGTATTCACTCATGACTTCCTTCCTTCTCTTCTTTGGCACTACCAGCAACCATGCCCTACCTTCAGGATTTGGATTTTTCTTGTAGAGACACCCATTTTCTTCTTTGAAGTTCTGTGTAATTGAACGCTTGTTTCCACTAAGGTTCTCCTTAATATTCTCAATAAAATCATCCTTTTCGTCTATTATTTGATTCAGAAATAGTCTTTCATAATCTTCGTCCCATTCGTTTTCAGGTAAGGGTCCTCTAGATAGACCATCAGCGTCCAGATGTTTTTTACCCGATTTATGTATGATTTCGAAATTATATTCCTGAATCTTCAGTGCCCATCGTGCTAATCGGCCGGTCGGATCTTTCAGATTCTTAAGCCAGCATAGTGCGTGATGATCAGTTACGATTTTGAAGTGCCTTCCATATAGGTAGGGTCGTAACTTGGACATTGACCACACAACAGCTAGACATACTTTTTCGGTAGTCGAATAATTTTGCTCAGGTTTGCTCAGTGTTCGACTTAAATATGAGATAACTTTTTCTTTATCGCCGAACTTTTGGACTAATGTTGCACCCAGGCCGATGTTAGATGCGTCAGTATGAATGTAAGTAATTGCATTCGGGTCAAAGTGCCCTAATATTGGAGGATTTATCAATGCTACTTTAAGGGTTTGAAATGCTTTTTCTTGATTTTCTGTCCAGGTAAAAGGTACATTCTTTTTTATAAGACTGGTTAATGGATCGGCAATTTTTGAAAAACCTTTGATAAATTTTCTATAATATGAGCACATTCCTAAAAATTATTGAACTTCTTTTATCTTTTTGGGCCGAGGAAAATCTCTAATAGCCTTGATATCATGCTCCGCTGGTTTTATACCATGTTGATTAGTTATATGGCCAAGAATCTCCAGTTCTTCGAAAGCAAATTGGCATTTTTTGTTGTTCAATTTCAAATTAGCCTCGCGAAAACATTTTAAAACAGCTTCTATTCTTTTGAGATGTGTTGAAAAATCCGAGCTATAAATGATTACGTCATCTAGATAACATAAGCAAATTTGCCATCTAAGATTACCAAGCATATTTTCCATGTTCCTCTCAAATGTAGCAGGGGCATTGCATAGACCAAAGGGCATTACGTTGAACTCATATAGGCCATGTGCTGTAGTGAAGGCTGTCTTTTCTTTATCTTTCTCCTCAACCTCTACTTGCCAATATCCTGATTTAAGGTCAATTGCTGAAAAGTATTTGGATCCTTGAAGTGTATCCAATACTTCATCAATTCTGGGAATTGGGTAAACATCCTTCACTGTTACATCATTCAATTTTCTGTAGTCAACGCAAAATCTGTACTTACCATCTCGCTTCTTGACCAAGATTACAGGGAAGGACCATGGACTCGAGGATGGTCTAATTATGCCGTCTCTGAGCATTTCATCAATTTGTTCTTTTATGATTTCTCGCTCTTTCGCGCTCACCCTATACGGCTTGTGTTTGATCGGTTTCGCGCCTTCTGTATCGATCCGATGTTTCGCTAAGTTGGATCTTCCTAATCCCGACGAAAACAAATCCTCGTACCTTTCCAAAACTTGTTTCAATTGCTCCTTTTCCGTATATGCTAAATTTTCGTTTATCTGAAATTGGGGTTCTTCATGCTCTTTTTGTTCACTTTCTTCCATAAGATTCACTTCGGCTGGCTGGCTTCCAAAGCACAATGTTTGGTTTTTTAATATTTTTAATGGTCGAGGGTAAGGGTTTGTTATCCAGATATATGTTTCCTTATTCACAACATTTATTAAGCTTCTCGCTAGTCGAAGTCCATTTGTTTGAAACATTTTATGGTTCTCCTCGATGATGTATTCGCCATCCTCTGCTTCTACAAATGCATTAATCAATTTAATAGAAAGTTCTGGTATAATGGCATCCTTTGCACTTTTTATTTTCTTCTGTTGATATTTGATTACGTCACGATTTTCTGTCAAGTCATATTTGATTATTTCACGCTGACAATCAATTTTTGCGTTCATTTTCTTAAGAAAATCTCGTCCAAGTATAAATATTCGCAAATGTGTTCTCATTATCACAAATTGATGTGTAATTGTTTTGTCATCAAATTTTATATTTAAAATAATATTTCCTACGATATCTAATTCTTTACCATCGGGTCCGGAGCACATTTTATCAGGATTTATTATTTCAAGACCTGTGTTAAGAGCTGTACTAAGGTCGACCACTGAAAGATCGGCGCCTGTATCAATCAAAGCTTCGCAGATACCGATTCTATCCACGTTAATCTTCATTTTATATTTGGGGTCTAACTTTTTAATTCCATTTATGGTCGACTTGCTTTGATTGACGGACTCAGGCGCGATGTTTAGTTTAAATCTTCTAATGCAGCATATCTATTCCTTGTAGGGATACTCGAGTACGGGCTATTACTTACGTCAGAGTAGAGCAGAGGTCTCGACTTCTGAGTTCCATTATCCATTCGGATTTCTTCTTCGACCTTGTCTTGTGTAACTATGGGGTCCTCTTCCACAATTCTTACAAACCTGACTCTGCAATACCGCGCTACGTGTCCTGGTTTGTTACACTTGAAACATATTGGTCCCCCGTCTTCTGTCCTATTCCTATTTGAATTTGGATTCTTATTGTATGTTTTACTTGGGTAGACCGGTTTTGGCTCAGGATTGGGAGTGTAAGATCGTCTAGGGGCAGATACCTGGGGCAGAGGCTTGTTCTGGTAATACCTCGGAGTGGGGGCCTGGGGCTTGGAGGTGTTCTGGTAGTACCTCGGAGCGGGGGCCTGGGGCTTGGAGGTGTTCTGATATGGTCTTCTGAACGACGTAGCATTCTTCCATTGCTCTTGATGATGGGGACGAGGAGAGCGTGGTCCATTATAAAGAGCTTTTGATTTTTCTGCACGTTCTTGGTAATTCTTTTCGAACAAATCCAGCTTTTTACAAATTTCTAGAAGTTCATTGGTATTTTTAGGAGGGTTTAGGTGAAGGGCAAAAGAGTATTCTTTCTTTAACCCTCCAATAACCCAGTTTATTTTAGTCTCTTCTTCCATTTGGGGGTCGACCTTGTTGCACAGTACAAGGATATCCTCTGCGAACCTGATTGCAGGTTCATTCCACTGTTGTATCCTGTTTAATCTCATCCTCATTTCTTCTTTGTTGGCGTCTGAGGCAAAATCCTCAATTAGGCGGCTCTTGAAATTTTCCCAGCTGGTGAAACTTACTTTGTGTAGGTTCAGCCAGGTTTTGGCGCTACCAATCATATTCATGGCAGCATAACGGGAGATAATGTAGTCTGCCCAATGGTACAGGAAGCCAATTTCTTCAAGAGATTCAATCCATGGGCGAGGGTCTTCTGTTCCATCATACTTGGGGATGTCGATGTTGGGATTCAGGACAACTGGGTCGGAACTAGCATCTCCACCAATTGTTGCACCAGGTTGCGGCTTGGCAGACTCTTCAGCCTTGATTCTCTCCTGTGCTGGGTCTTGCATCTTACCAGAGCGTGTTTCAACCATCCTACAAATTTATAAAAGGGAATAATGAGATAAGTCTACTTTATGTAGCCACCAGAATCATTTATTTATTTTCTCACATCAAAGAGAGCAGTGAAGTCACAGTGTACCTAAATACGATTGATGATAATCTAAAAATAATCTGTTTTAAATAAATATCATAGAATATAAAAATAAATAAATATATAATTTAAATTTCAAATATATTAAAAATAATATAATAAATACGCCATTAATCATGATGTAACAATATGTGTCCCTGGGGGGGGGGGGGGGTTCTAAATTTGTAATTTGCGGGAAATTCTCAGGTTTTGAGAAAGGCATTGTTTTTAGGCCTAAGTTCGCGTTCCAATATTTTAAGAACCATATAAAATATAATATTCAGAAAATGGACCAAGGCATGAGTTTTTCACTCATAAAACCTTCATTAAATGCACACAAAATTGGATATTAAACATAGTTCGCTTTAAAACATGAAATACACAAAAAAAAGATTAAAAAAAAATAGACATTAAACATTTTTGAACAAAAAAAAAAGTAGGTAACGGTATGAGTGTTTTCCATATACTAAAAATGCACGAAATTACATAATTTTTTATTTTAGCATGATATGCTGAGCTATTTTTTTTATAAAATCATGATTCCCGCTATGTAGAGTGTATTCCAGATAAAAAAAAAATGTTTTTTGGTTATTATCGTTTTTATGCATAAGTAAAATTTAAAGTAGACGTTTCGATTGCATAGAATGAGATGATCCTTCACAATTATATAACCTTTCTTTTGTCTCATAATATGATATTTTTAGATATAATAAAATTTCATATATATTTCCTTTTTTATCAATTTGTATTTTTTTTTTGTTTTATACCAGACTAGACATACAATGGTATTTAATGGTCAATTTTACCAATAAACAATTACATATGCTCATATATATATCATATAACTCATGTTAACATTCAAGTCAATTTCATTCCCTTAATTTTATTGTGTATGCATATATATACTGTTTAAATTTAAACATGTGGTATTTTATACTCATCCCATTGAGAATCGAACCTGTGTTTGTGAGTATCATGCTTTGGTGTGTTTTCCATTTTGGTCAGGTTTCCAATAGTCTAACATATTTGTAAATTCCCTTAAAGTGTTTCGGAATGAGGTGTATGTTATTCAAATCGTAGAGGTGATGATTGTACATTTCATCATGATAGAAATTGACACAACAATATTGTTGTATTGAGATTTTGCTTTCTCTAAGTCACTTTGAGGTTCACCCTCGGTACCATGTTGTGATATGGAGGGTTGGACTTCACATAGAGAGATTTGATGTACTAAATAAATTTCTAAACTTGAAAGTATGTTAACATAGGATTTGAATGAAATTCTCCATCCTTTATATTTAAGTGTTTATATTAATTGTATATTGTATTTTTTTGTTTGTGTGTTTGCCGTGGCGTGTTGTTGGTGAGTTTAGAGAACGTATTTCGACACGTCTTAAATCCGACTTAACATAACAAAGCCTTCTGGTTGTTCCATGTAGATCACTCGGTCAAGCTTGCCGTAGAGATAAACACTTTTCAAGTCATATTGGTCTATGAACCAGTTATTTTCAGCACCTGTTGCTGTGAGCAGTCTTGTCGTTTCAAAACTAGAAATAGGTGAGTAAATCTCATCATAATCGATTCCCTTCTGTTGAGTGAAGCCCTTTGCCAGAAGTCGGGCCTTGTATCTAACTACTTGACCCTCGGCGTTGGTCTTCTTGTGTAGTACCCACTTATAAGCAATTGGGGCAGAGTCTTTTTGTATTTCTGTTAGTTCCCAAACTTTGTGCTTTCTCAAGGATTCCAATTCTTCTTCGATTGCTTCAAGCCAATGCTCAGCTTCAGGGCCTTGGATAGCTTCTTTATACGAAGTAGGATCTCCCTTATTTACTTCCGTACTGAGGAGTTCAATTGAGTTCTGAGCATTTCTCTGGTTCCTTAGGATCATTGGATGAGATCGAGTAGGAGAAGGCTTCACAGAATCTTCATTATGGCTGTCCTCTTCTGTAGGTATCACGTCTTCTTGATCTAATAAAGACACTGGATACTCTTCAATCTCCCGTTGAGTCCCATAGCTGTAATGTTCAACTGATGGAAGCACCTCCCGGTTGCTGTCGTTCCTCGATACAATACTCTCTTTGAAGACACAGTCCCGAGATTCCACCACTTTCTTCATCTCAGGAATCCACACTCTGTAGCCACGTTCTCTGAGTGCATATCCAACAAGGTTACCTTTGACAGCTCTACTTTCGAGTTTGGATTTACGGACTTGTCTCGGAATATGGACAATACTTGACAGCCAATAGCTTTTATGTGTTTAAGGCTAGGCTTGTTCCCTGTTCACAGTTCATATAGCGTGCTTTCACCATTGTGATTGTTGAGAATGTTAAGTCGAGTTTTATGTCTTATTGAGGACGTCTCGATCTTAAACTTTGGTATAGCTCAGCAACAACAATGTTTAGTTATATACCAACATGAGTTAAAATTAGATACACACATAGAAGGATATAGCAAACACCATAGAAGGTCCATGCATTTTGTTTCAGGATAAAGCATTACAAACACACTTTTAAAATGATAAAACATGAGTTTTTATTTTTACCTCAATCGTTTTTACAAACTTTTATTTGCAGACAATTCTGAATAGACATAAGGTTTATTATAGCAAATTATAAGATTTCATACAAGATATGAATTTTAGATAAAACTATGAACATGTCTTTTGACATATCGAACGTGCCCTTAACACAAACACACCTTTAAAATAGTGGAACATGAGTTTTTATTCTATCTCGATAGACTTACAAACTTACATTTGTAAGCAGTCCTAAGTAGGCATAAAACTTATTTCCTTTAGCAGATTCTAAGACTTCATGCAAAAAATATGAATTTACCTATTAAATAAAACCATGAATGTGTCCTTTGACAAATAAAAACGTGCCCTTATGGGCCCATCCCAAAAATTAATAAAGAAATTAATTAACCTACCAATTTCCTCCAGACGCCAGAGCTCTTTCAAGATCGTCCTCTCCGTCCGCGCGCCCCATAAAGACTGACCCTTTTTAAAAGCAGCGCCCCCAAAGAAAATTGTCATCTTCTTACAGAGTAAGAAAATTAATTTAATTTTCCTAGAATATATTTAAAATAATAAGAGTAAAGAAAATATTATTATTCTTTTTTTTTTAAAGAAAATTGAAATAATAATAAAAATAATAAAATATAAAGGTTTATCCCTTGAGAAATTTATATTGTAATTTCTTCTTTAAGAAATTTAAAAATGGAGAGACATGCCCATTTTACTTGGATATGTATGTGATCGACTTTATTCATTTTAGAATAAAATAAATAATAAAGGTAAATTATATTATTTTTCTTATTAAAGGAATAATTTGGATTAGTAATAAAATAATAAAATCTAACATTTTGCCCCTTTGAGAAATTTAAATAGTAATTTCTTCTTTAAGAAATTCTTAGAATAAGGAAATATATCCAATCTATCTGGATATGCCAGTAATTGGCTTTATTCATTTTAGAATAAAGAAGAAAAAAAATAAATTTAGAAAATTTCTCGAAATGGTAATATAACCTTTTGGAAGTTTCATCTTGCATAAAAAAAGGTGATTGGCATTAGTTTACATATGCACCTATATATATAGTTTGTACACCCTCCTCTGGACCTTTCTGCAGTGGGCTTCGAGATTCTTGGACAGGTCCAGTATCATCTCCAGCTGGGCGTCTTCCCCGGCTTTGGCCTTAAAAGCATCGCTGAGTTTCCTCGTTGGGGAATTCTCCATCTTTCTACAGCGGGTCTCGGGATACACGTCCAGGGCTGCTTCCAGTTCTTCATTTTCCAATCCGCCTCGTTGCTGTCCTTCTGTGGAGGGTTGGTCGGCTTTGGACAGGGTCCGTGCCATCTCCAACTGGGCGTCCTCCCTTGCTTCGACCTTTAGAGCATCGTCGGCCATCGTTGGGGGACTCTCCACCTGGAAAACAAACATTTCGGCAGGACACTGTGCATATATATGATGTAAATGTTTACATCATTGTTGGGTCTATTTTGTGAAAATCTGGCCCAACAATTCCTCCCCTGCCAGGGTAAAAAAATGTGTTTATTCCAATTCAGACCTGCTCATACTGATCTATTATAAATATGATTTTGGAAGAAATACATTTTTTTATGATACCAGCATTCGCAATCACTGACACTCAGGCAAAGGGGAAAACAGACGGGCCTTGGTACCTAGAACAGGTTAACTCATATTAATATTGAAAGGAAATCTTATTATACCATTTAGTGGGCAAAATACTAAGCCCATCTTTCGCTGTCTGATGCCAGAGGATTTGGTCTAGTTGTGGGGTGAATCCACACGTTCCCAGCCGCAGTCCCTATAGGTGGAGATGGGGAAGTGGTCTATACCCAGATTCTGTACAAGCAGACCCTTAGACCGTTCTAGATAAACATAATTAAATGGGCGCCAAAGAATTGTGCGTGTAAATGTAGATATGTCCAATTCCTAAAACACATCTAAAAAAAAATTTTATTAACTATATATGATGAGATACATGTGGCAATAAAAAAAATGATTGTACACGGTTACATGAGGTAAAAAATTAAATTGGCATATGCTATCAAAAAACAATAATAATAGGGCAAACAGAAATGAGGGGAATGAATATATATATCAAAGTTGAACGAATAAGATATATGCCGAAATGGAACAACGAAGATATATAAGATACACAATGAAACATAAAAAAATTAAATGAATATATGCTATACGTAGAAAGTAAATGACTTGATTAATATAGGATATACAATGATAAACAAATGAATATATAAGCTGTGATTAAATTCATCATTCAGTACATTTGTCTGAAGATGGTAACAACGCTGTTACCGAAATATCACACACACTAATTATTTAATTTGGAATCGGTCTCGTTATCTTATTTTTGTAGTCTGTAGTTCAAATTGTGCCTTATCTATATATGAATATACATGAATATAATTAGAAAGGGAATATACATGGTGGATGGTACATTAAATGGGTAAATACTACCTCTGGGTAATAAATATGCCAAAATTTTGGAAGAATATGATATATAGGAAGGAAATAACGTTGATATGGGGGATACATTATGATAAACAAACAAAAATATGTATATACGCTGTAGCTAAACTTATTTAGTGCATTTTGTCTGAAGATGGTAACAACGCTGCTACCAAAATGTCACATGTCATTTATTTGGATTTGGTCCAGATATCTTACGTCATAATCCAAATTGTACCTTATATATAATAAATATACATGAATAATATATATAATAAAAAAATGATACATGGTAAATGGTATTACTGAATAGATAATAATGATAATAGAGGAATAAATATGCACTGAGGGTCATGGGCATTTCGCGAGTATTTCAAAATTTACACATATTACTTAAAAATTTTGTTCTTACTAACTTGTCACTGGGAGTGTTTGTATGGCGTGTTCCCCGCCTCTTTTAACCATGATAATAAAAAAATATAGGAAAGGAAATCTTAGTAGTTAATAATTCTTTAAACCAGATTATTTCCAAAATTACCTTATCTGGGGTGACAATCTTACTTATCTTTGTCTTTAGTTGAACACTGTTGTTAACCTCTATTATACATTGTTTAGCTCATCCATAGAATGTGTACTCATATTTTTTTAACCAATAAATTCACTTTAATAAAATACATAAATTAACCTCGAAGGAATAAATGATGATGACTAACAACCTAGGTCTAACTTCTACCTTACGATACATCTTCTCACACTTTAGTTCCTAATACCTCTCTGTAATCTGACCCTTTGTCCCTAGAAAAAAAATAAACTTACTGTTCTGGGCTACTCCTCAGCCAAAAAAAAAAAATAAAAAAAATTGATACTCAATCTTGCCTTAAAATTTCCTCCTTCTTCAAGTCTGGAATACTGGCCTGTTCTGGCAATCTACTCTGAAGTTCATTTTGGTGTCCTACTAATTTAAACTTTATTTTAACATAGAACGAGTTATCCTCGTGAAAAGAAATTCTACTTACTAATTGGTATTTAGACTTGAACTCGTTCTAACTAAACGTATGGTAGACAATAGTCTTTATTAGGTGAATAACTTTTGCTAGCCTGGGGCGATATAAAACACAAAGAATCTGGACAGTTCATCTGTCACTTTTCTAACTAGTACCTAAAATCTGTAGACGGAATCGCCTCGTCTAATCGTAACTTGTCTCTTATGTGCTCTAATTGTTAACTCTCATTAGAAACCCCCTTTAGACTTTGACTTAGAAACAAAGAGTTATAGGGAATTCAAATTTACCCACCACATGTTCCAAGTTTGTCCATAGAGGATTGGTTCCAAGCTGCGCAATATATAGAAGAGCATCCAACGTGCCGATCTTTCCCAACCTCCCGTCTGAATTACCCTCATCTCAGCCACGCTTAAAGCGTCGTAAACTACGATGTCAGATCGGTTATCCGAGGTTTGTCGCTGTGCACTTAGCCTGCGACATCGGCAACTAAATCCCCCACCTAGCACAAAGTTCACCTGATACCTCTCCGTTCCCTCTATTGAGGAGAGGATTTGTAGGCTTTTGGTCTGACCGTGACCTCCCACAATCCCCCAGTCTGAGGTTCGAGACATGGTCATTATCTACGACCCTTAGAATTCAAGTTGACATGATGAAATGGAGTAATTAATTACACTAATAAAAAAAATCATACTTATACTCCTTTAAAAGGAGGCCTAACAAAGGGAGCGAATACCTTCCTATCAATAGAGTTGTACAGTCCTGTGAGGCTATCGATCCTAACAGATAAAGAAATCAAAAATTAAAAATCGAACCTATTAATTCCCTAACACTATTCTAACGTACCTTTGGTCTAACAGTATAATTGTTTTTAACCTTCTTAATTCATTGCACCAATTCATTCATACACCCTCCCTCCTATCATTCGCGGTACGCATACAAACTAAAGTTAGAAGCTACTACACAAGCCAAAGTACTATTATTATCATCATCAATGGACCCTAATAATAACAAATTTTTCAGGACAAAATGTTAAATCAAATAAAATAATTAACTAATTAAAACAAATTGGGGACTAATGTCCTAGTTTACTCAAAAGAAGATGCCTCTTACAAACTCCATATGATTACCTGTACTTAAATAAATAAATAAATAAAATACGTTGATTGTCAACAATCAAATCTGAACTCTAACCTAACATTAAAATTGTGCATCTGACAGTTTGAAATTCTTCTTCCTATCTTGACACTTGGTGCCTAAACAAAATTAATCATCAAACTAGCACCTAAATTGGAGCGAATTGAACTTCCAGCATTTACCTCATTGCCAAATATGATAGGTCTACAAGTGTTTGCCAACCTTACTTCCTATTCAAGGATATTGGTGTCTTCCCTTCCCTGCTATTCAGTCAAACCCATCCTTTGGAATCATAGGGCTTTCAATACCCAACCTGCTCTGGAGTTTAACAACAGAGATCACTTGTTATCTCCTAACATATCAACCCTTAGACCACAACTGCCCTACACACTCTCATTAGAAATTCTCCTTGGACTGCAATCTGGACCTAAGAGATTATAGGGAGTCAAGTTTTACCCAACGCATATTCCAAGTTTGTCCATAGAGAATTGGTTATAAGCACAGCAGTTATCTAGTTAGAAACTTAGTTACTACTTCCTTAGAAGAAACTTCAAGATCGCCTACCTTTAAACCCAATATCCAAAATATAGCCAATTCACTAAGAAGCAAGAAAGAAATAGTAATTACAAAAGCAGATGAAGGATCCCAAACAGTTATTATGAACACTCTAGATTACATATCAAAAATGAATTAAATCCTAAGCAACTCCACAGTATTCATACCTATAACCACCAACGAAAAATCACAATCATATGCTCAATATACAAAAGATCTAAGGAATTTATGCAGAGGCAAGACTATTACTACAGAAGACTTAAAATCGTTCCTTGAAAACATAAAAAGTACCGCTTATATTTACGGCCAACCCAAGACCCATAAACCAGGTATTCCTATTCGCCCTATCATAGCCTATCATATGTCTCCTATAGCCCCCTTAGCTAAGTTCCTAGCAAACTTCCTTATCCCCATTCTAAAAGATAATCCTACCACCACATCCATCACATCCATACCAAAATTTATAGAAAATATACACAGCCTCCCCCCCTCTCCTAACAGCATCATGATATCTTTTGACGTAGTTAATATGTACCCAAGCCTACCACACCATCTAATAATAGATAACACAATAGAATTTTTAGCATTAAACAATATTCCTCCAGATACTTCTTCTAAAATTATTTCTTTAGTTGAACTCAGCCTAAAATACAACATATTCTCCTTCAATAGTAATTTTTATAGACAAACCAAGGGCTCCCCCATGGGAAGTCCTCTCTCTTCACCTTTAGCAGAAATAGTAATGAGAAAAATAGATAAAACAATAACCAACCTTTTTCCCACAGATATCATCATCTGGCAGAGATACATAGACGACATCTTTTGTATAGCCAACTCTGCCAAAATAGATACCATTTTTACCCAACTAAAGTCCATACATAATGATATTGATTTTACCATAGAAACAGAAAACAATACGACCTTACCATTTCTAGATGTACTTATACTAAAAACACAAAACCAATATATAACAGAAATATACCATAAGCCAAACTCCACTCCAGATTATATACACTTTTCCTCTTATTGCCCCCTCAGTCACAAGATCAACACTGTAAAAACCCTCTCAAAACGAATATATACACATTGTTTCACCCAACTTTCAAAAGATACAGAAACCCGATTTTTGATCAATAAACTCACTTCTAGTGGATATCCGAAAAACTTTATATTAAGACATTTCCATAATCCCTCTCTTATAAGAAATAATCATGTTTATAAATCAATAAGTATATTCCCCTATTCCAATAGTAGTACCAATATAGCCAGAATTTTAAGCAAACACGGTATAAGAACATACTATGAGAGCAACCCGAGTATAGCAACCATAATAAGAAACCCTATTACAAGAAACAGTATTCCTATAACAAAACTATACAATAGCAAAGCAGTATATTCCATACCATGCAACCAATGTAATAATGTATATGTAGGTGAAACAGGCAGACATATAAAAGATAGAATAGACGAACATAGAAGAAATATTAAAAACAAAGACCCCAAATCTCTAATAGTACAACATATTAGAAACACAGATCACGATTTCAACCTAGCAAACCCTAATATTCATTATACAAACATAAATAGTAAATACAAAAGATTAATACTGGAAGCACTGATTTCATCAAAATATAATAGTATAAATAGACACATAGATATCCCGGAGACATATGATAGGCTGGTCCAAATACTAAAATAGAATTATCCGTTTTCTCTCCATTACACCACTTAACAATTTTGCATATAATAATATAAACCAATTTAAAATTTACATAACAATAATTTTTCTTAAATAATAAAATATAAAACTACATAAATAATCCTATATATGCAAAAATAGCTTATATATATATATGTATAGATAAATATAGGGCATATACTGGATATAAATTATTGGTCAACTAGTATTACTAGGGGCAACACGCCTCTCTTTATCAAAGCTTTTCTTTGATTTAAACTAAATCACGTGGGTATGCGATCCACTCGCGCTATACAAGACCAAAGCGAGAAACCATTTAAAGAAAATATTTATAACTGTAAATACATGACTACTTAAAATTATATCCATTATTCCTGTAGAAGGGCAGCTTACGCCCGAAAGCTCGAATTTATTTTTCAAATAAAGAAACTTATCCTTTTTGAATCTTTTCGTTATTATAGTTATCTAGTGCGTCTAATTTCCTTTATCTATTTTTAAAGTTGAACCAAAGTTCAGAACCCTAAACAAAATTTAAAATAAAATAAACTGTTGAACTTACTTCAATCTTAAACCACATTGTGCTATTAATACAGGATTGTAGCTTTAATAAACACTAAAAAAAACTAAAAACTCTTAGATTCATTTTCTAACATTAAGGCTCAATGTAGCAAAAAAAACTGAAAACCCCTTTACAATGACATCCTAATCATCAAAAACGAGGTTGTGAAAACTCTTTAAGATGACATACTAACACTAAAACAAGGTTGTGAAAACTCTTTAAATTGACATACTAACGCTAAAACAAGGTTGTGAAAACTCTTTAAAATGACATAGTTGCACTAAATCAAGGTTGTGAAAACTCGTTACAATGAAATCCTAACACTGAAACAAGGTCGTGAAAACTCTTTAAAATGACATACTAACACTAAAACAAGGTTGTGAAAACTCTTTAAATTGACATTATAACGCTAAAACAAGGTTGTGAAAACTCTTTACGATGACATCCTAACACTAAAACAAGGTTGTGAAAACTCTTTGCAATGACATCCTAACACTAAAACAAGGTTGTGCAAACTCTTTACAATGAAATCCTAACACTGAAACAAAGTGTTGTTAAAAAAAACTGAGTAACTCTTTAAAATCATATACCAACACTAAAACAAATTTGTAGTAAAAAAAATGAAAACTCTTTACAATGGCATTATGACACAAAAAAAAATAAAAATTGTAGCTTAAGAATAAAAGGAAAACTGAAAACTCTTTACAAGGGAGAATTCTGGATTCTTAAAAAGAGAATACATATTTGTTATTTATTATAACCCAACATAATAATTAATACTGGACTTATTCATATAAACTAGTGCATATAGTTACTGAATTTTAGGGTAAACCAGCCCATACCAACTCTCAGTGCATGTTTTTGTACTATTTACAACTATTGGCCTCCAGGCTAAAACGATTATCTATTAACACTACTTGATGAAGAGTCAAAATAGTTCTATCGAGGCAATAGTGCAGTCAACAACTACTCTTTAAACATTGAGCGCACCTTCTCCTATCATCTTCCCACCGTCTTCCTATCAACCTTTATCTTCTATTTACAATCTCTTTATCAACTTTCCTCAATTCTTTCTCTTTCAACATCTTTCCGCATCTTTCTACAATTCTCTCTGTCGGTTTCGACATGCTTCGACACCTTTCTAATACTTCTTTCTTTCAACACCATTCGACTTCTTTTCATTCCATCTCTTTCAACTGCTTTAATATATCTCTCAACCTTTCTTTCTGTCGATTGTCGACATCCTTCAACACCTTTTTATCATATCTCTCTTACACTTAATAACACCTTTCACTGTCGATTTCAATCTCTTTCTTTCTTTTCATCTCTATTTCATCATTATTCGTCTTTCTATTCATCGCTTTCTACCCCTCTCAACACTTCTCATCTCTTTCAACGCCTTTCAAAACCTTTCAATATCTTTCAACACTTTCTTTCAACTCCCCTTTTAACACCTTTCCATCTCGATTTCCACCTTTTTCGTCACCTCTCAACACTTTTCAACATCCTTTAACATCTTTCTGTCGATTTCCACCTTTTTCATCATCTTTCATCTCTTTCTACACCTTCCTCGCATTTCTATTCATCGCTTTCAACATCTTTCCATCATCCTTTCATCATCTTTTCATCTCTATTCCATCACTTCTCATCGGTTTCCACCTTTTACACCCTTTTCATCATATTTTCATCTCTTTCTCATCACCTTTCAACGCTTTCAACACCTTTCAACACTCTTTCATCATCCTTCCATCTCTTTCTCATCACCTTTCAACGCTTTCAACACTTTTCAACACTCTTTCATTCTGTCGATCTTCGACATCCTCCAACACCCTCTTCATCACATCTCTATTCCATCGCTCCTCATCGGTTTCCACCTTTTACACCCTTTTCATCATATTTTCATCTCTTTCTCATCACCTTTCAACGCTTTCAACACCTTTCAACACTCTTTAATCCTATCTCTTAACGCCACTCAACTCTCTCTCATCCCTCTGGAGCTTCCTCGAAACCCGTCATCGGGAACAGATCCCGATATTACGTTAATCTACTTGAGATCGCAGGAGTCCTTTAATATATCTCAATATTTTTCTCCTTCGACACCATTCAACCCCCCCCCCCCCTTCATCACACCTCATAACGCCATTCAACTCTCTTTCATCCCTCTGGAGTTTCCTCGAAACCCGTCATCGGGATCAGATCCCGATATTACTCTAATTGGGTTACATTTAGTACCCAAAATATAAACTAAGCCGAATGTCTATACTTACAAATGCATTGACATGTGAAAATTTGAAAAAAAAATTAACATAAAGGTTCAAATTCAAAGTTTAAAAAAAAATTCTATAAAAGAAAGATTTTGCTTAATTTGATCTCTCCTTGCCAAAATTTAAACTAGACCGAATGTCCACACTTACAAATGTATTGACATGTGAATATTCGAATGTCTACACTTACAAATGTATTAACATGTGAAATTTTGAAAAATAAATTTTAACATAAAGTTCAAATTCAAAGTTAAAAAAAAAAATTCTATAAAAGAAAGATTCTGCTTAATTTGATCTCTCCTATTTAATATATATTAAAAATTTACGAAATGACTGATTTCTATACAGCTCTCTCTTTATACGCTTTCTTAATGTTCACATTAGTGTCCATGACTAACGCCGACATCACGAAGTCTACACTTTGTCGGCTTTCCTCCACGTCATAGAGCTGAAGAATTTCGACAGTTATCTTATCTGAACTTTGGACTGGTGCTGTTTGTTTACTGTAAGGTGGTACCACTTATTTACTTAAAAGATATAAGATATGCAAATCCAGGATTTTTGCTTTAAATATTTGTCTATCCTGATCCTGAAATTTTCTTTGTCCTAAATATATCTAGAGTGCTTCTATTGGAAATATTATTTATGCTTGCACTCTATCTTACTTATATCAAGGATTTTCGTATTGTTCATTTCTTTAGTCCAGCCTGGACCATTATAACAAAAAATAAAATAAATTAGACATCATTGTATTAGATTGTTCTATTCGTTCTGCTGGGAATTACATTTGCTCACTACGCGGTGGTTCAAAAATTTACTATCGATTACAGGCTAACTTCTCTCACGCCTTTAATGATATTGTGTATATTGACTTGACCTGGCTTTGACTCAGCATACCTTCCTATCGAAGTCTTACTAGAACGCTGAATTGAATGTTCAAAATATATATATCATAATGGTGCTAAAGGTTTATATCGTTAAGACATGGCTGTCGCAGTGATTTCTCGTGGTATGACAGGTGAACAGAGCCTAGACACATCTGAGTGGGTGCAAGTTGGTACAACTATATTTTGCGTAGATTAACTTGGTATGTCGATCAATTAATCTTGGAAATTCTGAGCGAAAATAGGTGCATCAGTCTTGCAGGTGGATAGTAGCAGAATACATCTCTGTATTCTACCATTGATGCATGTATTTCAATTATTCTCCCCACATCCCACCACAATGACCCACTCTTCAATTGGATCACGTCACGTGGTCTTACGCTCGGTGGCGTCCATCGGGATAGTGCTGTATGTCATCCTTCACTCACGTCCACCTTCGTAAGTATCTTTAAATCCTATTAAATAATATACAATTTTACAGACAAAATTGCATGTTCCGACATCCAGAAGAGATGGACGGATTAGCAAAATTCAAATAAACTAAGATAGAAGGCTTATGGGTAAGCATGACTAACGCGTCCCTTGGTCCGCCATGTTGGAAATTTACTATGATTGTACCGTCACGCGCGAGCGAAACTATTTTGGCGAATAAAATATTTAAATTAAAAGGATTATTATACTTTTTGGGATATTAAAATATAAATCGCATGGTTTATGCTATATAAAAGAAATAGCCAAGGGTTCCAAAATTTATGTTTATCTTAATATACTCAAGATAATAGAAGATATGGGAAAATACACAATCGCATTATCGAAAAATCCAAACAACTATTGTAAATTATTCCATATCGAAAAAAAAATTGCATATTCATTAAATTTAGCAAAATTATAAATAAACAAAATGCTGCTGTTTTATTTCATGGACACTACCGGGAATTTGTACTAACTATAAAATAAACTAAGATAGAGGTTTATGGGTAAGCATGACTAAACGCGTATATAATTGAAAATCGAAGCGGTCACTTAAGTCTGAATATTATGTTCATATAAAGACATAAAAATAAAAATATATAAACAATTGAACTATCAGTAAAGAAGAACATATGCTTAAATATGGCTAGCGAAATTGCGTCTAACTTAATAAAATCTAAATATTCTCAAGATAATATAAAAGATAAGAGAAATAAACAATCGTATTTTCGAAAAGAAAAAAAAAAGGTATATTAGACATGTCGGGTGAAATCACTTAGTAAATATAAAGAATAATTGAAATACATAAATTTAATAAATCGCATGACCTATGCATTTCCCTTTTTTTTTTAAATTAGCTCTCTCTCTCTCTAAGAAAAAGGCTTCAAACTTTATACTTATATTGATAAGGCTAGGTATCGTAAAGATAAGAGAGAACTAAGAGAACAATGGTATTAACAAAATTCAAAATATCTTCAGACTTATCGAGCGGTATCACTTTGGTGGATAAAATAATAAAAAAAATAAAAATTATTAAACCTTGGTATATAATAAAATAAGTCGTATCAATTTTACAATTTAAGAGAAAATGGCGAAAAGCTAAAAGAAGATGGAATATTTAAGAGGTGAAGTCTTCCCGCACTTGGAAGTCAACTGAACTCTTAGTTGTCTCCTACTTCCCGCCTATAGTGTCCACATGTGTTTCACACGTGTGGTCACCCCAAAATACCTCTATTTCCACCCCCCCTTACACATGTGCTTCCCCTCTATACATATGTGTCCCTGGGGGGGGGAGGGGGGTTCTAAATTTGGAATTTGCGGGAAATTCTCAGGTTTTGAGAAAGACATTGTTTTTAGGCCTAAGTTCGCGTTCCAATATTTTAAGAACCATATAAAATATAATATTCAGAAAATGGACCAAGGCATGAGTTTTTCATTCATAAAACATTCATTAAATGCACACAAAATTGGATATTAAACATAGTTCGCTTTAAAACATGAAATACACCAAAAAAAAGATAAACAAAAAAATAGACATTAAACATTTTTGAACAAAAAAAATAGGTAACGGTTTGAGTGTTTTCCATATACTAAAAATGCACGAAATTACATAAAGGAGATTGGAAATAAAAAAAATAACGTGTATTTTATTGCCTAACGATGAATATTTATTAAAATTTTAAAATAGGGCGGTTTAACGTATTTTTCGAAAAAAATATGTGGAAACGTGTGTTTGAAATATATTCAAATGCACGAAATTACATAAAGGAGATTGGAATTCAAAATAACGTGTGTTTTAATGCCTAACGATGAATAATTATTAAAATTTTTAAAATAGGGCGATTTAACGTATTTTCAAAAACATGTAGAAACGTGTGTTTGAAATATATTAAAATGCACGAAAATTACATAAAGGAGATTGAAAATCAAAAAATAACGTGTATTTTAATGCCTAAAGATGAATAATTATTAAAATATCAAAATAGGGCGGTTTAACGTATTTTTCAAAAACATGTAGAAACGTGTGTTTGAAATATATTAAAATGCACGAAAATTACATAAAGGAGATTGGAAATAAAAAATAACGAGTATTTTAATGCCTAACGATGAATATTTATTAAAATTTTAAAATAGGGCGGTTTTACGTATTTTTTAAAAACATGTAGAAACGTGTGTTTGAAATATATTAAAATGCACGGAAATTACATAAAGGAGATTGAAAATCAAAAAATAACGTGTATTTTAATGCCTAACGATGGATAATTATTAAAATTTTTTAAAATAGGGCGGTTTAACGTAGTTTTCAAAAACATGTAGAAACGTGTGTTTGAAATATATTAAAATGCACGAAAATTACATAAAGGAGATTGGAAATAAAAAAATAACGTGTATTTTAATGCCTAACGATGAATATTTATTAAAATTTTTAAAATAGGGCGGTTTAACGTATTTTTCAAAAACATGTAGAAACGTGTGTTTGAAATATATTAAAATGCACGAAAATTACATAAAGGAGATTGAAAATAAAAAAATAACGTGTATTTTAATGCCTAACGATTGTAGGCGCCATCCCGACCAGAGAGCCACAGATAAACAGATTATAAACGCACAGAATATAGAATCCGAGCTCCCCAGTAGAAGGAATACCCGGAAGACGACGGTACTCTCTGTTATATGTGTTGTTCACTATGATGATTTTGTTTTTAATAAACGCTACTAAATTATTTCATTGGATCCTCTCTTTCTTTTTCCCAGTAAGAAACGCCTACGGAAGCCAACAGAAATTCAGAAGTGGGATGGTCCTGAAGAAAATTGAAGATTCACTGGAATAATTTGGAAACGAGAAGGACGTGGCGCGGTGACCGATCAACGTAAGAGGAGTTGCATGGTATGTACGAAATTTAATTACCTATTCCTAAAAGTATTATCGCAAAGTATCGCGGTAAAAGTATTATTACAAGTCATCTCGATAAAAGTATTATCGCAAAGTATCGCGGTAAAAGTATTATTGCAAAATCATCTCGATAAAAAGTATTATCGCAAAGTATCGCGGTAAAAAGAAAAAAAAAGTATTGTCTCAAAATTACTAAAGAAAAGTTGATTTCGTTTAAAGAAATAATTGAAACAGTACGTATCTGGTTTAGTCAGTTTTATTTGGTTATTTTAAAATTTTTTGCTTTGTTTATTTTTCCTTTTGAAAAACATGACTTATTTAGCGAAAGTAAGGAAATGCGATTTGAGCAAGTTGGCGTATGAACTCGGCGAGGTAGTACCGCCAGAGAGCAGGATCGTCGACTTAAAACACCTTATTTTGAATAGCCAATCTTACGAAGAAGAGTTCGCAAAGCAACTGTTGGAGACTCTGATCGAGGATCGGGAACGAATCGAGGAGCGGGAACGAATCGAGGATCGGAAACGAATCGAGGATCGGGAACGAATCGAACGGAACGAAAAGAACAAATGGTAATGGAATTCGAGCTTGAGAAGCTGCGCATCCAGACTACACGCGGAAACAACGATACGTCTCGAAGTACCAGCAATGACGCACATTACGAGATACGTAAACTGATGCCCAAGTACGAGTCGAAGGACAATGATTTGAGTTTTTACCTAATTCTTTTCGAAAGACAGGAAAAGCGACTAGGATTGGATGAAGACCAATGGGCGTTCAGCCTCCTAGGATTGCTACCTTACGAAATGACTCAATTAATCGCTCGGGAGACAGAAGAACAAAGCGGCGATTATAGGTTCGTGAAAAGGTTGCTCCTAAAACGGTACAAGTTGAGCCCCGAACAATTCAGACAAAAATTCGAGAAGCACGAGAGATCTCAAAAGGGTTCCTGGAGAGACTTCGCTTTCGAATTGCGATGATATTTCAACGAATGGATCGAAGGAATGAACGTGGAAAATTTCGACGCCCTAAAGGATTTGTCTGTCACTAACCAGCTAAAGAAAAAAGTTCCAATGTGCTGCGTAATCATCTCATTGACGATTGGACCAAGTTAAACAACCCAGATGAGTTGGCGGATAAACTGGACGAGTACGAAAATGTTCGCACCGAGATGGACCTCCGCATTGGAATGCGAAACACCTCATACCACCGTCGTTTCAGCAGAAATCTGCGAGATTCCCCAACCAAAGCGAAGTTAAAGAGACTAAACAAGGAATGAATGTTTCGGGGTCAAGACGCTGCAAGGAACGAAATCAGTGAAACGTACCCTAACACCTTGAGGAGAATGGTCAACCGTACGATCAGAAACGACAAGGGAGAACCGAAGTGCTTCAACTGCAATCAGTTTGGACACATTGCCAGAGACTGCCCAGCACCCAGGACTACGTTGACATGCCGAGGATGCGGTCAAACGGGACACAAGGAAAGGAATTGCACAAGACCCAAAGAAGGACTAAAAGTAGCCAACCTGGAAGTCGAAGGACTGGAGACTGTCCCGCCAGATGTATATCTGAAGGATGTCAAGATCGACAACAAGGAAACCGTGAAGGCAATGATAGACACCGGGAGCAGCAGTTGTCTAATGAGAGAATCGGTCGCAAGGAGGATCAGCGTCGACATCGAACCAGACTCGACTAGTCTGTACGGCATCGGTAACCAGACTGCACCAGCTGCCTGGACCGTTGGGAAGACGACAGTCGACCTGGAGATTGATGGCATCGTCGGAAGGGAAATCACTGTATTCATTGTCAACGATGATGCCCAACCCTATGACCTATTAATTGGAAGAACATGGACAGATCTGCCCTACGTATCCTTCGCCAGAATTGGTAAAAACTTGCATATTGGCTATTCATCCGAATTTCCGTTTGCTAATCTGCAAGAAGAAATCAAGTCGCGTCGCATCGAACTGAGAGCAACCGAAACTGTTCAGTTGGAGAGCGACTCCATTAACTTTACAAGTGCAATCACAGACGAGGTAAAGGACGGATATGTATTGTTCACAGGAGTAGATGACGCCTGTGTCGATTCCCTATTGGAAGTGGTCGATGGAAAGACGACCGTACCCATCATCTCAGCTGGCAAGGGCAAGTTGAGAGTAAGGAAGAACCAATGTGTAGGGCGAGTTGAACTACTGAACCTTGATGATATTGTTGTTAACCTGGACGTCGCAGAGGATTCGTTTCAGACTAAAAATGAAGAGAAGAGGGAAGGACAAGACCAAATGAAACGTAAGCGCCCCATACTGCCTGAGGACATCAACGTCAATCATTCTCTGACTTCGAAAGAGAGACAAGAAATCCTAGATGTAGTAAACGAGTATAGAGACTGTTTCGCTCTTGGCATGGAGGAATTAGGGTGCACCGATGTTACCAAGATGGACATTAAGGAGGTTGATGGAAGCAAGCCAGTCCTGTCTGAGACCGTATAAGACGACTGCAAGTGAACGCGAAGCAATCAGGGAGATTGTCAGAGAGTGGAAGGACAATGGAATAGTCACGGAAACTAGATCACCCTACGCTAGTCCCGTCCTACTTGTGAGGAAGAAAACTGGAGATCATCGTCTGGTGGTAGATTATAGGAGACTCAACATTCAAACAGTTAAGGACAAGTTCCCATTACCAAGGATAGACGACCTTCTGGAAGGCCTACGGAATGCGAAATTCTTCACCACTCTGGATCTGGCGCATGGATATCTGCAGATACCACTGACCGATAAGGCAAAATTAAAGACAGCATTCATCACCCAGATGATACAGGTCAATTCGAAAGGATGATTTTTGGACTCGCCAACGCACCAGCTGATTTCCAAAGACTGATGCACACTGTCCTAGGTCCGCTGCTGAACAAGAAGGCATTCTGCTATCTCGACGACGTGATTATCCCGGCAAAGGATTGGCGGGAGATGATCGAAAGGTTGAGGGAAGTCCTCGAAAGAATAAGATCAGCGAAGTTGACACTGAAACCCTCTAAATGTGAGTTCGGAAGGAGGGAAGTTGAGTTCTTAGGGTATGTCATCAGTACAGGCGGACTTAAGCCAGGCCCAAGAAAGATCAAGGCGATAGAAGAATTTCCAGAACCCAAGAATGTCCACGACATACGACGCTTTCTGGGACTGACGAACTTCTTCAGACGATTTGTAAAGGACTTCGCGAAGAAAGCAGAACCGCTAAGCAGACTTACGAAGAAAGGTTCACAATTTGAATGGAAGGAAGAACAGCGAAGGTCATTTGGAGGACTACGAAAGGATCTGGTCGAATATCCGGTACTAGCTCATTAAAACCCTGAACTCAAGACAGAAGTACATTGCGATGCGAGTGCTGAGGGATTAGCAGGAATGGTGCTACAGATGGACGAAGACGGCAAATGGCGCTTGGTCTAATGTGTGAGCAAGAAGACAACAGAGGCCGAGAAGATGTACCACTCAAGCAAATTGGAGCTGATGGCGATAGTGTGGACCTTGGATCGACTACGTCAGTTCCTCGTAGGAATCAAGTTTACAGTGGTTACAGATTGCCAAGCACTGGTCTACATGAACGCGAAGAATACTACAAATCCTCAGATAGCGCGATGGTACAATCTGATTCAGGAATATGATTTCGAAATTAGACATAAACCAGGGGAGAAGATGGCCCACGTAGACGGAATGAGTAGAGCTCCAGTCGACGACCCTAGAGACACGATGGAGGAAATCGTGGAGAAAAACCTTGAAGTGTGCCTCACAATCACACTGGAAGAACAAATCTTGATGATTCAGCATTCCGACCCTGAATTGAGAGACCTGATCCAGATCTTTCGAAAGGACCCGTGTGATAGGACAGTAGGAGAACAAAATAGAATTAACGACTACAGCTACAAAGGAGGCAGACTTTTCCGCATGGTGAAAAATGGAGAAGAGGAACGAGCCCTGTATGTTATACCCAAAAGTATGAGGAAAAGCTTAGTTGTCAAATTCCATGATCTAATGGGACATTTTGCGGCTGATAGGACTGTCAACAAAATTAAGGAATTGTACTGGTTTCCTTCAATGAAGAGGTACGTTCGACGCCATGTGGCTATGTGTCTCGAGTGTCTATTTAACAAAGTTCCCGGTGGAAAACAACAATGCTTCCTGCATCCCATTAAGTCAGGCAAGAGACCGTTTTCCATCGTACACATGGACCACGTAGGCCCCTTCGTGAGAAGTACAAAAGGTAACCAGGAACTTTTAGTGATTGTCGATAATCTGACAAGATTTGTCCGATTAAGCCCTGTAAGGAATACATCGACGCAGAACGTCCTGAAGGTAATGAAAAGTTTTGTGAATGATTTCGGACTACCCGACAAGATCATCAGCGACAGAGGGTCATGTTTTACCTCAAGGCAATTTGAAGAATTCTGTCGAGGAAATGGAATACATCATACTCTGAACTCTACAAAACATTCGCAAGGGAACGGGATGGTCGAAAGAGTGAACCGAACAGTATTGTCCACTATAGCAACCAGTATCGAGGATCCGCGACGGAAGGATTGGGACCTGAAGATCAAGGAGGTAGAGCGAGACCTGAACAATGCGGTGAACAAGACGACGAATAAAACACCGTTCGAAACACTCCACGGCTATTCCCCTCGATTCCACGATGGGATACTTAGAAGATTAGCCGACGAAGACGTGGACCCATGGACCGAGCCGGATAGAATTCAAGAGAGTGTGAGAACCCAAATTGAGAATAAACAAGAAATTATGAAGACATACTACGATAAGAAGAAGTGCCGTACAATCCAATTCGAAGTAGGAGAAATTGTAGTGATGAGGCATGTACCCAAAATGACGGGTGAACCAACCAAGGCACAACCCAAATATCGAGGACCTTTGATAATTACCGAGGTTCTGCCAAGCGACACGTATAGAGTGACTCAGTTAAGCGAAAGAACCAGTGGACGGTTCTACACGACAACGGCCCATATCAGTCAACTGAAGTCTTGGCACAGTGAAGAAGATGATTCAGCTACAGAAGAAAGTCCGGACGAGGAGCCAGAAGTAGAAGATACCCCCCGACGCAACCCACGACGTTCCTGCAACGCAAGGTTCAATCGAGGACGATTGAAATCCAGGAATGGCTGGATGTAGGCGCCATCCCGACCAGAGAGCCACAGATAAACAGATTATAAACGCACAGAATATAGAATCCGAGCTCCCCAGTAGAAGGAATACCCGGAAGACGACGGTACTCTCTGTTATATGTGTTGTTCACTATGATGATTTTGTTTTTAATAAACGCTACTAAATTATTTCATTGGATCCTCTATTTCTTTTTCCCAGTAAGAAACGCCTACGGAAGCCAACACGATGAATATTTATTAAAATTTTAAAATAGGGCGGTTTAACGTATTTTTCAAAAACATGTAGAAACGTGTGTTTGAAATATATTAAAATGCACGAAAATTACATAAAGGAGATTGGAAATCAAAATAACGTGTGTTTTAATGCCTAACGATGGATAATTATTAATTTTTTTTAAAATAGGGCGGTTTAACGTATTTTTCAAAAACATGTAGAAACGTGTGTTTGAAATATATTAAAATGCACGAAAATTACATAAAGGAGATTGGAAATCAAAAAATAACGTGTATTTTAATGCCTAACGATGAATATTTATTAAAATTTTTAAAATAGGGCGGTTTAACGGATTTTTCAAAAACATGTAGAAACGTGTGTTTGAAATATATTAAAATGCACGAAAATTACATAAAGGAGATTGAAAATCAATAAATAACGTGTATTTTAATGCCTAACGATGAATATTTATTAAAATTTTAAAATAGGGCGGTTTAAACGTATTTTTTAAAAACATGTAGAAACGTGTGTTTGAAATATATTAAAATGCACGAAAATTACATAAAGGAGATTGGAAATCAAAATAACGTGTGTTTTAATGCCTAACGATGAATATTTATTAAAATTTTAAAATAGGGCGGTTTAACGTATTTTTCAAAAAAATATGTGGAAACGTGTGTTTGAAATATATTCAAATGCACGAAATTACATAAAGGAGATTGGAAATCAAAATAACGTGTGTTTTAATGCCTAACGATGAATAATTATTAAAATTTTTAAAATAGGGCGGTTTAACGTATTTTTCAAAAACATGTAGAAACGTGTGTTTGAAATATATTAAAATGCACTAAAATTACATAAAGGAGATTGGAAATAAAAAAATAACGTGTATTTTAATGCCTAACGATGAATAATTATTAAAATATCAAAATAGGGCGGTTTAACGTATTTTTCAAAAACATGTAGAAACGTGTGTTTGAAATATATTAAAATGCACGAAAATTACATAAAGGAGATTGGAAATAAAAAAATAACAAGTATTTTAATGCCTAACGATGAATATTTATTAAAATTTTAAAATAGGGCGGTTTAACGTATTTTTCAAAAACATGTAGAAACGTGTGTTTGAAATATATTAAAATGCACGAAAATTACATAAAGGAGATTGAAAATCAAAATATAACGTGTATTTTAATACCTAACGATGAATATTTATTAAAATTTTAAAATAGGGCGGTTTAACGTATTTTTCAAAACATGTAGAAACGTGTGTTTGAAATATATTAAAATGCACGAAAATTACATAAAGGAGATTGGAAATCAAAAAATAACGTGTGTTTTAATGCCTAACGATGGATAATTATTAAAAAATTTTAAAATAGGGCGTTTAACGTATTTTTTATTTTTTTTTTAAGTAGGTAAAGGCATTTTTGAATAAAAGGTAAGAATAGCATACGCGCCAAATATAACGTATTTTTCTCAAAATAAAGGTAAAGACATGGATTTTCATCTCAGGGTTGGGCTTACTTCTCGCAAATTTCTTTTGCAATTTTCAGGAGTTTCGAGCCCCGCGGCGGGCGCCAAATGTTAAGTCGAGTTTTATGTCTTATTGAGGACGTCTCAACCTTAAACTTTGGTATAGCTCAGCAACAACAATGTTTAGTTATATACCAACATGAGTTAAAATTAGATACACACATAGAAGGATATAGCAAACACCATAGAAGTTCCATGCATTTTGTTTCGGGATAAAGCATTACAAACACACTTTTAAAATGATAAAACATGAGTTTTTATTTTTACCTCGATCGTTTTTTACAAACTTTTATTTGCAGACAATTCTGAATAGACATAAGGTTTATTATAGCAAATTATAAGATTTCATACAAGATATGAATTTTAGATAAAACTATGAACATGTCTTTTGACATATCGAACGTGCCCTTAACACAAACACACCTTTAAAATAGTGGAACATGAGTTTTTATTCTATCTCGATAGACTTTACAAACTTACATTTGTAAGCAGTCCTAAGTAGACATAAAATTTATTTCCTTTAGCAGATTCTAAGACTTCATGCAAAAAATATGAATTTACCTATTAAATAAAACCATGAATGTGTCCTTTGACAAATAAAAACGTCCCCTTATGGGCCCATCCCAAAAATTAATAAAGAAATTAATTAACCTACCAATTTCCTCCAGACGCCAGAGCTCTTTCAAGATCGTCCTCTCCGTCCGCGCGCCCCGTCAAGACTGACCCTTTTTAAAAGCAGCGCCCCCAAAGAAAATTGTCATCTTCTTACAGAGTAAGAAAATTAATTTAATTTTCCTAGAATATATTTAGAATAATAAGAGTAAAGAAAATATTATTATTCTTTTTTTAAAGAAAATTGAAATAATAATAAAAATAATAAAATATAAATGTTTATCCCTTGAGAAATTTATATAGTAATTTTTTCTTTAAGAAATTTAAAAATGGAGAGACATGCCCATTTTACTTGGATATGTATGTGATCGACTTTATTCATTTTAGAATAAAATAAATAATAAAGGTAAATTATATTATTTTCTTATTAAAGGAATAATTTGGATTAGTAATAAAATAAAATCTAACATGTTTGCCCCTTTGGGAAATTTATTTAGTAATTTCTTCTTCAAGAAATTTTTAAAATAAGGAAATATATCCAATCTATCTGGATATGCCAGTAATTGGCTTTATTCATTTTAGAATAAAGAAGAAAAAAAATAAATTTAGAAAATTTCTCGAAATGGTAATATAACCTTTTGGACGTTTCATCTTGCATAAAAAAAAGGTGATTGGCATTAGTTTACATATGCATATATATATATAGTTTGTACACCCTCCTCTGGACCTTTCTGCAGTGGGCTTCGGGATTCTTGGACAGGTCCAGTATCATCTCCAGCTGGGCGTCTTCCCCGGCTTTGGCCTTAAAAGCATCGCTGAGTTTCTTCGTTGGGGAATTCTCCATCTTTCTACAGCGGGTCTCGGGATACACGTCCAGGGCTGCTTCCAGTTCTTCATTTTCCAATCCGCCTCGTTGCTGTCCTTCTGTGGAGGGTTGGTCGGCTTTGGACAGGGTCCGTGCCATCTCCAACTGGGCGTCCTCCCTTGCTTCGACCTTTAGCGCATCGTCGGCCATCGTTGGGGGACTCTCCATTTGGACAACAAACATTTCGGCAAGACACTGTGCATATATATGATGTAAATGTTTACATCATTGTTGGGTCTCTTTTGTGAAAATCTGGCCCAACAAGAACTCTGTTTCTGACATAGGCTGCGGTGTAAGTCAGCTCCGCCCATGAAGCCTTTGGCAGACCACTTCCAGATATAGTGCTCCTGACAAGATCTAGGAGTGTCCTATTCATTCTTTCTGCCACACCATTCTGTTGGGGTGTATACGTCATAGTGTGTTCATGAACTATTCCAACGCTCGTGCAGAAAGTGTCCCATTCCTTGGAACAAAATTCCAAGCCATTATCCGTACGTATTCGTTTCAGTTTCCGGCTGGTTTGTTTCTCAGATTCTTGAATCCACTCTTTGACTTTTCCCAGGGTTCCGCCTTTGTTTTTCTGGAAAAATACCCTTGCATATCTCGTAGATTCATCAATGATGGTTAAGACGTACTTGGCTCCTCCCCAGATCAATACGTCAAGTGGAACCATCAAGTCCGCATTCACCAAGTCCAACGGCATGATTTCTTTTTCCTCCTTGTGTGAGTGCTGAAGGAATGGCAGACGGTAAAACTTGCCGATCAAGCAGTCTTCACACTTTTCTGGCTTTGACGGGCTGCAATCAAGTCCTCTTACGTTTTGGTTCTTGGCCATCTTTGCTATCGTATATGCATTTACATGCATCAGCCTTTTGTGACAAAGTTCCAGTGTGAGCTCTTCCTTGCATTCAGATGCAAGAGAAACACGATCATTCTGATCTATCGGAGAGGATGGAGTAGTCTGGACGTAGTAAAGTCTACCCAGCTTCTTTCCCTCTATCAAGAGTTTATCTTTCATGTCCATAATGTGGCAACCACTCTTGTTGAAGACAACTTTACTGCCGTTTTCTATCATTTAGAGTACAGACAGAACACTGTGACGCATATCTGGAACGTACAAGGTGTTCTGGGCAACCAAATTGCTGGCATCTCCCTTGTGTCCAACAATATTGGCACTGACAGTACCGATACCACATGCTTCTATAGAAGAGCCATTCGCAACAGTGATGGAACTCATATTGCTTGTGCACTCTTTCAGACATGTGAAGTAATCTCTCTTGGGAGTCATATGGTGCGTCGCTCCAGAATCTATGATCCAGGTCTCGGCGGTAGCTCCAAACAAAGTGTTGCACATTGCCGACATATTTCCGCCTTTGTTTTGGTCAAACCTCTTTGGTCTTTGTTCATTCTTTCCTTTCTTCCTGCATTCCCTTGCATAATGGTCTTTACCTCCACATTCGAAACAAACAACCTTTGCTTTAAATTGTTTTTATGTTTCAATGGGCTTCGAAGAGGCATTAACGACCATGGCACCCGCATCTTTTGGTAGATTTGACGAATGCCTTTCTGCTTCTGCCAACAGCCTTCTTTTAACTGTGGCGGTCGTGAAGTCTGAATCAGGCAAGTTACATATGGTTGAGACAACGGTGTCCCAATCCTCTGGTAATCCACCCAAAAGAACCATAGCCAAATCGCCATCATCAATTTTGTCGCCAATTAGGGCCAGTTCGTTTACAGTGTGGTTTATCTTCCCCATATACCCTTCCATATTGCTGTGCTGAGTCAACCTTTCGCCATATAACTGCCTTCTTAGTTGTACGGCTCGATATCTACTATCCTTTGGTGCGTATAATTTTTCCAGTTCCTCCCAGACCTCTTTCGGAGTATTCAAATGTTGAACATGCAATTGTTGTTCATCATTAATCCCGATACAAATTTTTGCAAACGCCTTACCCTCCCGCGACAAAAAAAAAGGTTTTGTTGCAACAAGGTCACTAGGGTCAGGCTTAGCCTCTCCTGGATTGATCAAACTCCACAAGTCGTTTTCGATTAGAACGAGTTTCATCTGGAAGCTCCAGCTGGAGTAATTAGCACCATTTAATTTTGTAATCGTCGTGTTTGCCATTTTACAAAATATTTGGTAAGTGGAAAAAGGATGGGCCAAGTAATCAAAGGAAATTTGGTTACTCACGTTTTAGGCCTTGCGCTTCTTCGGTCTGACGTTTTAGGTCTTGCGCTTCTTCAGTCTGATAATCTTTGTTGTATTTCAATTTGATTACACACACAGCGCTTAACGTTAATTATTCTTTAATTAACTACAACAAGGTGAAAGGATTATATATATATATTGATGAAATGATAAGCAAGGGGAAAGAAAATATGAGTCAGCGCTGCAACGCCGATGCAGGATACAAAAACAGAAAGTGAAAGTACGGGTGTGACGTCAGCTCCGGTGTTGCCGAAGTTAGCCGCTCGCCGTCACGGTCCAGAAATTTCCATCAAAGGAATAAAGCTCCGTGTATTATGAATCAATTGAGGATGAATCAAAAGTATCCAATTCAGAAAAATCGGACGCGAAACATGTTGATACATAGCGCGATCGGTGATATTTCGAATAAAAAACGCCAATTTACAAACACAAAATCGGTGGTAAAACGGCCGGCCAGGAGAAATATTCGCGAACCCTGAATGAGTCATATACCTAACAAGAATTACATTCTACAAATAGAACTGTAGTGGTAGTTTTTGAGAATTTATAAGTCGATTTGTTTGTGGCTCATGAGACACGGTGTAACGGCAGCTGGCATGCCTATATAGTATATTATCAGTGAGCACATATCAAATGAATGGAAATGAAAACAAACAATGCCGCTGATTTTTTGTTTTGAAATCGCGATCCGTGAGCTGAAACTTGCTCAAAATTTGGTTGTTTTAATTTTTTAAATCACCATTTTATGTTCGTTATAAGCCTAGTATTTTTAATAGATTTTATCATTTTGGGACCGAAAATAGGTTCGTTATAGGGGTAGTTCGTTATTTTAAAAATCGCAAAGTTCGTTATAATGATGGTATTTTCAATTAAATGGAATTGGGAATCGCCGTGGGTTCGTTATAAGGGAAGGTTCGCTATATCCAGGGTTCGTATTAGCTGGGTTTTACTGTATGTCTTTTTATTTAGGAGAGAATAAAGGCTCAGAATCTAATTTATACAGTAGAACCTCTTTAATTCAACACCCCAAGGGATCAGAGCTTTTGGTTGAATTAAAGTTATTCAGATAAATAGCTAATCATCTTCTTCTTCTTTCTTATCTGTTGTTAATTTTTGATTGAAGAGTTGGAGCATTTCGATATAAAATATATTTATTGGCTTATATACTTAGCACATCATTATAAAAGTAAGAAATGATTAAATGCAAAAGATTATATATAAATATAAAAGGCTATTTAAAAATTAAAGATCATCCTTTGTTCTTCATGTCAAAACATTCTTCTTTGTTCTTCATGATTTTTATTGATGTTCCTTTTTCCACAGACATTATACCTCCAATATCCTCCCTGTCTTCAAAAAGGGGCATCATTCAACTTAATTCCAATGTTCTGTAGATGGTTGTTTAACACAGTTCCACTTAAATTCTTTGTCATGATGTCTGCAGGATTATTTTCTGAGCTGATGTATTTGAGAGTGATGTTGTTATCATTATAATCATCTTTGATATAATGGTATTTTCTGTTGATATGTCTGCTTCTATTGGAGTGCATAGGATTTTTGATCCAATTTATCAATGATTGGGTGTCAGTGTTGACCTCAATTGGTTGTTCAATCAGTTGATTTTGTCCAAGTTCCTCCAATAAGCTTGTACACCATTTTCCATCACAAATTCCATCACAAAGTGGGAAAAGTTCAGCTTACATTGTAGATAGTGCAGTCATTCTTTGCTTTACACTTTTCCAACTAATTGAAGTGTTTCCAATCCTTATGAAATATCCTCCAAAAGATTTGGCATCCTGAGTGGTGTTCCAGCTGGCATCAGATATTATTTCAGTTTTCCTGGTTTTGAATTAATTTCTAGGCAAAAATCTTTTGTTCCATTTAGGTACCTGAAAATTATTTTTATACCTCTCCAGGGGATTTCTCTTGGATCATTTGAGTATTGAGATAGATTGCTCAATATAAAACTTATATCAGGTCTGGTTCCAGTTGATAAGAACATTAATGAACCTAGGGCTTCTTGATTTTTTTTGGGATATATAGTTTTCTCATTTTGATAATCTTAAAAGTTTTCACCAAGGCTTCCTGGTGTTTTAACAGGTTTACTATCATTCCTGGTGTTTTAACATGTTGAAGTTTCCTAAAATCTTCTTTTTATATTCCTTTTGAGATAAAAAAATCTTATTTTCTTTCCTTGTTATCTTTATTCCAAGAAAATGGTCTTGATTTTCAGTTTTTTAATGATAATATGGTGTCTGATAACTTTTTAATTAATTCTTCAATCATATCATTTGAAGTTCCTGCCACTAAAATATCATCAACATAAATTCCAAAATATATATTATGATTTCCATTTTTCACATAAAAATGCATGGGTCTATCTTTAATTGGTTGATGTTCAATGATTTCAAAATTTTGCATAGCTCATTGTATCAGCATCATCCAGATTGTGGAAGTCCATAAATGCTTTTATTTATATAATATACCTTGTTGTCCTTTTGGAATCCAGGTGGTGGTTCCATATAAATAGGATTATCCAAGTGTCCATTTAAATATGCTGATTTGACATCATACATTTTTATTTTTAAATTCATCTTTGCAGCTATTGTTAGAAGTTTTCTTAAAGATGCATGTCTCATAACAGGACTGAAGTTTTCTTCAAAGTCAATTCCTTGAGTTTGATTGTAGCCGGTTGCGCCTAATCTTGCTTTAAAGGTTGGTTCAGGATTTTCCTCTTGGTGTTTGATGGTAAATACCCATTTGCTTTTTATTACTTTTTGGTCTTTAGGTATATCAACAAATTTCCATACATCATGGATATTCATGGAGTTGATTTCCTCAATCATGGCTAGGTGCCATAGATTTTTGTTTTTTGAATTGCTTCTTCATATGTCTTAGGTGTTTCTTGAGTACTGTATACAATAAAGTCCTCATATCTTTTTGGCATTTTTGTCTGTCTTTGAGGTCTAATTATTGCATCTGAATTTGATGGTTCAATTTCTATTTCACTATTTTCATTTTGTGGAAAATCATTGTGCGACTCATCTGAATCACTTGAAACTGAAATTTCTTCATTTACATTTTGATTATTGTCTTCATAGTTATTTCTTCATTTTGGTCAAGAGCAAAATATTGGATAATATCATATTCTGAAGTATTTTGTTTTGATTCTGGAATACCTAATTTAGACTCATCACATTTTACATCACTAGATTCATATATATCATCATTTTCATAATCATAGAATCTGTAGGCTTTTCAAAATTGGGAATATCCTACAAATATGGCTTTCTTGGCTTTTGGCTCAAGTTTATGTCTTTTTGGATGAAATATTTTATAATATGCTTGGCATCCAAATGTTTTTAGGTGTCTAACTGATGGTTTTCGACCAGTCCATAATTCCATTGGAGTTTTTTTATCTTTGGGTTTGGTTGGAGTGATGTTGTGTATATATGCTGTAGTATTAGCTGCTTCACCCCAAAGTTTCAAAGGTAGGTTTGCATCTAACAGCATTGTGCGAACTTTATCTAATATGGTTCAGTTAGCTCGCTCGGCAATCCCATTACTTCTGGGAGAAAATGGGGTTGTGAGTTCATGTTTGATCCCCTTTTCTGTCAAAAATTGATTTAAGTCTTCATTTATTAATTTTCCTCCATTGTCAGTTCTAATGGCTTTTACTTTTAAATTAGTTTCATTTTCTCTTCTTGTAATTAGCCTTTTTAGCCTAGTTGCAGTTTCATCTTTGGGGGGGTGCGTAAGAATTCTATGAAAAATCTTCTAGTATATTGATCGACAATAGTCAACATATACTTTGATCCACCCAAAGTAGAAATTTTCATTGGGCCACATAAATCAATGTGTAATTTTTCTAGAGGAAAATTAGTGATTTCACTAAAAGTGTTAGTTCCCGATTCTCTTGGCATTTTACCTAAAGTGCAACTTTGGCAAAAATTTAAATTTCCTTGTAAATTTTGTAAACCAACTACCACATTTGATTCTGATAGAGTAGTTTCAAATAGTTTTCATTTATATGACATAGTCTTTTGTGCCAAATATCAAATGAGTTTTCATTTGTTTTGAGGCAAGTTTCATCAATAATTTGATTAAGTTCCTCATTTCTTGAGAATTTAATGCTAAACAAGTCATTAGTGAAGTTACTAAAACAGATTAGTTTACCTTCTTTAGAGTAAATGATGAATCCGCCTTTGCCGGTCCCAAGCCCGGATGAAAAAGGAGGAGGGGGAGCAGTAACAAGCTCGGTAAAAAACCTGGGTTCAGCTGGCCCGGCTGATAGTACCCTGTAAGGGCTCCTAATCTAGGGATACAGGATGAGCAGCGTCTGAACACCATGTTAGGAGCAGCTGCACATGACTCTGTTCCTCATGAGGGGGTCATTTCATATTGGAGCTAAGTCGGCCTGCTACTGAGTAGTGTTCCCAGTCTTAATGACAAAGGCAGACGCATTCTACTTCATCCAGTGTGAATATAAGAAAGAAGAAGAAGAGAGTAAATGAATGCTCCTTTATCATTAAAAGTAACTTCATTGCCTTTTTGGACAATTTTTGGACTGAGAGTAAATTTGTTCTTAAATCAGGTACAAAAATTACTTCTTCCAGTTTTATTTTGTTTTCTTCTTCATTTTGAATCATGTGTTTCATTCTTACAGTTCCTTTGGCTAATGATTTATGCTTCTTCCATTTTCAGCCACATTGATGGTTCTTTCTTCAAAATTTTCATTTTTCAAGTGTGATCTGTCATTAGTCATGTGTGAAGTACATGCAGAATTCAATTGCCAAATTCGAGTATCAGAATATGTTGGATAAAATTCTGTATTGAGAGCAAATTCTCCTTTTTGATTAGAAGATTGACCTTGAATTTCTGATAAATTAGCTTCTTCTTTATTCTTTTGTGAAAATGGAATCCCTTTTGATCTGTTGTTTGTATATCTATTAGAAGTCTTCTTGTTTTTTGGATTGTGCCAACATTGGTTTTGCAGATGACCAGGTTTATGGCATATATGACATGTTTTAAATGTTTTCTTCCCTTGTGCTTTAAAGGCATTGTTGCATTTAATGTCATGTTTCTTTTCAAAGTCAAGAAGGGTTTGTCTTAAATTTCCTATATAAATATTTCTATTCATAATTAGAGCTGTAGAAATACTTGTGTAGTTATCTGGGAGACCTTCAATTATGTATCTGACTAATTCTCCTTCAGATATTAATTTCCCTAGCTGAGATATTTGATTACATAATCCTTGAGCTCTAGTTATATAATTTTCAATATTTTCATTGTGCTGTTTCTTCAATTTTGTTAGGTTTGAAAATAGATTCATTACCTTGTCTTCTGTTTCACCATCAAATCTTTCTTTTAGTGAATTCCAGATTTGTCTGGTATTCTTTATTCCTTTGTAGATAATTGCAATCTCAGGAGACATACTTAAGATCATATATCCAAGGGCTTCCTTGTTTTTCCTGCTCCGATCTTCATAAATTTTAATAGTTGATAGATCATTTTAATTTTTAGTTGGCATTTGATTTTCAATCACTTCAAAAAGTTGATTAGCTTCAAGTAGCGTTTCAAGCCTCATACTCCAAATAGCATAATTTCTATCATTTAAGGTTTAAATTTTCGTGTTGTTAAACACGTCCATTCTGAAGCTTTAATTTATTTATGTTCAACTTTCTAAAAATAAATTCAAATATCATGAAGTTAAGCCTGTTTGAACTCACTTATTTTTAACGGCGTTATGCTACCAATTTGTTGTTAATTTTCGATTGAAGAGTTGGAGCATTTTGATATAAAATATATTTATCGGCTTATATACTTAGTACAACATTATAAAAGTAAGAAATGATTAAATGCAAAAGAATATATATCTAAATACAAAAGGTTATTTAAAAATTAAAGATCATCCTTTGTTTTTCATGTCAAAACATTCTTCTTTATTCTTCATGATTTTTATTGATGTTCCTTTTTCCACAGACATTATACCTTCATTATCTCCACTCAATCATATTGGGGTTTCAAGCTTGTTGGACAACCATCATGACTGTGTGAAGTAGAATGCGTCTGCCTTTGTCATTAAGACTGGGAGCACTACTCAGTGGCAGGCCGACTTAGCTTCAAAAGAAATGGCCGCCTCTGACATGAGGAACAGACGCCATGTGCAGCCGCGCCTAACATGGAGTACAAACACTTCTCATCCTGTATCCCTGGATTAAGAGCCCTTACAGGGTACTATCAGACGGGCCAGCTGAGCCCAGGTTTTTTAGTGAGCTTGTTACTGCTCCCCCTCCTCCTTTTTCATCCGGGCTTGGGACCGAGCTAATCATCTGACTTTCTAAAATATTGAAGCGATGCAGCAGAGAAATAGAAGAGAAGACGTGGGGAAGCCAAGAGAGAAGGTATGCCGGGGCTCCCCCAGGGAAGTGTGGATTGACAAATTCCAGAGGGGGGGGTGGCAGACGGTAGACGCAGTCCAGCTGACGCCGCCGCCGGGAAGGGATCAGCCGAGGCCAGCTGGTGCCGCGGTGGAAGGAAGTCGGCCGGCCTGCCGGGGATTGGTGTGTGCCGAGAAGACTGTCTGGCAGAGATAGCAGTCTGTAGGGAAGAAGTTTGTCTGATGACAACGGGACCTGCAGCAGGGAGAACGGCGGGACAACAGACGCAGCAGGTGGGCCCCGAACGTGTGGCCGTATGGACTGACCAGGAAGACGGTAGCGGAGAAGGATCCCTCTAGTGGCGGACATTGAAGGCAAGTTAATCTACTACTGTATAGTTACTTATCTACTCTTTTAAGCTCTTGTAATAAATATACCGCACTAAGCTGTATCCTAAAGAATCCACATTGTTTTCTCAGAAACCTTGTACGCAAACATCGACGGCTGAGAAGCGTCGTAACATTTGGTGTCAGAAGTGGGGTACAGCTTAGTTAATTTTAATTGAAGATTTTATTTTGCGCTAATTTAAAAAGAAAAATGGAAAAACTAACCGACCTCGAAATTGAAAAATTCACAAAATTGCTCAGTCTGATAAGCCAGAAAGTAGATGAGCTCGGAGAAAACTTGGATACTCGATTGAGCCGACTCGAGCATATTCGGAATGTCAAACGTTCTGCCACACCCATGTCTTGCGAAGTTCAGTTCAATGTACTACCGCCAGAAAATCCTGATGGCTTTTCAAAAACAATCACAGCAGCCAATAGCCCACGTATTCAATGTCTGAGGGGACAAAAGACGATCCCAGGTGATAAAGATCCCGACAAGACCATCACAACAAAGATCATCACGTCAGGAGACGTTGTAAGTGAACTGTCAGAATCTACGCTAGAAGATTCTCCCGTGATCCAGAAGTCCGAAGAGTGTCGACAGTAGGAAATGATCCAGACTGGTTGTGTAGCGGAGGAGGGTGAGCTGATCGCCTCCGACAACGGCTGTGGCACGAGTGTTTTGTATAAAATCAAGCGGACGGAAGGAGAATGCCCTCAAGGTGATATACAGAGCGAAAATTCAACCCCTGGGATTCTTTCTGAAATACTCCATGAGAACAGCAACGATCTTGGCGAGCTGCAGTGCGACAGCGTGGCTGACTTCAGCGACAGTGTCAGACTGTCATGGACTACAGCGGCGATCCAACTGGACGGCACGGAGCTGGATGCTCCGTGGAAGTGCGACAAGGCTAGATGGTCGAAGCACCCTGAAGTTGGAGCCGGCAACCCGACTGAACGGGATAGAGCATTGGACGCTCTGTGGAAGTCCGACGACAATGTCTGTGACGCGGAAGTCGCGCGCAATGTGTCAGCGCCGTCGTCTGCAATGCAAGCTGAAGAGATGTGCCAAGAATGTGTACCATTCATCTTTGTTCCTTCGCCCGACAAGGTGCAGATCAAGCAGCCACCGCCTAGGAAAAGTTCTCCCGATCTTGAGACTGTCACGGGGTCCGACACCTCCAGAAGGTTTAAGAAATTCACAGCCCTGTGCGTGGTCGGCACTAAGAAGCCCAGGTTTGAAGGGTTTGGAAAGAGAGAGCCTCTAGAGAAAGAGAATGTGAAACTCAAAGAAGAAAAGGGAGGCCACGATATGGACAGCGTGGATCGGGTGGACGAATCCACTGTAAAGATCGGCGATCTACAGCCCCGTCGTGGAAGGAAGCGGCGAAAGCGCAATACAAACGATCACAACCCTTTGTACATTGTGGCTACAGAGTGTTCTCAAGGAGAATTCAAAATATCAGATGGGAGCATCGTAGGCAGTGAAATATGGCCGCCATCTTGTGGAGAACCACCGCCCTGTGCTAGACAGCGAGACCAATCAATGGCGTTGGCACTGGTTGAGAGTGGAAAGAAAGCCCGAGTTGAGATGTGGTTCTGCAAACAAGGGTTGGTGTTAACCCTGCCGTTACGCTTCCGGGAGGCTGACGACCCTCATGTGGCCAGAGACGTCAGGGAGATCAAAGGGCCGCCGATCAGCGCCTCTGGTGAAATCAGCCTTTTCGGGACGAAAAGGATTGAGAAGGGGCAGTGAAGCGATGCAGCAGAGAAATAGAAGAGAAGACGTGGGGAAGCCAAGAGAGAAGGTATGCCGGGGCTCCCCCAGGGAAGTGTGGATTGACAAATTCCAGAGGGGGGGGGTGGCAGACGGTAGACGCAGTCCAGCTGACGCCGCCGCCGGGAAGGGATCAGCCGAGGCCAGCTGGTGCCGCGGTGGAAGGAAGTCGGCCGGCCTGCCGGGGATTGGTGTGTGCCGAGAAGACTGTCTGGCAGAGATAGCAGTCTGTAGGGAAGAAGTTTGTCTGATGACAACGGGACCTGCAGCAGGGAGAACGGCGGGACAACAGACGCAGCAGGTGGGCCCCGAACGTGTGGCCGTATGGACTGACCAGGAAGACGGTAGCGGAGAAGGATCCCTCTAGTGGCGGACATTGAAGGCAAGTTAATCTACTACTGTATAGTTACTTATCTACTCTTTTAAGCTCTTGTAATAAATATACCGCACTAAGCTGTATCCTAAAGAATCCACATTGTTTTCTCAGAAACCTTGTACGCAAACATCGACGGCTGAGAAGCGTCGTAACAATATATATATTTTTTAAATTGCTTTGTAATATATATTGATCATATTAATTGAAACCATTGTGTGAGTACTTTTTGTATTATTTTTTATTTTCATGATTAACTTTTAGTATCAGGAACAAAATGGCAATAATACGTATTTTTGAAACATAAATAATTACAAATAATATTTTATTCTAATTGAAGAATATAGAAGTTGAAAGGAAATAAATATGGAAAAAAAAAAGAAAATTTAAAAATAATATTTTCAAATAATCATGAAGAGAGATATTTTTAAAAATTCCTTTATAGATGTCTGTTTTTGCACTGAAATCCTATTCAGGATGTATTCCAGATGGTCTATTTAAAAAAAAAAAACATGCATGTCTTTCTTCCTCTGGAATGTGTTTTAAATAACAAAGTTTTTATTGTATTAAAGACATCCACTGCTGCTGCAGGTGTTATTGATTTTGTGTTTAATTTTTTTATAATAACATGGAAATGAAATATTGAAATAAAATATCATAATCATTGTGGCTACATTTTACGAAGATTTATTTATTAAAAGGAAATTATTTGTAAATTTTAAAATACCTAAAATATTTCAATGCTTAAAATTAAAATGAAAATAATATTTATATAAAAATAGACACTTCGGCCGAAGTGTCTATTTTTAAATAAATATGAATGCCGGCCAGGCAACCGCTATCTTTTCGAAAATAATATTATTAATAAGCGTGCGATTCCTAAATGCCCACGTAAAAAATAAACAACACTCGCGACATTGCGCAATGGCACTGCAAAGTGAAACTTAAACTACAGAAATCAAAAGTGCGCAGGCGTGATCCTATCGGCACCCGCCATCGTCACCGCTTTATACCTTTTTATACCTTTAATACCCTTTTAGCGGTAAGGTTGTATGTAAAAAAAACATTCAACTGTCAAAATTCGAATTTTAAAATGGTCGAACTATCGGAACTGTTGTATTATCGATACTGTCGAATTACAGTTTGTTATTTAATAGGCCGGAATTCGGGACATCAGAATATGGTTGAATTAAGGTAGAGTGTCGAATTTTCGTGTGTCAAATTAACGAGTTTATGCTGTATTTCTTGATATGGGTAGGCTTTCTAATATAAAATATTGGGGGAAAACTGCTTTTTATCTATAGGATTGGCGTGTAATTTTATCTGCTCAAATGCTTTGACATAAGACATCCAAGAACAATTTTTCGCACAATATGTGTTTTTCCTCAAAAAGACGTGATAGCAATGTGGTACAAATCTCTTCTCACCAGGATTCTCATGGCCTAAAAACCAAATACAGTCGAACCTCTTTAATTCAACACCCCAAGGGATCAGAGCTTTCGGTTGAATTAAAGGAAGTGTTGAATTTCAGCTAATCATCTAACTCGCTAAAATAATATTTTTTTAAAATAGCTTTGTAATATAAATTGATCATATTAATTAAAACCATGTTGTGTGTACTTTTCGTATTTATTTTTCATTTTCATGATTAACTTCAGTATCAGGGACAAAATGGCAATAATACATATTTCTGAAACATAAATATTTACAAATAATATTTTATTCTAATCGAAGAATTTAGCAGTTGAAAATAAATAAATATGGAAAATAAAAAGAAAATTTTAAAATAATATTTTAAAATAATCATGAAGAGAGAGATCTTTAAAAAATTCCTTTATAGATGTCTGATTTTGCACTGAAATCCTATTCAGGATGTATTCCAGATGGTCTATTTTGAAAAAACATGCATGTCTTTCTTTCTCTGGAATGTGTTTTAACCCTTAAATCTCTAGGGCCCGAATGCCAACTATCACTATCAGGACCACACTAATTAAGCCTAAACTGATGATCAAGTAGTTGTTAAGTAAAAAATGTTATAAATAAATAAATATGATAGATAGAAGTGTTCTGTAAAGTGCAATATAATCCAGACTACTCCTCTCTCAACACAACACTCTGATTTTATTATACTGAAGTGAGTATTTAATTTTTTAATTGGGGGTTAATTATAATTAATTGAATAATTGAATTGAATTTTTCAAAATAAGGTTTTACAAATATAAAAAGGAATTTTAGATATATACAAGGTTTTTTACAAAGCTAACACTTGTGTTTCAAAGCACAGACTGGATGCAAGCCTCTCTTGCACTTTGAACATATGGTTCTAGACCTCCGCTTCAGGCCTTCTTTTGTACACTCCACACATCTACTCTCTCTCTCTTTTCTGGAAGTTTTTCGAGTACTTCATGGCTTGTTGAAGGCAGAACTGGAGGTTTCAAGTGATTTTTAACTAATTCATTTATTACTGAATAGTTAAAAGCCCTTCCAGAAAGCTTGGGGTTGTCTTTGGTATGCTGTTCATATAGGATGAAGGAGTTTAGGAGAGCCCTGTGGAAGATTTTGAGGATCACCTTTCTATAAAATTTTCTTCCTTTTCTTTCATCCATATATGTATATAACATTTGATCATTGAGATCTACCCCTCCCATGTAGCTATCATAGCAGATTTTCATCTGTGGGTAGTCTCTTTGATCTGACACCTTCTTTTTGCCAGAAGAAGCATCACAAAATGTTGAGAGAAACTTCACTGGAGGTTTGCTCTTCTTTTCTTTGTAAGTCAGGGCCAGTAGATTATTATTTACCATATAAAGGGATTCATCCACACCTAATTTTGCACTTGTTAAGGTTTTAGGAAGTCCCATCCTATTAGTTCTTATAGTACCAGTCAAATAAGTATGATTGTCCAGTAAGTCCTTGGCTAGGTTGATGCTGGTGAAAAAGTTATCAGTTATCAAATGATAACCTTTTCCAAGTAGACTGATTTCCTGGAGCAGATTCATTGGAACATCATAGGAAAGGGACTTGATAATTGGAGATAATTTCCCTTTATATGGCTTCATTCTCAGACAATAGCCAGTTTTAGATTCACAAAGCATCCACAGTTTGACTCCAAATCGACCATGGTGCTTTTGGGGCATATATTGTCTAAGACGAGTTCGGTTTTTTAGGCACACCAAGCTCTCATCAACTGTAAGATTTTGAGTAGGCTTATAATAATATATAAACTTGTTGTTCACATGCTCTATGAGCTTCTCAAATCTTGCAGTTGGGTTGTAATCAGGATGAGAACTTGGAACCAGGTTGGAGTCATCAATCAGAGAAAAGCAGCTGTAGAGCAACTCAAATCTCCCTCTAGACATAACTTTACCAAACCAGGGAGTCTCTAAAAGTTCATTCTTGCTCCAATAGTCCCTGATTTGGTTCTTCTTCACATTGCCCATATTGAAGATGACTCCAATAAAGGCCATCATCTCATCCAAGGTAGTGTCCTTCCAGGCCAGCTTCCTAGAAAATGGAGGCAAATTGTCCCTATTGCTTGCCAATAAAGTTTGGGCACATTTATTGGTAAAAGCTACAATTTCCTTCATCAAATGTATTGTTATGAATAACAAAAAGTATTCAATAGGCCGGATAATAGAGGGTGGAAGGGGCTGTGGGCCACAAACTTCTCCAAAAGTCAATGTTTTGGATGTGGAAAATGGAGTATAAACTCGAGGTAATAAGACCAAATCCAAATAAAAAATAGTGTGTGACGTTTCGGTAACAGCATTGTTACCATCTTAAGACAAAAGATGGTAACAACGCTGTTACCGAAACGTCACACACTATTTTTTATTTGGATTTGGTCTTATTACCTCATGTTTATAATCTATAATCCAAATTGTGCCTTATCAATGGAGTATAAACTCTTACCCAAGGACTTGGCTGGTTTTCATCTATTTCTTCATCAGAAAATTCATTTTCAAAAGTGTCTTCATCACTTTCTTCAAACTCAGAAGACAAAGAATAAACTTCAGTGTCATCAGAAAATGCAGAGCATTCTGAAATCGAAGCCATTTTTAAAAAATAAAAAAAGGAAATCGTAACACAAAGAAGATAAAAACACAGCTAACGTGTAGAGACAAGCCCAGAAGTGAGAAGGGAGGTGATAAAAATAGCCAGCCACCACCCCCTCCCCGACGAGGGGCCCTACAAGGAAGTAACGATAAATCGGTACCCTGGCGCTCCTGGTGACGTTATAGGGTAACGATGGATCGTTACCTCGGCGCTTAAAGGGTTAAATAACAAAGTTTTTATTGTATTACAGACATCCACTGCTGCCGCAGGTGTTATTGATTTTGTGTTTAAATCTTTTATAAGAACACGGAAATGGAATATTGAAATAAAATGTTATCATAATCATTGTGGCTACATTTTATAAAGATTTATTTATTTATTTTAAAATAGCTAGAATATTTCAATGATGAAAATGATAAAAATGAAATAATATTATCAATTACCGCACACGATGCCTAAATTCCTGCGTAAAAAAAAAACAATAACACTCGCGACATTGTGCAACGGCACTGTAAAGTGAAACTTAAACTAACCAAAAGTGCGCAGGCGCGATCCTATCAGCGCCCGCCGATCGTCGCCGCCAATGTAATACCTTTTTAACGGTAAAGTTGTATATAAAAAAAACATTCAACTGTCGAAATTAGAGTTTTAAAATGGTCAAACTATCGGAACTGTCTTATTATCGATACTGTCGAATTACGGTTTGTTATTTGATAGGCCGGAGGTCGGGACATCAGGATATGGTCGAATTAAGGTAGAGTGCCGAATTTGCGTGTGTCGAATTAACGAGGTTATACTGTAATTATAGTTGCTTAAATGGCTTGTAGAAAGTTACAGGTTTAGATTGTACTACTTGCAGAATATATTTGATGCTCTCATGGCATTACATTATTAGATAAGGCATTAAACTATTTCCATATGACAATGTTATTTAAAAACCTCCCAATAAAGACCACCTAAAAGCATGATAGGAGATTGTATCAGTTCATTTTGATTTCACATAGGTGGTCATCATCTGATTGGATTGATTGCCCAGTGTAGTGACCAGATTTTATTTTGACCCAACCAGAAAAATAAAACATTTCTCTTTTATAATCAACATATAATTTTAATAAATTATTATAAAAATAAATAAAGGCACACACACATGCATATAATAAAAAAAAATAGTAGATCGAATAGAAAATGTTAGGAAAAAGAATATATGTACATACAGTAAAACCCCGCTAATACGAACCCTGGATATGACGAACCTTTCCTTATAACGAACCCACGCCGATTCCCAATTCCATTCCATTGAAAATACCATCGTTATAATGAACTTTGCTATTTTTAGAATAACAAACTACCCCTATAACGAACCTATTTTCGGTCCCAAAATAATAAAATCTATTTAAAATACTGTTACGAGAAGAGCACTTGCAACCTCCGCCAGTAGATGGCGCGTTCGCCTGTTTTGCATCTGCAACTAATGCGGGAGTCGCCGACTGCTGTGATCCCGTTTCCTGGGGAGGCCACCTCTCCTGACTGTAAATACCTTTTTATATTGGCCCCAGGAGGTGGCGTAATGTAAATACCCGTTGTTTATTATCCAAGTTATATGTAATGTTCAGTAATATATGACAATAAAGAAGTGCTTCAAGACTCCGTGCTGCCTCCTGTCATTACTCTTGCATTACTTCAAGCAGAAAATCAAATCTCGCTCATCTCTTTCTTTATATAAGAATAGCCGACAGGATTCGAACCTGTGCGGGGAAACCCCAATGGATTTCAAATATTTAAAGGTAATATGATTAGTAAAGATTAAATTTCATTAAAGAATGAATATGGGTAGATTAAGAGTAAAGTAATTAAAATATAGCTTTAAAAAAAGAAGGTAAAATATTTATAGAAAGAAAAGGGGAGATCCACGGAGTTTTCTGGAGATGTTTTCTTGTTGCGCTGGAGCGGATGGCGATGCCTTGTTGAAGCTATGGTTGTTTGCTGAGTCTATGGTTGTTTTTTGAAGCCATATTTTAATTACTTTACTCTTAATCTACCCATATTCATTCTTTAATAAAATTTAATCTTTACTAATCATATTACCTTTAAATATTTGAAATCCATTGGGGTTTCCCCGCACAGGTTCGAATCCTGTCGGCTATTCTTATATAAAGAAAGAGATGAGCGAGATTTGATTTTCTGCTTGAATTAGATCATATTAATGATTATTGTAATGGCGGTGCAGTCGTGGCTAAAATCTTGAAATAAAAATAATAATGGTTTTGATCAGTAATTGCTTTTATTGTGCTAAAGGAATATATAAAAACATAATTTGGTAAAAAGTAATGCCTGTCTTAAAGCGAGTAGAATAAGGAAACAAAAGAATATTTACATAATGTACAAAAGTTTTGGGTCGGCCAACGGGGAAGAACAACAATGTGATTTTATATGGGAAGCATGACCTCTGGCGGTTGATTTAAGTAGAGTATTTGAATTGATGAAATACAACCCTAAATAAAATAATACTTTAATATAACATAATTTTAAATAAATATATTTTAATATAACATTTTAAATAATAGCTAAACTTTAATGTTTATCATATTTTACTTTTACAATATGTTCAAAATTTATCATATGAACACTATACCTTATGTCTTCACACACATTTCCATCTCATATTTGAAATTCCCAAACTTTTAATATTTGATATTTTCCTATTTAATCTTATTTCACAATGTTTTTATATTTAAAAATTACATTTTTACTCCATTACCTATTTCATATGTAATTAATATCTGAAAGCGTACCTAGCCAATATGTAAATTTAGCGAGTCCAACATATGTAAATTTTAGCTCTTATTTTTATACACCTTGATTATTTTTCTTCAAATGACCATTCTTTATTCCTACCATTACTTTTTTAAAATCTTTACATGTTCATTCCTTATTTGCACATTTTCCTTTGTACATAATTAAAATTTGCCCTCAACTTATTGCCTTTTTTCATAAATGCCTTTCATCATCAAATGTTTTTATCATTGCCCTATATATTTTGCCAATTATTTTTCATATTGTTTTTTTTTTCAATGTTCTTCATATTTTCATTTTATGCTTTTGTAATACCCATTATATTTTTCTTCCTCATTAATAATATATGTGTATTTTTCTTGTCTTTTCCAATCTATTGGCTCACAATAAGCCAATATGATCAAGGAATATCACCCTTTTATTTCTCACTTTTTTAATATGCATTCATTTTATTTTTCTTCTTCATTAATATTATATGTGTATTTTTTGTCTATTTCCAATCTATTGGCTCACAACAAGCCAATATGATCAAGGAATATCACTCTTTTATTTCTCACTTTTTAATAATCATGCATTTTATTTTCTTTCTTCATTCTTATAATGTGTCAATTTTCTCATTGTACTTTCCTGTCTATCGGTTACCATCAAAAAACCAATATGATAAGTGAATATCACCTCACGTTATTTTCTTTCCATCAATCATTTTATCTTTTTTTTACCTATATTTTTTATCACTTTATTCTGAATTTAACCCATATTATTTTCTTCACAGGGGGGAAATGTTATATAAAGCTATTATTTAAAATGTTATATTAAAATATATTTATTTAAAATTATGTTATATTAAAGTATTATTTTATTTAGGGTTGTATTTCATCAATTCAAATACTCTATTTAAATCAACCGCCAGAGGTCATGCTTCCCATATAAAATCACATTGTTGTTCTTCCCCGTTGGCCGACCCAAAACTTTTGTACATTATGTAAATATTCTTTTGTTTCCTTATTCTACTCGCTTTAAGACAGGCATTACTTTTTACCAAATTATGTTTTTATATATTCCTTTAGCACAATAAAAGCAATTACTGATCAAAACCATTATTATTTTTATTTCAAGATTTTAGCCACGACTGCACCGCCATTACAATAATCATTAATATGATCTAATTCAAGCAGAAAATCAAATCTCGCTCATCTCTTTCTTTATATAAGATATATATATATATTATAAAAATAAATAGTTGTTTAGTTTTATAGTTTAGTTTTGTATTAAAATTATCTTTATTACTTTGATTAATTAAATTCAAATTATAAAATTTGTAAATTGTTATTATTTAATAGAGAGAGAAAAAAAATTCTTTACTTTTTACACATCATCCATATATATTTATAATTAATAACAATAAAATTTAACAACGTAACGTCTTTTGCAATCAGCTGTTACCCGTCATTTAGACATACTCTAATTTATATATAGAAAAATAGAAGTGAGACTATATTTAATAGTATAAATTTTAGTAGTTATATATATATAAATATAGAGAGAGAGAGAGAGAGAAAGACAGAACCATGCACTTTTTTCAAACTAATAATAAGAAAAAAAAATTGTAAAGAAGGTAGATAAGATTGTTAGTATATATATATTTTTTTTATAATTTTATATTTTATCCTTTTTTTTATTTTTTTATTTTATAATATGAATAAATCTAGTTGTATTTAGTAATATATCTATAATATGAATTAACTTTTGTTATAAATTTGGTTATTATGTTTTGACACCTTAATGGTAGACCAGACATATACAAAAAAATTAAAATGAATTAATTAGTGGAAAGAGGAATCTGCTGGACCGGAGATTTTCAAATAGAAATCCAGCGACATTTCACTCCTGCTCTATAATGCCATAGATTTCTCTTCGACCGGATTTTATGTGTTAATATTAAGTTGTTTTAGTGAAACATTTATATGCACAGATTTAACAAATACAAGTGTTAAGAAATTTTAACTGTCACCTACCTCATCTGTGACGCCTTCTTCTGTAAACAGCTATTTCTGGTTAACATCTGTTGCGGGGGGGGACACATGTTCGTCCCTTCAAAATTAGACTGCTTTCTCAGAAATTTCAGATCAATAAGACAACTGAAGAAGAAAGAAAATAGATAAGGGAAGAAAGTTAATCTTTATAATCTTTACAGTTAGTTATATTAATATAACTGATTTAATTATTATTTATCTTTTAATTTTCCTTTAAAAAAGGTAAATTATTAGATGATTAATAAAGCTATTAATTTTGAAAATTCATTTTTATTCAATTTCCATTTTCCTCCCCAGAAATTGGAGATTAAATAAAATGAATTCTATACAATATTACTTTAAAAATCTTGTGAAAAATTTCAAATTAGTTATATAATTTAAGTTTAATTAACTGTTAAAGATTATAAATTTATATTAGTTATTATTGAGAGAAATTATAAAAAGTTGATTTAATAAATGGATATTTCCATTTTTTAAGTATTTTATAATTGATATACTGTTGAAATATTTTACTTGTTTAATACTAAATTTGTTTTTAATAAATTCCATGTTTAAATTTTTAACATCTTCTATGAAATTTTCTAATATATTATTTATTCTATAAAATCTTAGAAACTGACCAAAATATATACCTTTGCAGCAATTTAATGATATATTAGAATTTATATTGCAGTATTTTATAATATTGAAATTATAATTACTTTTTTTATTATAAATATCAATAGCATTATTTGTAAGGTTTATATTTAGGTCTAAAAAGTTAACTTTTTTGTTTCTATTAATTTTTTCATTGTTCTTGAGTTTCAAGTATTTAGGATATATTTCAGATATAATGTTTTTAAACTGTGGGTTATTAATTATAATAAAATCATCTACAAAAGGGAACATTTGCCAATTAACATTATTTTGTAGAAAGTATTCTCTTTCGTACCAGAATAGTATTAGGTTGGCTAATAAAGACTTGATGAAGTTCCCATGGGAACGCCTTCTGATTGAATATATATTTTATTTTTAAATTCTATATAATTAAAATTTAAAAATGTTTCCAGTAGAGTTTTTGCTGTTTTAAGTTCTAATTTAATTGTTTTATATCTGTTATAAATAATTTTAATGTAGATAGTTCTGTCATTAATGAATTCGTTAAATAAATTGGTTATTTTATTATTTAGATCTCTTAAACTTATTTTAGAATATAGGTCCTCAAAATCAAATGTGTGAACTGTATCAATGTTATTCCAATTGTTCATTACATAGTTAATGATTTTTTTATTTGAGTCGATAAATTTATAATTATATTTATTAGTTGATTTATTTATAACAAATTGTAGTGTTGAAGCTAATTGTATATCAATGTTTTTTATAACTGAATTTATTCCTGATGTGATTGTTCTGAATGAAATTGTTTTTTTGTGTAATTTAGGAATTATATAGAACTTTGGTATGTTTGGATTTTTGTTGTAATTATAAATTTTTAGTGAATTTTCCACATTTTTGATGTCTTTTTTTATTTTTGTGGCTCTAGTTCTAGCAAAAGTGTATTTATTATTATTATCAATTTCCTTTTTTAGCATATCGTGGTATAGATTTTTACAAATGATAGATAAATTATTGGAACATTTATATATAAGAGTGATAATAAAGTCCTTCTGTAATTTAAATATATTTTCTTTAAAAAGAAGGAATATCTGAATTAGGTTTTGTGTATTTAAGTGTATTATTATAATAATTTATAATTTCTTTTTTAATATTATGTTTCCATTCTAGAAAAGTAAATTCTGTAATACTGTATTTTATACTAGTTTTATTTATGAAAATGTCTATATCTTTTAATATATATTTAATTGTATTATTATAATTGTGTTTAATTTGAGGTATATATTTATACCCTTTATTTAAAATATCCTGATATTCTGGATATAAAAAATAAAAATTGCTAGTTAATATATGACCTGAGAGTTTATATTTATCTATATAGTTGTTGCAATTACATTTATTTTTTTTTTAATTTGTTAAATTATTAATAAATTGGTTATAATTGCAAACTAAACTACCTATATTTTTGTTGTATTTCCAGATTGTTTTAAAATTTAAATTTTTTATAGGGAAAATATTATTGATGTTTTGGTTATTAAAAATATCATTAAATTTAATATAATTAAATAAATTGTTATTAAATTTAATGATAATATTAATGTTATTAGTAGATTGTTTAATTTTTCTGTTTTTAAAGATGTCGTGTGTGATATCTATTAATCTGTTAGTCAGATTATGAATTTTAATATATTCTATAAGTTTGATAAATTTATTATTATTTAGTTTAAATTATGTTTTAATAAATTTATCGATGAAGTTGTTAGTATACATTTGTTTAGGGTCCAGTAATTCTTCAAATTCAATGTAACCTAATTTATTGGTAGTTTTACCTCTAGTTTTATTAGGTTTAGTTTTAAATTCATTTTTTTGTATTTGCAGCTGATTTCATAAGTTGAAATTTCTTCTGTTTGTGGTTTGTATGTGTGGTTTAATTCGTCATTAAGTCCATAAGGGAATAATGTGTTGTGTTTATAAATGTAGTTGTTTTCTAATAATAGTCGTTGTTTTTTGTTTTGACATATGTCTAGTATTTCTATCTTAAAGTTGTTAAAAGTATGTAATTGATTGTGTTCTTTCATATATATATTACCAATTGATTTTTTAGCGTGGTTTCTATGTAGGTTTATTCGTATATTTAATGGATTACACGTTTGTCCTATATATGATAGTTGACAAATTTGGCATGTTAATTTATAAATAGTATTTACTAATTTACAACTAGTCGTTTGAAATGTGTCATGGTTCTTAAGAGAGGGACAAGTTTAACAATTCTTTCTTAGGCAATTTTTAGCGAGTTTTAATTAACATAAAAGAGGTGCTAACCCTAATATGTTTTTAGTTTTTTTTAGTTTTTTAGTTTGTTATTCTTATGAATTTTTTTTTTAAATATATTTTTCTTAATTGTTTTTGTGGTGATTAAATTTGTAATAAAATGAATAATTAATCTATAAAAATATAGATATTACTGTTTGTTATCTGTTATATTTTTAAGAATAACTAATAAAAAACATCTTTAAACTAACTAAACACTGAAAAAAACAAAAGTTCTGAAGTTATTTTTTCTAAAATTACTTTTATAATTTACTTTTTCATAATCAAATAATATAAGATAATTAAAATCTGTATGGATTTATTTATATTAGAATTTATAATATAATTTAATTTGTATATTATATTAAATATAATAATATATCATAGAGCAAGCTCATATGAATTAATATAGTGTAAAACCTATATAATAAAAATATAATAGTGATTCTATATTTAAAATTTAAAGAGTAAACTGATGAGAATGATAATTAATATCAAGTAGATTTGATTAGATTAGCAAGCTAAATCTAATAGCAAACTAAAAAACTAAAAAAAACTACAAACATATTAGGGTTAGCACCTCTTTTATGTTAATTAAAACTCGCTAAAAATTGCTTAAGAAAGAATTGTCAAACTTGTCCCTCTCTTAAGAACCATGACACATTTCAAACGACTAGTTGTAAATTAGTAAATACTATTTATAAATTAACATGCCAAATTTGTCAACTATCATATATAGGACAAACGTGTAATCCATTAAATATACGAATAAACCTACATAGAAACCACGCTAAAAAATCAATTGGTAATATATATATGAAAGTTCACAATCAATTACATACTTTTAACAACTTTAAGATAGAAATACTAGACATATGTCAAAACAAAAAACAACGACTATTATTAGAAAACAATTACATTTATAAACACAACACATTATTCCCTTATGGACTTAATGACGAATTAAACCACACATACAAACCACAAACAGAAGAAATTTCAACTTATGAAATCAGCTGCAAATACAAAAAAAAAAAGAATTTAAAACTAAACCTAATAAAACTAGAGGTAAAACTACCAATAAATTAGGTTACATTGAATTTGAAGAATTACTGGACCCAAAACAAATGTATACTAACAACTTCATCGATAACTTTATTAAAACATTATTTAAACTAAATAATAATAAATTTATCAAACTTATAAAATATATTAAAATTCATAATCTGACTAACAGATTAATAGATATCACACACGACATCTTTAAATACAGAAAAATTAAACAATCTACTAATAACATTAATATTATCATTAAATTTAATAACAATCTATTTAATCATATTAAATTTAATGATATATTTTTAATAACCAAAACATCAATACTATTTTCCCTATAAAAAATTTAAATTTTTAAACAATCTGGAAATACAACAAAAATATAGGTAGTTTAGTTTGCAATTATAACCAATTTATTAATAATTTAACAAATTAAAAAAAAATAAATGTAATTGCAACAATTATATAGATAAATATAAACTCTCAGGTCATATATATTAACTAGCAATTTTTATTTTTTAAATCCAGAATATCAGGATATTTTAAATAAAGGGTATAAATATATACCTCAAATTGAACACAATTATAATAATACAATTAAATCTATATTAAAAGATATAGACATTTTCATAAATAAAACTAGTACAAAATACAGTATTCCAGAATTTACTTTTCTAGAATGGAAACATAATATTAAAAAAGAAATTATAAATTATTATAATAATACACTTAAATACACAAAACCTAATTCAGATATTCCTTCTTTTAAAGAAAATATAATTAAATTACAGAAGGATTTTATTATCACTCCTATAGAAAAATGTTCCAATGATTTATCTATCATTTGTAAAAATCTATACCACGATATGCTGAAAAAGGAAATTGATAATAATAATAAATACACTTTTGCTAGAACTACAGCCACAAAAATTAAAAAATACATCAAAATGTGGAAAATTCACTAAAAATTTATAATTACAACAAAAATCCAAACATACCAAAGTTCTATATAATTCCTAAATTACACAAAAAACCAATTTCATTCAAAACAATCACATCAGGAATAAATTCAGTTATAAAAAAACATTGATATACAATTAGCTTCAACACTACAATTTGTTATAAATAAATTAACTAATAAATATAATTATAAATTTATCGACTCAAATAAAAAAATCATTAACTATGTAATGAACAATTGGACAAACATTGATACAGTTCACACATTTGATTTTGAGGACCTATATTCTAAAATAAGTTTAAGAGATCTAAATAATAAAATAACCAATTTATTTAACGAATTCATTAATGACAGAACTATCTACATTAAAATTATTTATAACAGATATAAAACAATTAAATTATAACTTAAAACAGCAAAAACTCTACTGGAAACATTTTTAAATTTTAATTATATAGAATTTAAAAATAAAATATATATTCAATCAGAAGGCGTTCCCATGGGAACTTCATCAAGTCCTTTATTAGCCAACCTAATACTATTCTGGTACGAAAGAGAATACTTTCTACAAAATAATGTTAATTGGCAAATGTTCCGTTTTGTAGATGACATTATTATATTTAATAACCCACAGTTTAAAAACATAATACCAGAAATATATCCTAAATACTTGAAACTTAAGAACAATGAAAAATTAATAGAAACAAAACGTTAACTTTTTAGACCTAAATATAAACCTTACAAATAATGCTATTAAAATTTATAATAAAATAGTAATTATAATTTCAATATTATAAAATACTGCAATATAAATTCTAATATCATTAAATTGCTGCAAAGGTATATATTTTGGTCAGTTTCTAAGATTTTATATAATAAATAATATATTAAAAATTTCATAGAAGATGTTAAAAATTTAAACATGGAATTTATTAAAAACAAATTTAGTATTAAACAAGTAAAATATTTCAACAGTAAATCAATTATAAAATACTTTAAAAAAATAAATGGAAATATCCATTTATTAAATCAACTTTTTATAATTTCTCTCAATAATAACTAATACAAATTTATAATCTTTAACAGTTAATTAAACTTAAATTATATAACTAATTTAAAAAAAAATTCACAATACTTTTAAAGTAATATTATATAGAATTCATTTTATTTAATCTCCAATTTCTGGGGAGGAAAATGGAAATTGAATAAAAATGAATTTTCTAAATTAATAGCTTTATTAATCATCTAATAATTTACCTTTTTAAAGGAAAATTAAAATATAAATAATAATTAAATCAGTTATATTAATATAACTTACTGTAAAGATTATAAAGATTAACTTTCTTCCCTTATCTATTTTCTTTCTTCTTCAGTTGTCTTATTGATCTGAAATTTCTGAGAAAGCAGTCTAATTTTGAAGGGACGAACATGTGTCCCCCTCGCAACAGATGTTAACCAGAAATAGCTGTTTACAGAAGAAGGCGTCACAGATGAGGTAGGTGACAGTTAAAATTTCTTAACACTTGTATTTGTTAAATCTGTGCATATAAATGTTTCACTAAAACAACTTAATATTAACACATAAAATCCGGTCGAAGAGAAATCTATGGCATTATAGAGCAGGGGTGAAATGTCGCTGGATTTCTTTTTGAAAATCTCCGGTCCAGCAGATTTCTCTTTCCACTAATTAATTCATTTTTATTTTTTTTTTTGTATATGTCTGGTCTACCATTAGGGTTTCAAAACATAATAACCAAATTTATAACAAAAGTTAATTCATATTATAGATATATTACTAAATACAACTAGATTTATTCATATTATAAAATAAAAAAAATAAAAAATTATAAAAAAAAGGATAAAATATAAAATTATAAAAAATATATATATATACTAACAATCTTATCTACCTTCTTTACAATTTTTTTTCTTATTATTAGTTTGAAAAAAGTGCATGGTTCTGTCTTTCTCTCTTTTCTCTCTCTCTCTATATATATATATAACTACTAAAATTTATACTATTAAATATAGTCTCACTTCTATTATTCTATATATAAATTAGAGTATGTCTAAATGACGGGTAACAGCCGATTGTAAAAGACGTTACGTTGTTAAATTTTATTGTTATTAATTATAAATATATATGGATGATGCGTAAGAAGTAAAGATTTTTTTTTCTCTCTCTATTAAATAATAACAATTTACAAATTTTATAATTTGAATTTAAATAATCAAAGTAATAAAGATAATTTTAATACAAAACTAAACTATAAAACTAAATAACTATTTATTTTTATAATTAATTTAGATTTAGCTTGCTAATCTAATCAAATCTACTTGATATAAATTATCATTCTCATCAGTTTACTCTTTAAATTTTAAATATAGAATCAATATTATATTTTTATTATATAGGTTTTACATTATATATATATTGTATATTTTAAACTGTATAATAATGTACACCGTTTCTATTTGCTACCACCCCTATATTTTGTATATATGCTATATCTTTATTAATTAGATAATAAAAGGCATATATTGGATTTAATAAAATATTTATTTTGCCAATATTTCGGCTGGCTGAACGCCAACCTTTATCGAGGCATCACATTTTTGTATACACAAACTCAGCGCCGCATAGTGTCATAATATCACAGTTGAAATCAATTAAAATACAGAGTAGGTGGGAGAAATTTGTGCATGAAAAAATTATTTTAAAAATGCAATCAAATATGTAAAATATCTTAAAATATTAAAGTAAAAAAATGAGTTCTATCTTATATTAAAAAATATGTAATAATTACATAAAAATAATTCATTAATAACTCATTAAGAGATAAATTTAAAAATATATGTATCTATTAAATCATTTGAAATAAATTTAAAATGATTTAAACAATAAACTGTAAGAACCTTTTTTAAAAAGTTTAACAAAAAATGTGGGCATTTAAAAAATTCATTTTAAAATTTATGGAGATCGATTTATATATAAGTAAAAATATTTTATAAAAATGCATTAAAATGGAAGTTAAAACAATTTAGGATGAAAATATGAGAAAAATAAATTAAAAAGTGGAAACTAAAAAATTTAAATTATTGCATGTAATATGTTATATATTTAATGTATCAATACTTTTGCGTTTTGAAGCGAAAAATGTAAAAATAATTAAACAAGTGGTATGTATTAATTACAGGTTATTAGTAATGTGCGAAAATATAATTTAAGAAATCGTGGGTATTACAACAAAATTTAAAAATTCATTAAAGCAAAAAAAAATTAAATAAAGCAAAGTTATGAAATTTAAAAAACGGCACCTCTCCCTTTAAAATAGTACATAATAAGTCAATTTAAAAATAAAAATTAACTAATTGATATTAAAATAATTAGACAAAAAAATAAATTAAGTAGATCTAAATGGTGTGTAGATGTCTGGTAAATCAATTTTCCTATTTATGTTTTCTTTGTCTTCTACAGAGGCCCAGCTTTCTAAGAACAATCGGCAGTGTTTTTCTTTAATGTTTTGGTATAAAACGGCTGTATTTTCGAAATCCGGAGTGTGGTTGTTTTTTAGTGCATGATCTACAAGGAGAGACAGTGGGTTGTAATTCCTTAGTCCTGATTTGTGTTGATTAATACGATCTTTGAGTGGTTTGCTGGTTTCCCCTATATAATTAGCATGGCATTACATTAGCAGGAATTACAACCCACTGTCTCTCCTTGTAGATCATGCACTAAAAAACAACCACACTCCGGATTTCGAAAATACAGCCGTTTTATACCAAAACATTAAGGAAAAACACTGCCGGTTGTTCTTAGAAAGCTGGGCCTCTGTAGAAGACAAAGAAAGCATAAATAGGAAAATTGATTTACCAAACATCTACACACCATTTAGATCTACTTAATTTATTTTTTTGTCTAATTATTTTAATATCAATTAGTTAATTTTTATTTTTAAATTGACTTATTATGTACTATTTTAAAGGGAGAGGTGCCGTTTTTTAAATTTCATAACTTTGCTTTATTTAATTTTTTTTTTTGCTTTAATGAATTTTTAAATTTTGTTGTAATACCCACGATTTCTTAAATTATATTTTCACACATTAGTAATAACTTGTAATTAATGTAATTAATACATACCACTTGTTTAATTATTTTTACATTTTTCGCTTCAAAACGCAAAAGTATTGATACATTAAATATATAACAAATTACATGCAATAATTTAAATTTATTTTTCTCATATTTTCATCCTAAATTGTTTTAACTTCCATTTTAATGCATTTTTATAAAATATTTTTTACTTATATATAAATCGATCTCCATAAATTTTAAAATGAATTTTTTAAATGCCCACATTTTTTGTTAAACTTTTTAAAAAAGGTTCTTACAGTTTATTGTTTAAATCATTTTAAATTTATTTCAAATGTTTTAATAGATACATATATTTTTACATTTATCTCTTAATGAGTTATTAATGAATTATTTTATGTAATTATTACAATTTTTTTAAAATAAGATAGAACTCATTTTTTTCCTTTAATATTTTAAGATATTTTACATATTTGATTGCATTTTTATAATAGTTTTTCATGCACAAGTTTCTCCCACCTACTCTGTATTTTAATTGATTTCAACAGTGATATTATGACACTATGCGGCGCTGAGTTTGTGTATACAAAAATGTGATGCCTCGATAAAGGTTGGCGTTCAGCCAGCCGAAATATTGGCAAAATAAATATTTTATTAAATCCAATATATGCCTTTTATTATCTAATGAATTAAGTATGGATTGCTCTATTTTCAATACAAATCTTTATTAATATAACCTGTACACCCTTTTTGTATATAAACTAAAATTTGTGACGTCAAAATAAAGATCCAAAGAGAGCGGTCAGCTGGTTGCAGCAGGGACAGAGGGGTGGAAAAAGGCAACGCTCAGCCCATGTGGGGTCCCGAGAGACATTCTTATAGAGACCCCCCAAAACAGGACAAGTTTTGGCAGGGGGTCGGCAGATGTTCTAGGGTTTTTTTTCTCGGCAGTTCGCTTCAGCCTGTCTGTCTCACACACTCTCCCTCCATGTCTCGGTGATAAACATCAAAGTTGGTGTCATGGCCTCTACCTCTGTCCCATGGGCTGTCCCCGATCCCTCCTTTTGCTAACATCTAGCCCTGCCTCTGCTTCTTGTTGTCCGCGTGTGGGAAGATCATCAACACTCGCCTCACGTACATGACTGCCAGTTCATCCATACGTAGGCACATCGCAACAATATTACAGAAAGTCGACAGGATAACTGAGGACAGAAGCAATGCAGAGGATGACAGCGGCACCGGTGGTAAACGGCGCATTCGTGTGGATGCTCCTTCTACTTGTCCTCCACCTTGACAATCCAGTGGACCATCTCAAAGACGTCATGTGAGGACTAGCTGTACTTCGCATCTAGCAGGTCATCATCGCCCCTATCGACATCTCCTGCGCCACGAACATTTTCCTCCATCGGCTCGAACAGGCAGACAAGATTCATAGAGAAATCCTGGCATTGCCCCGCCAACCAGCATCGAAGATGTCCCATGGCAACCACCGCAAAAAGTGATCACCTAGCCTCATCGCAGCCCACGTCACAAGACCCATCCAAGACATCATCCATCTGGTAGGAGAAATTTCTTTACAGAACTATTTAATGTAACACTATCTCCATTTTTTTTGCACCTAATTAACTACTCATTCGATACCATTTTTATAGCAATAACATTATTATTATAAATCCATCAAGTTCATTATTTTACCTGCCCTATCACTATTTCAATTAATACAACTTTAGGTGTGTATAAAACATTTTAACCGTAATCAATTATATTATTCATTATTATTATTTTATGTTTCATTTAACCATCATTAGCAATGCCGTCAGCCATCAACAACTAATTATATATATATTTTTAAATTCAAATCGTAAACTTCATCATCTCTAGGCTTACACACATATTATAACTTCAACCATCTATCTCATCATTTTAAAACTTTTAATATATTGACAACGTTAATAATATTTTTTAATAGTTTAAGATATTTTTGAATTTATATATTTTATCTATTTCGTTTTTCTAATTTTATCGTTGACGTCTCCTAACCTCCCCAGCCCATACCTTCTCATGCATTACCCCAAGGGCTTCCTGTTCGCCAAACATATTTTTTTCATTGATTAATCCTACTGAGAAATCCTTCCTCGCTCTATCATTCCCAATAGTGAGTTCAGGATACCCAGCTAGATTATTTTTCTTATCACCTGGCTCATCATTTTTTCTTCTACTTTTTTTTATTACCATTCAAGTCGGGTGAAATAATCATTTGCAACAGAATAACCCTTGCAGCTACCTTCCCTTATTCACTCCCCAATCTCATATATTCCCCTCAAGAGATTCTTGCTCGCCAGAATTTTTTTTTGTTAATCCAACTGGAAACATCCTTCCTCGTTATATCGTTCCCAATAGTGAGCTCAGGACACCCAGCTAGATTCTTTTTTTTTTTTCTTTTTTTTTACCCGGTTCATCATTTTTATCATTTTATAATTTTTATCTTTTTTTTCATCATACAAGCCGGGTACCATCATTATTGGCAGCAGTACATCTCTTGCGTTTACCTTTCCCTTTCCACATTCTTCAACCTACATACCTCTCCCTGCTAGTCTGAACTGATGATGCAAACGAAACATCAGGAACGTTCTGTTAATGAAAACAGTACCTCATTACCTCAAGTTCGTACTGCATTGCAGAACTCATTAAGCTATTTCTTTGCAGGAACATACTAAGACCTCCCATATACCCTCATTAACCCTCTGCGTAACTTATAATCTTAGTTCAACTTAATAGTTTTATGCTTTTCTTTTAGTTAATTTTTCATTCAATGGGTTCTCAATTTTTTTTTTCTATAAGTAAATTACTTTTACAGCATTTCTAATTTTATCTTGCATATTTTCCCAATTTTATCATTTATTCTTATGTATTTTTTCTTTCATCATATTCTATATCTTATTGAGACGTCATCATTATATTATTGTTCTTTTTATTATCCTATACTTATAATAATTTTAACTAATTTGTGCCCAAATTATTTATTTTGATTTTATAATAGGTTTGTTAGGTCATCATTCATGTTATTTCATTTCCCCCAAACAAACCTTCATCACCGGGGGCACATTCTATTGTATATTTTAAACTGTATAATAATGATACTTTCTATTTGCTACCACCCCCATATTTTGTATATATGCTATATCTTTATTAATATAACCTGTACACCCTTTTTGTATATAAACTAAAATTGGTGACGTCAAAATAAAGATCCAAACAGAGAGCGGTCAGCTGGTGGCAGCAGGGACAGAGGGGTGGAAAAAGGCAACGCCCAGCCCATGTGGGGTCCCGAGGGACATTCTTAGAGAGACCCCCCAAAACAGGACAAGTTTTGGGAGGGGGTCGGCGGATGTTCTAGGAGGTTTTTCTCAGCAGTTCACTTCAGTCTCTCCCTCCATGTCTCGGGAATAAACATCCTAGTTGGTGTCATGGCCTCTACCTCTGTTCCGTGGGCTATCCCCGATCACTCTGTGCTAACAGCTAGCCCTGCCTCTGCTTCTTGTTGTCCGCGTGTGGGAAGATCATCAACACTCGCCTCACGTACACGACTGCCAGTTCATCCATACGTAGGCACATTGCAACAATATTACATATATATATATATATATATATATACTTTAATTAAAAAGGCATATTTTGGATCAAAATATCATTTATTTTACCAATATTTCAGTTGGCTGAACGTCAACCTTTATCAAGGTGTTATAACATTTTAAAGTGTGTCAACAACAAACTCAGCGCCACATAACGTCAGCAGCATTAAGTTTTTAAAAACATTGTTATATTCAATGGGGAGAAAAAAAATGATAAATATATTTATATTATGGATAAAATAAATTTTATATATACTATATATTAAAAATTCATTTCAAACATGATGCATTATTGTGGTATGATAAGCCATTCCTCCCTTTATCATTGCAGTAAGGTCAGAAGAACTTATTTTGTATTGTCACGGTAGTGATAACGAGTATAACAAAAGTTTAAGTAAAAATAATTTATTTATAAAAAAAAATGCAAACTATATCTAAAAATTTATTTACAAGTAATAATATACAAGAATGGTAAGGGGTGATGACTATGCAAATATTAATGATGATATACCACTGAATATTTAAAATAATTATTCAGTGACATTGCCCCCTTCCTAGATGAACAGCGTCCCGCTGTAATTATCACTTGAACAGATCAGCTTGGTCCTCAGGGTCATGGTAGGGTTTCATTCTCAGTACATGGACCAGGTCTCTTGTTTTGCGTCTCCTGGTTGGTTGGTCCACAGGTTCAACTTCGAAGGTCACGTCAGAGAGTTTCCGAGTAACCCTGTATGGCCCGAAGTACCTTTTCATCAGTTTTTCTGAGAGTCCCATCTTTCTTATCGGGATGAAAATCCATACCAGGTCACCGACGTTGTAATCCATTGCCCCGTGCTTTGAGTCATATCTGGCCTTGTCCTTTTCTTTGTCTTTCAAGGTTTCTAATCTTGCTAGCTGCCTAGTTTCTTCGACTCGCGAGGCAATCTTCTGACTGTAATCCTCTTGGAGATCTTCATGCGGATTTGGGAAAAGAGTGTCTACAGTTGTTCCGGCTTCGCGTCCATGAATCAGTTTAAAAGGGGTAAAACCTGTCGTATCTTGTTTTGTCGTGTTGTAGGCGAACGTGACGTAGGGCAGGATTACGTCCCAGTCCTTCTTTTCAACACTTACATACATAGCGATCATGTTGGCTAAGGTTTTGTTTAACCTCTCCGTCAGTCCATTCGTCTTGGGATTATACGCTGTCGTGAACCGATGTATCGACGAGCATTGATTGGTGAGTTCCACAATCAACTTGGATTGAAATACTCGTCCTCGGTCCGTGAAGATTTCTCTGGGGGCTCCGTGCTTGAGAACAACATCTTTCATTAAGAACTTGGCTGCTTCTTTTGCTTCCCCTGTGGGTAAGGCTTTAGTAACGGCAAATCGAGTAAGATAGTCGGTACAGACTATGATCCATTTATTACCAGTATCAGACTTGGGAAATCTTCCAAGGAGGTCCATTCCAACTCTCTGAAAAGGGGAGGTTGCAGGAGGTATGGCCTTAAGTAGTCCGGGTGGCTTTTGAGTTGATTGTTTCTTTCTTTGGCACTCTTTACAATGAGCGACATACTTCCGTATGTCCCGGAAAAGTCCTGGCCAGAAATATTTGTTTTTAACTCTCTCATATGTTTTCGAAAATCCAAGATGACCTGCTGTGGGAGCGTCGTGTAAACTTCTTAGTAGTTCTAAGCGTAAGTGCTTAGGAATAACTAAAAGGTGTTTGTTTCCCAGGGGGTCGAAATTCTTTTTGTATAAGGTTCCTTTTAACATTTCATATCCTTTCGATTCGGCACCAAATATTTCTGTTTCCTCTATCAATTTACAAATTTTTGGGTCTTTTCTTTGTTCAGCCTCGAAGCACGTCAGAGCAGTTATTGAGGGTATATCATCTTCCTCATCATTGTATGCTTCTTCCAATTCAAGTTGGAGAGGATTTCGAGAAAGACAGTCGGCATCTTGGTGTTTGCGTCCACTTTTATAAACAACCGCTACATTGCATTCTTGGAGTTTTAAAGCCCATCTTGCTAGTCTTCCTGTCGGGTCCTTCAGATTAGATAACCAGCAAAGAGCGTGGTGGTCAGTGACGATGACAAACTCACGACCAAAAAGGTACGGTCGAAATTTGTTGATGGCCCATATTGCGGCCAAGCATTCTCTTTCCGTTGTTGAGTAATTCTTCTCCGCCTTAGATAAAGTTCTTGAAGCATAACCAACTGGCCGCTCTTTCCCATCGTTGATCTGTACGAGGACAGCTCCAATTCCATGACCGCTGGCGTCAGTATGAAGCTCGGTTGGCAGTTGTTCTTCGAAATAGGCAAGAACAGGTTCAGACATCAATGCTTTTTTTAAGGAATCAAAAGCATCCTGTTGGTCAGAGTTCCACGTGAATTTATTATCTTTTTTGAGGACTTCGTGTAAAGGAGAAGCTTTCTCAGCAAAATTTTCGATAAATCTACGCTAATAGGAACATAGGCCAATGAAGCTTCTCACATCTGTTATAGATTTTGGGGTCGGAAACTTGGCGATAGCTTCAATCTTTTCTGGATCGGGATAAATACCTCTACTATCGACGAGGTGTCCAAACACTCTGATTCGTTTGGTTCTGAAAAGGCACTTTTTTGGGTTGAGGCGTAGCTCGGCTTTGTCGAGACATTGTAGTATGATTTCAAGCCGTTGTAAATGTTCGTTGAACGATTTGGAATACACCACGATGTCGTCTAAATAACAGAGGGCCATCGTCCATTTCAAGCCTTTCAATATCTTGTCCATCATGCGCTCGAATGTTGCAGGGGCATTGCACAGGCCAAAGGGCATGACTAGGAATTTGTAGAGTCCGTCAGGGGTAATAAAGGCAGTTTTTTCTCTATCTGCTTCGTCGACTTCTATTTGCCAATACCCTGAACGAAGGTCCATTGATGAATAAAATTTAGCTCCTTTCAGGGAGTCAAGTGTATCATCGATTCGGGGTAGTGGGTAAACGTCTTTTTTAGTAACTTTGTTTAGTCGTCTGTAATCCAAACAGAAACGCCAGTTACCATCCTTCTTCTTCACTAAAATAACCGGCGATGACCATGGGCTTTCTGAATGACGTATAATCCCGGCGTCTAGCATTTTGTCCACTTCCGTTTGGATTGCTTGGCGTTCTGTAGGGGAGACTCGATATGGTCTATGCTTAATAGGCTGATGGTTTCCAGTTTCAATTTTATGTTTGGTTACTGAAGTTTGCTTTACTGGTTCATTATTTTTATCAAATATTTTATCATATCGTTTTAAAATTGATAAGATTTGAGACTGCTGCACTTCTGATAAATCATCACTAATTAAATTTTGTAAAAATTTAAAGTCACTTTTATCAGCATGACTGGCATGATTCGCATTATTGACCTCCTTATTAAATTCAGAACATTCTGAAATATCCGTCAAGTTATTTTCTTCAACCCTTTGAATTTTTCCCAGGCACATTCCCTTTGGGACTATTTGACTGTGGTGCTAGAATTTACGATCCAAAGTTTTCCTTTATTATGGGAAAGCCTGAATAATGCACAGGGAAGTGTTAACCCTTTTCCTATTAATACCTTTTTCGAAGGTTCAAAAAGTACCTGATTTTGCCCATTTAGCTCTTCACTCATAACATTTATTAGTTTGGTAGATTCGGCTGGGAGTACGACGCTTCTGCTAGCCACAACCTTTCCCATGGAAGCTGGTGAATTTAGTACATCTTTGGCCTCTTCCAATCTGATTTCGGCGCGTCCACAATCAATCACGGCATTTGATGCCTCTAGGAAATCCCATCCGAGGATAATACTTGGGTTACTATTAGGGAAGACGATAAACTCAAGCGGCTGTTCCAATCCATTGATGCTCAAGCTGATTGTGCATCGGCCGATCGATGTAACATTCTTGCCATCAGCAACTTTCAGAGTCATTCTGCTATCCTTGAACATGGTCTTTTTTAATTGTCGTCTTAATCCATCAGATATTACTGAAAAAGAGGAACCTGAATCGACCAGAGCAGAAAATGCAATGTCATCAATGATGATTTCGAGATAATTTTGTTGTAATTTAGCGGCTGTCGACGATGGAGGGTTTTTCACACACGTGGCTTCCCCCTCGAAAGAAGACGCGACGCTTAGTTTTTTTCTAGATTGTAGCGGCGTGGGGATTGGCTTGTATGGCGGCCTGGGGAAATGGACTGGCGTCTTGGGATCTTCCTCTGTTTGGATACGGCGATTGTCTGCGGTAGATTTGGCTTCTTATGGCTTGGTGGTTACCCATTTGAGGTTCTTGGGTGCTTGGTGCATGTCCTTCGGGTCTCTGCGTCCATTGTCGTCGTTCTCTACAATATCGCTTAACATGGCCTGGACGGCCGCAATTAAAACATATTGGGATGTTGTCATGCGTCCTCCATTCATCCGTTCTTCGTTGTGGTGGCGTCTGGTTATATATGGGTGTTTGGGTAGGGTACTGACGTCGTGGAACCTGGCTGAATGTACGTGTTTGGTTGGGGTACGACTGTCGTGGCGGAGGTATTTGAATAGGCTTCGAAATTGAAGCTACGTTTTTTTCAAACTCTTCTCGGATAATTTCTTTCAGAGAAGATGGTTCAGGGGTAGAGAACTCTTGGAACCTGGAATGTCAGTAAGCATTCAATGTGGATAAACTGGGCAGTATGTCAACAGCAGTCAATACCTAGATATGTTATTAAGACCACAGTAGTCAATAAATAGAAACTGGGTGAGTACTCTCTAACTTCTTTAAATGTGTGCATGCTTTCAAATGGCAAACTGTTAAGAGTTTTCCTATTGTATAAAATTATTTTATTGCAAATAATTATTATATTTATCTCTAAAAAGTAACCGTTTGTTCTACGTATATGCTTTGGCATATCTAAATTAAACAGCATCTTTATTTTTTAGTGATGCACATTTTAGTTCAGATCCAATTGGAAATTTACCATTGAAATTTTTCAGAACGATTGCATAGGACTTCAAAGAAGGAAAACAAATGCTAAATTCCAAGTTCCTATTTTAAACCTCCTTGAGAATTTGAGCAAAAAAAACAACTTGTCTAAAATATCACCATTTTATAAATTCTCATATCTTTTTATGATCTTTAAAAATGCAAGTTTATTGTCTTAAAATAAGCTCTGATCTACATCAAGTAATTATACATATTTCATTCAAATGGGTCAAATGGTATTTAAAAAATATGGCCCATTATAATATGTTCCCAAATACAGTAAAACCCCGCTAATACGAACCCTGGATATAACGAACCTTCCCTTATAACGAACCCACGCCGATTCCCAATTCCATTCCATTGAAAATACCATCGTTATAATGAACTTTGCGATTTTTAGAATAACAAACTACCCCTATAACGAACCGATTTTCGGTCCCAAAATAATAAAATCTATTTAAAATACTATGCTTATAACGAACTTAGAATTGTAATTAAAAAAAAATAAAACAACCAAATTTTGAGCATGTTTCAGCTCGCGGATCGCGATTTCAAAACAATAAATTTAGCGGCATTGTTTGTTTTGAATTTTGCACTTTATTTTTTGCTGTATCTACTTATATATTTGCCTTATTCTGTCTGTTTGTCTGTTTGAAGCTCACGGATGGGATTTTTCATAACCATCGGTGGTTCAGTGGTAGAATGCTCGCCTGCCACGCGGGCGGCCCGGGTTTGATTCCCGGCCGATGCATTTTTATTTTTTTTTTACAATTTTTAAAACTCATTTATATATTATACAAGAATGACATCCACGGCGCCAATTTATAATTGTAACGAATAGTATTTGAATAAAAGCATTTAATCGGGTAAAACCCGGGCGTTGCCCGGGTCATTCGTATATAATAATTGTATAAACGAATGCAAGACAAAATCACCGCGAATGTTTCATTTTTTAAGGCAATTTCTTTTTAAGGCAATTATCGTTATTTATCGTTAATTTTTGTTTCGATTTTATTGAAAAAAAAACGATATGGTGCCTTTAAAAAATGATCTTTATTACTATGCAGTTTTCTATTTAGTCAATATACCTAAGTTCATGTTGCAAATGTAATTATCTCTATCGATTTAGTAGGTGAAATGCAAAAAAAAAAAAATCGACATGATGAAATCTTTATGAAAATTCACATTTTTATTTTTATATTTTCAAGAAACACACAGTTTGGGGCGGGACGTTTCACAAGAGAGACATCCACGGCGCCAATTTATAATTGTAACGAATAGTATTTTAATTAAAACATTTTAAAAACACACAGTTTGGAACGGGACGTTTCACAAGAGTGACATCCATGGCGCCAATTTATAATTGTAACGAATAGTATTTGAATTAAAACGTTTTTCAAATATATGCGCACTCGGGTAAAACCCGGGCGTTGCCCGGGCCATTCGTCTAGTGTTGTATAAATTTTAACAAATTATACTTTTTATTGAAAAGAATATATTTTTTCATCCATTAAATATGAAATATAAAAAATTAAAATGGCTTCCAAAATGAAGAAAACAGAGGCATTTTAAAAACAAAAGCGTTATTTCTTCTAAAAAAAGGCCATTTTCAGAACTTTTCAAAGTGAAACAACACAGGCAAAATGTTAAGAACATATTAAAATAAGATAATATAACTTTTCTATTATAAAAGATAAAATATAAAGCTATTAAAAATTGTTACAAAGAGGAATCAACCTCAACTTTTGCCGCGATCGCGATCGTACGTGTTAGGGCTAAAAAAAAAAAGTCCAAATAAACGGGCCCATGATGCAACAAAATTTATTTTTTATGCCATGAACTATGGCGATTTTAAAGCCAGCAATGGTTTGCATGACATGGTCAAGACAAAAAGAAATCTAGACTTAAGAAGAATATATGGAAACATGAATGAAAATGGAAGAAAAACACTTATTAACTTTATTTGAAAGGTACAATATTTGAAGAATGCTTTAAAGCAACAAGATATTAGAGCCATATTTTCAATTAAACATTGTATTGTATAATGTGATAAAGATGTTTTAAAATCATTTTATATCTTTAATATATATTTAATAAAACTTTGCCTGGGATTTGTCTTGATTTTGAAATTAGACATAGAGGTGCATGAATGCTAATGACAAGAATAACCTATCATCTAATAATTTCTTTTATTTTTCAGTATCAATGTAAGGAAATAGGTCAATTATGGGAATTACCAAAGTGACAACTATTAGGTGGCAGCCTCTTCCAGTGTCTATGGCTGTCCTTTAATTATACAGTCTAAAAATTTTGAAAAGTAAAAAAATAAAAATAGCCAAACCATGGCTATAGTGAACCAAAAGCTCTGTCCCATTGGAGTTCACTATATATATATATGGAAAAACAGTAGAAAAAAAAAAGATAAGTGGGTCAAGTGTTGATATTAAAAATAAAGAAGGCATCTCCTGACCACGAGCACATGTGCTTTTTAGATGGCAGAGCGCCATCTAGTAGAGCAAAAATAAACTAAACGTTTATTTAGCTTGCTCCGTGATATTTGGCCAATCCAATTTATTGATAAATCAAGAAAAGCCATCCACGAACGCGTTTCGCGCTGTTGGCGCTCGTCAGCGTGGAGAAGGCTGTAACCACTGCGACCAAAAATATTTTTGGTCCCAATGGCTTCCCGAAAATCAAGAAATGGGTATTTAAGGCCAAATTTGCGTAAAGACGCTTAACACATAAAAAAATAAAAGATAAGTGGGTGAGGTGTTGATATTAAAAATAAAGAAGGCATCTACTGACCACGAGCACATGTGCTTTTTAGATGGCAGAGCGCCATCTAGTGGAGCAAAAATAAACTAAACGTTTATTTAGCTTGCTCCGTGATATTTGGCCAACCCAATTTCTTGATAAATCAAGAAAAGCCATCCACGAACGCGTTTTGCGCTGTTGGCGCTCGTCAGCGTGGAGAAGGCTGTAACCACTGCGACCAAAAAGATTTTTGGTCCCAATGGCTTCCCGAAATATAAATACCCATTTCTTGATTTTTCGGGAAGCCATTGGGACCAAAAATCTTTTTGGTCGCAGTGGTTACAGCCTTCTCCCCCCTGACGAGCGCCAACAGCGCGAAACGCGTTCGTGGATGGCTTTTCTTGATTTATCAAGAAATTGGGTTGGCCAAATATCAGGGAACAGGCTAAATCAATGTTTAGTTGATTTCTGTTCCACCAGATGGCGCTCTGCCTTCTGTAAAGCACAAGTGCTCCTGGTCAGGATATGCCATTTTTAATATTGATTTCAACACCTGATCTTTTTATCTTTTATTTTTTCTTTCGTTTTTTCACATATATATATATATATATATATGTTGTAAATAATTTTTGGTAATATTATATTCTACATAATTTGTATATTTTTATTAATATTTTTTATTATTTATTTTCATAGATGAACTTTGTGACGCCAAGAACACCAGACGGCGCGGATGTAAATATAAATAGTTAGCTAGATTTTTTTTTAGTTGGCCAGTGTGTAAATATTATTATCATTTTCTTTTGTTAAGTTTTTTTTCTTTCTCTTTTTTACTTTTTTGAGGTACTCTACCTATCAAGAGGCCTCAAGATTACTATTATCATTGATTTTTTTTAAAAACTGTGACGATATTTGGTTCAAAAATAAACCCGTCAAGTAGTAAAAGTGTTTGATCTCTTTTCAACGGAAGGCCTCGACTGCACAACTCAACTCAGTACAATTTTCTTTTAGAATACCAATTTCAATTTATTTAAAATATAATATATATCTGATATATTGTGTTGAGATCCTGTCGACTAGCTGTAATATTGCGTTGGGGTTTGGTAAGCCTGTTGTAGAACCTCGTCGACTCTCGCTATAATTTGTGGCAACCGAGGGTCAAACCTGTAGTAACCGCGAGGGACAGTCAGGGGTGGAGAGTTTTCCAGTGCCTCTCTGCACCTTGTAGGACCTTTAACAGTTCTCACAAAGTACAGGCAGTCGTGGTCGAGGCAGAGTGGAAAAGCTGGGGATGTCCACACACACAAAACGAAGCGACACAGTTGAAAGAAGGAAAGTTCCTTGAATAGATAAAAAGTTGAGCCAAGAGCAAAGATGGAGATCGAGAAGGTTTCTTACTGTTTTACATGGTCGATGAGTTGGTGACAACCGGCGACACACGGATGGGGAACTGACTGGAACTGACTGGAACTAAACTGGCTGTTGCTACGTGGGGTCCTATTTATACAACTCTTTTGGACCAGGAAGGGGACCAGGAAGTATTGCCTTTCTGCACGTGTCGACACTGGCGCCTGTCTGTTGGTTTCCATCTATCTTTAGAAGTTACTTGTGATTCTCTCTCTGGCTCTTAACTCAGCTTTTAATCTATTATATAGTTTTTATTTATTCATCCTCACTACATTACATCTGGAGATACAAGGACACACGTCAATTATGCGTATAATTAGTTATAGTTTATAATTAGTTCTATATACAACATGACAATCTTGTTATAAATTACATAATATAGGGTTATTGGTTTAAATTATCATAGATGGGCCCCGTGAGTGAAAGGGTTTATCCGGGTTTAAGCGGGTAAAGCCTCTCTAACACAGGTAAGTAATTAAAATTTCTTTTAATTAATTAAAACTGTGAGGGAAAAAGGGCTATAACAAGATGTTTATTTGGATATATCTGAAAATTATTAAAATAAAACTTATGTTTAATTTAAAAGTTATGATATTCATTATAAAAGAGAACTGTAGATAAAACCTTTGTTTGCTAAAAATTAATGATGATGTTCTAAGAGATTGTTGTCGGGCGTTGGAAAGGGTTAGGGGTTGAAGAATATGCAATTGTAAGTGTTGCACAGACAATCAAATACTGAGATCCAGGTGCAAAGCGAGGATATAGACTGGTGCGTCTTCCTAGGCAATGTTTCACCTGTGATCCTGTATAAGGTTACAGTGCTTTGTCACAATTGTAAGGTTATTGGTTGAAAAGATGTTGAAGAAAAGAATTAATATGCTTGAAAGGGGTGGTAGAGCCATGCGATACGTAGAATTGTGGTAGCGACAGTAGGTGGTCTGACTTGACTTGAAATCAAAGGTTGATTGTGGTCCGCTAGAGCTGAAAAAATTGAAAGTTGAAAAAAGTGAACGCTTTGTGCATGCGTTGGTGATGTGCTCTGCGGATGATTGAAATAAACTTTTGAAACGTGTTCAGACCAAAAGTCGAGACTTGTACTTCTGGGGAACGGTGTTTTCAAAGAGTTTGTTGAATTAAGAAATCAAAAGAAAAATTGTCGAGCAGTGCTGTCGTTTTCTACTATCGTTTGAAGCAATGGCTGAAATAGGTAGTAAAAAAATATATAGGGAAGTGATTAGTAAGTAGGATTATTGAAAAACGATTGTTGTATGCCCGGTAGTTGCTGATAAATAAACATTGTCATATAATAAAGTTATTTAAACAAAAATATAGTGAATAAAAAGATAGAAATATGATTGCGGATAAAAACAGTATAAGGGGATAAGATCAAACATGTAATATACAAAAGACATAATAATGAATTAGCAAAATATAAAAGATATAAGGTTATTAATGATTAGATAAATGTTAAGTAGTAACAAATGGAGCAAAAAATGTCTCTTTTGAAGAAAAGTTAAAAGAAAACAAAAAATATTCGTTCCTGAAAAAAAAGAAAGGAACATATTCACACAATGTCTAGGTGTAGGTCCAAGATTATTGGTGTCTTTAGTTTGACCTATGGGGAGGCAATGTGGCCCTATGTCGCTTTGGTCCGGTCTGAGAAGTTGGTCTTTGCCAGATCTTCCCGATTATATTATGTGAGACCAGACGGGGAGCGATCTTGATCCCTAAAAATGATGTAGTGTAGTGGAAGATGGGGACTTTGGATACATGAAGTGTGTAGTGCATGTCTTAGGCGCTAAAAAGATTGCAGAGCGTTTTATGCAGTTTGGTCTGCAAAATTTTTAGGTGAGCCTACCCAAACGCCGGCTTGTTACGCTTGGGAAAAAATCATTTAAACTATTAATTTAACAGATCTTTTTTCCATGTAACATTGCGTTACCTATGGGGAAATGAGAGGTTAAATTCTTTTTTATTCCTAACGAATGAGCCGGTAATGTTGTGTTTGTTCGTATTAAAACGTACCCAAAAGTCATATAATTGAATGATTGTTCTTTTGCGTCAAAAAAAATTCCACACTGGGCGTGCAAACAATGTAAAAGTTGTAAAACACACGATGATAATTAAAGATATAAAGTTTAATGATATTTTTTTCAATATTAAAATTCAAATTAATAAGTGAATTGGGTAATTATTGGTAAGTCAATTAGTTTTAGGGGCTGCAATCTATCCATTCTGCGAGCTGGACCACGAGTTTCAAGTACAGGCGGACTGGGCTAGTCGGCTGTGGTAAACTGAAACTGGAGATGTCAACATGGCGGCCGAAATTGGTGTCTATATCCTTTGATGCCGACCGGCATAGCTGGGTTGTTTATTTTCGTAGGCGGTCCTTTGTTGCCGACCCTTTGTTGCCGACTGACACTTGATGTCATGTCTGGCCTACGTCCCGAGTTGAGTTATCTTCTCTTGCCTGTTTGAAAATAAAATTTTTCTTCTGTTTGAAAATATAGTTTTCTTGGTGTTCGTAAGTGTTGTGTTTCGACGATGTTGCGGACTTATTAAAAAATGTTATTCAATGATGTCAGGTTAGATGTGCGTAAAAGTGCGACTTTCCGACGTGGACACGTTTTGGTGAGGTGTCACAGGCATGAAGGCGTCTTGGGCCTGTTAAGTGAGAAAAATTGTTGTGTTGCGCTGTATGACACAAGTGGGTGGATTGAATAGAAAGGTGTCACGTGAAGTCTTTGTTTTTGGTACAGCATCTAACTAATTTCCGAATGAATAACAAATTTATTAGTCATGGGTGGTTGTTGTACGAAACACATCGAGAATTTTCAGATTGTTATAGAGGTGGTATGTTTATCGTGAAATCTTTGTGTTCGCGACGATATGGAGCTCGTGTGGCCCGAAATTGGACGTGTTAAATTGCGCGTTAATAGATGTGGCCAATTGGAGAAAGTAAGGTGGGAATGTGTTGAAGTTCGTTCCGAGAGATGTGTGAATTATTAATAATTATGCATGTAAAAAGAAAAGGACGAGGGAGTGTAGCTATACTGGAATTTTTAACTTGTTTTGGGGAAGGACAGTTACATTTCTAGTTGTGCTTTTGAAGATAGTGTATCTTTCGATTTTTGTATTTTTTAAAAAAATGCGTTTCACCTATGTTTATTAAGATTTGAATATATTTTTTAAATCGTTGCTTATGGTAGTGCAAAAATTATCCTTGTAAAAGAGAAAGGCGTGATAGTGACTTATAAATTGAATGGGGCGTGTACATAAAATAGTGAACATAACAATGATTTTTGCAAAGTTTTGTGTATTTAATTAAGACATTGGTGTTTTTGGTATAAAAATAAGGTATTAAGAGAAACACACAAATAAGTTTAGAAAATAGGATTCGAGTAATTAAAATATAATAGGATTTTTTTAAAACTGTAAGATTGCAAGTAATGAATTAAAATTTAAAAGTTGCTTAAAATAAAGTAAAAATTGATAAATGAGGGTGTACAAGATTTTAAAATTTGAATTGAAATGCTACAAAAATAGTAAAATTTGATTTTAAAATAATTACAGTAAAAATAAACATTATATTTATGGAAAATCAAGTTGTTAGCATGTAGAGAGAGTTAAGTAGATTTTTTTAAAAACTCACAGTTTTTATGATTGTTCAGTCAGGAGACTTGGTCTTTGGTTGTTGTCCTGATGACGTGGAAGGCGTCCCATGTAGAGCTTGTAGAAGCTTGTGACTTCTGTTTGGCGATGGTGGCATGTCGTCTGGATGGTTGCGTTGTAAGGTCTAAGGTGGGTAACTTCTCACCGGCTTATTTTGCGGGATGTTCGGCTGTGTCGTTGGGGGAAAGATTGCTTGGTCGTTTCGTTGGAAGGGCGTGCTTGTTCCTCCATCTTGCTTCTTGGCTCTTCTATCTATCTGGACAGTCTTTTTACCTTCTTCGTTGTGGTCTCCTTCGTTGTGGTAATCCTGTCGACTATCTGATATATTGTGTTGAGATCCTGTCGACTAGCTGTAATATTGCGTTGGGGTTTGGTAAGCCTGTTGTAGAACCTCGTCGACTCTCGCTATAATTTGTGGCAACCGAGGGTCAAACCTGTAGTAACCGCGAGGGACAGTCAGGGGTGGAGAGTTTTCCAGTGCCTCTCTGCACCTTGTAGGACCTTTAACAGTTCTCACAAAGTACAGGCAGTCGTGGTCGAGGCAGAGTGGAAAAGCTGGGGATGTCCACACACACAAAACGAAGCGACACAGTTGAAAGAAGGAAAGTTCCTTGAATAGATAAAAAGTTGAGCCAAGAGCAAAGATGGAGATCGAGAAGGTTTCTTACTGTTTTACATGGTCGATGAGTTGGTGACAACCGGCGACACACGGATGGGGAACTGACTGGAACTGACTGAAACTAAACTGGCTGTTGCTACGTGGGGTCCTATTTATACAACTCTTTTGGACCAGGAAGGGGACCAGGAAGTATTGCCTTTCTGCACGTGTCGACACTGGCGCCTGTCTGTTGGTTTCCATCTATCTTTAGAAGTTACTTGTGATTCTCTCTCTGGCTCTTAACTCAGCTTTTAATCTATTATATAGTTTTTATTTATTCATCCTCAGTACATTACATCTGGAGATACAAGGACACACGTCAATTATGCGTATAATTAGTTATAGTTTATAATTAGTTCTATATACAACATGACAATCTTGTTATAAATTACATAATATAGGGTTATTGGTTTAAATTATCATATATATATATATACTAGCGGATGTGTACCCGGCTTCGCCCGGGTTTTATCCGAGTGAAAGTTTGCCTAACGAATATTATATATTATGAAGTATAATAAACAATGCTAAAGATTAGTTTTGATTATTAATCAAGATTGTGTGTGAATATGTGAGAAAGATGTAATATCGTTGTTGTTTTCTTGGCCGACTGTTTTACATATGGTGTTATCTTAAAATTGCTTGTTTTGAATATTTTTTTAGATTGAGTTGAATGAATTGCTGAATTTTTTTTTTTTGTATTTATATATAAATAAAATTAACTCTGTTGAAATTTTTTGTATTTTATCGATAACAGCAAAGTTATGTATTTTAAAGTTAGGAAAAATATTTTGATGTTAAGCAAAACCTGCTCCATCTCGTTTTACATAAATGTTGAAAATTTGGTCGAAATTGATGCATTGTAACGAAAGTTTTTAGCGAACACCACTTATGAAATTTCCATTTATATAGAAGATATAATATAAATGAGTTTTAAAAATTGTTTAAAAAAAAAGCATCGGCCGGAAATCGAACCCTGGCCGCCCGCGTGGCAGGCGAGCATTCTACCACTGAACCACCGATGCTTTAAAAAAATCAAATTCATTTATCGTCGCGACCAGTGCTGCGCCCTAGCGGTAAAAGACTGGAACTAACGCTTTTTGTTTTTTTATTTTTTAAAAAAAGCACATTAACTTTTTTAGTTTTTTGAATAGCCTATATGTTGAACGAAATCTTCAGCTACCTACATGCGAAATTCCATAATGATTGAGTCAGTAGATTTTGCGTGATGCGATAACAAACATCGATTTCGCATTTCATTTTTATATATATAAGGATATATGAATACAATATATTGTGAAATATATATGTGATAAAGGAGTTGCTGTCGACTTATCTGTGATGAGATCCTGTCGACTCTCGCTATAGCTGTGGTAACCGGTGGTCAAACCGGTCAGGGCGTGGAGAGTTTTCCAGTACCTCTCTGTACTTTGGAAGACCTTTAACAGTTTTCACAGAGTACAGGCAGTCGTGGTCGAGGCAGAGTGGAAAGTTTGGGAATGTCCACACACACAAAACGAAGAGACACAGCTGTAGTAGGAAAGTTCCATGAACAGATAGGAGTTGAGCTAAGCAAGATGGAGTTAGAAGAGATCTTACTGTTTTACATGGTGATCAGGTGGTCCTGGCTATAAGCGACAAGGGCTCGCGCTGACGGTGAAAGGGGTGACTGCTGACTAACTCCGGACTAACTGCGGACTAACCAGGTCGGCTAAAACCGAGGTGTTTATATACCATTCCCGAGGAGGGGGGTTGGAGATGTCTGAGAATGTGAACTTTGGACGTCTGCACCCTTTGACCTTGGTGGCAACGACTGCCGAATTCCTTTAGAGTTGTCTCGATTGTAGACGTTTTTGAACTTTTCAATCTTGCTTTAACTCAGCTCTTAATCTATTACATAGTTTTATTTATTTGTCTTTAGTTTGTACAAAGTACATTACATATGGTGATGCAATGACACAGATTAATCATGCGTATAATTATTTATAGATGTGTTTCTGTATACAACATGACAATCTTGTTATAAGTAATTATACAATATAGGGTTGTTGGTTTAAATTACCATATATATGCAACATCTTCGTACACATTTATTTTTAGCAAATCTTTATTGTCTTAGTAAAGTCTGATACAGCCTTTTATTGTTTATTTTCGGAACGCCAAAAAGTGACAAAAACAAATCAAAAAGGGATGATGATAACCTGCGTCTTGCAGATTAACATTTTCATAGAAACATATATATATATATATTTATTGCTAGCTATATATCACCATCTTCTCTCTTCAAACACGAAATCTCACAGGCGGTCTCCTCGCTCGAGGTGGGTTCCGCCTTAGGACAGGACCCTCCTCTTTCAAGGCCTCGGGGTCCAGCGAGCGAAGAGGCTCCAATGACTTTCCATCGTCTGTATCACTCTGAACCTCTGAATCTTGATCCGACCGCTGGCTAGTTAGTCCTGGCGACAGCGACTCCATATAACCTCTGTCTCGTACAACCTCCGAGATTATGGCACTGGGACCTGCTCCTCTTGAGTGCTCGGGTTGACGCTCTCCATCTCCACTCTCATCTTCCTCACCATTCCTCCACCTTTTTCTAATTTGATCCCTGTGATAGGCCTTTACCTGTCCGTGGATCAAAATGGTGTAGACTCTAGTTCCCTTCTTGCCCACAATTTTTCCTGGGATCCATTTATCACCACCTCTAAAGTTTTTACACCACACTAAATCATCTATCTGGAATTCTTCCAAATGGGTTCGCCGATCATACTTCATTTGCCTGGCTTGCTGGTCCCTAACTCTAGATGCCAAGCTGGGATGTATCAACGATACTCTGGTTCGAAGCGCACGCCCAATAAAGAGCTCTGATGGAGTCTTTCCCGTTGTCACATGCGGGGTGCTTCGATATGCCAGAAGAACTTTTGATAAGGTGTCTTGAATGATGTGTGTATCCCCAATTTTCCTTTTATTTTTATCCAGGGCAGTCTTAATTGTTCTAACCGCTCTTTCAGCCAAGCCATTACTTTGCGGGTGGTACGCCGGGATCAATGTTTGTTTAATTCCATTTCCTTCCAGAAAACCTTTCATATCACTACCAGTAAACTGAGGTCCATTATCAGATACAAGTTCCTCCGGTAGACCATAGGAAGAAAAAAGTCGCCGTAGTTGCTCAATGGTTTTGCGTGTGGTGGTCTCTCTCATTGGGATGGCTTCAATCCACTTTGAATGACTATCTACTACTATTAATAAATTCATGTTTTCCTTATATGCAAAATCAATGTGAATTCTTTGCCAAGGTCTGGTTGACCATTTCCAGGGTTGCCATTTTCCTTTATTTGGCCCATCCTGGGATTGCTGACAGCTTCTGCACTTATTTACCAAAAACTCGATTTGGGTATCTAGATTTGGCCACCAAAAATGTGATCTTGCTACAGCCTTCATTTTGCTCATACCGGAATGAGTCTCATGAAGACAGTTCAACATTTTTATTCTGAGAGATGGTGGAATGACAACTCTCATTCCCCAAACCAAACACTCCCCATCTACAGTTAGCTCAAGTTTCCTTTGAAAATAAGGTCTGAGGTGATCAGCCACCTTTTCAGGCCAGCCTTGCTGAGTATAAAATTTGGCCAATGAGAGCACTTCGTCTTTTTCAGTTTCCGTGGCAATTTCCTCTGCTGTGATCGGCAATTCTTCCACATAGGATAAAGCATAGACATTATTTAATCTTGGAATTTCTTCACAGCCCACAGGAAAACGTGACAGAAGATCTGCATTCCCATGGTCTTGAGTTCTTCGAAATTTAATATCGTAAGTATAAGCTGACAAAATAAGCGCCCAACGCTGCAATCTTGAAGTAGATAAGGTGGGGATTCCTGATCTTGAGCCCAAAATGGTCACCAATGGCTTATGGTCTGTAATAAGAATAAATTTTCTTCCATAAATAAATTGATGAAACTTGGTAACTCCATAAATAATGGCTAGAGCCTCCTTCTCAATCTGAGAATAATTTTGTTCTGCTACCGATAAAGTCCGTGAGGCAAACATAATCGGTCTCTCCTGGCCTTCTATAATAAGTGACAACACAGCGCCCACTCCAATCTGCGATGCATCAGTGGCCAAACACAATGGCAAAGTCGCATCATAAGGGACTAGCACCCTCTCAGAGGTAATGCTATTCTTGCACTTGTCAATGGCCTCTCCACATTCCTTTGTCCAAACCCAAGGACGTTTTTGTGAAGAAGCTCATGAAGAGGCTTCAAAAGCTCTGGCAAATTGGGTATGAACTTCCCATAAAAGTTTACCAAACCAAGAAATGACCTTAATTCAGAGATATTCGTAGGCGTTTTGGCCTTCTGTATTGCTTGTACCTTATGATCTAAAGGTCTGATGCCCTCTTCCGTGACAAGATGTCCTAAATATTCAATTTCTTTTTGCAAAAATAGGCATTTTTCTTTCTTTAGTTTGATATTATACTTCGCCAAGCGAGCAAATATAGTCTTCAACAACGCCAAATGTTCTACAATTGATGCTGTGGCTATAAGGACATCATCAATATAACAAATTACGCCTCCTATACCTGACAAAACCCTATCCATTACAGATTGAAAATAACTGGGCGCATTTGCCAATCCAAATGGCATTCTCTTAAACCTGAAAAGCCCTTTATGAGTATTTATCGTTAGTAACGGTCGGGTGCCTGGGTCCACCTCTAATTGCAGATAAGCGTTCCTCAAGTCCAATTTAGAAAAGTATTTTCCCTTGGCCAATGTGGAGAATAAATCTTGCTGTGTGGGAAGGGGATAGGCCGCAGTGTCCAAATATTTATTTAGAGTTACCTTGAAGTCGCAGCAAATTCTGATCTCTTTATTTTTCTTCGGCACTACAACCACTGGAGTGGCCCATTTACTGCTCGCCACCTCACATAGATAACCCTTAGCCACCATTTTGTCTAATGCTTCAGTAACTGCTGGCCTAATGGCGAAAGGCACCGGACGAGCCTTATGGAAAATTGGATTCACATCACACATGTTTACTGAAAATGTGAAACCTTTTATTGGTTCGGTTGTCTCCACAAATAGGGCTTGATTTTCCTTCAAAATTTCCTCAATGGTAATTTCCACAGGCATATGTTTTACCGCGAAACAGCCCAATTTCAATCTATTTATCCATTCTCTTCCCATCAAAGCCCTCTTTTCTCCTTTCACCACCAACGCTCTAAGTTTGTAAGTAATATCTTGACACTCCACTTTGACATTGATTTTACCCAGAATGGGTACCACGGTACCATCATAAGTTCTTACAATAATACTCGCTCTTTCCAATTTCAAGTGTTGAAGACTATTTTTAAAATCCTTTTCTGATATCAGTGTTAGACCACTACCCGTATCCATTTCAAATTTAATAAAGTTTCCTTCTACTTTTAACTCCATCAGATAGGGAGGGTCACTTGAGGCAAAATTAATTTTATACTCAGGTATCGTCACGCTTATAATTTTCTGGGCATACTCTTCCTCCTCTTCTTGGTCTCCTATCTGATGTATATTTCCCGGCTGATTCTGATGTTGCCTTAGATTTCTTCTACTGCTCCAACATATTGAGGCAATGTGTCCTTTTTTATTACACTTAAAGCATATCGCCTCCTTAAATCTACATAGTTCTTTATGCTGTTTACCACAATGTTTACATTTGCCATTCTGGAAATTTGATTCAACCTTGCGTTCCATCCTCAACTTATCTACACAATCTTCACCCTGCTCCAAGTGAAATAATTTTGTATTTTTCTCGGCCGCTTCCATAGATAATGCTATCTCAATTACTTTAGCTAAAGAAATGTCGCCCTCCGACAAAATTCTATTTTGTATTTTGGCATTATATAATCCACAAACCATTTTATCACGTAAAGAATCCTCCAGAAAATTTCCAAAGTTGCATGAGGAAGCCAAACGCTTAATTTCCACCAAGTAATCCGAGATGCTTTCTTCCCTTAATTGCATTCTTTTAAAAAAAATGAACCTCTCTACTACAATTGAGCACTTTGGAGAGAAGTGCCTTTTCAAGATATCTATTATGTTATCAAAAGTTTTATCTTTAGGTAGAATAGGACTGCACAAATTCATCAAAACACCATATGTTTTACTTCCCATGAGGGTTAGGAGATAAGCCTTTTTCTTCTCATCCCCTGCCTCCTCCAATATGAGAAACTGTTCCAATCGTTCATAAAACGTTTCAAAAGTTTCAGTTTCCTCATTATATTCCTTAAATAGGTAACTAGCCATTTTTTTTCACTCTTTCTTAAATTTGCATCCTAAAACTTTGCAATTTGTGTCTTTTAAAATTTACTTTCAATTATATGCAAAATCAAAGATATTTTCTAAAAATATTTACTTCAAAATTCGAGGGTACTTACTCTTATATCCTCATCGCCAAATGCAACATCTTCGTACACATTTATTTTTAGCAAATCTTTATTGTCTTAGTAAAGTCTGATACAGCCTTTTATTGTTTATTTTCGGAATGCCAAAAAAGTGACAAAAACAAATCAAAAAGGGATGATGATAACCTGCGTCTTGCAGATTAACATTTTCATAGAAACATATATATATATACATATTTATTGCTAGCTATATATCAATATACTTAAACGAGAATTACAAAAAAGTTGGCTATGACTAAAATATTTCTACAGGTAAACTCCGTATAATTGTATATCGAATCAAAAGTTTTACGAATCAAAACTTTTGATTCGACTAAAATATTTATAAATATAATAATAAATAATAAAATATTTAGATTTTACTGGAGATGCAAAAGCACAATCAGAAGAAAAAGCTCAAACTGTCATGCACCAAAAGACTTAATGCAATTATGCTCGCTTTTTGGATTTGACCAGATTTAATTCATACCAAATCTATCAACAGTTCTTGCTCCCATAAGTGATTCAACAAAGAAGGAGAATACATGGTGTTAAATTATATTTGAAAAGAAATATTTTCCGAAAGAAAAGAATAGTTCGAAATTCACAAAATCTTTGTAGCTTTCAATTCAGATCTGATCTGTGTCATCTGTGATGCTAGACTTTATGATTAAGGAACAGTCTTTGAATGTGAAATCCCCAACTATTTAGTTTGCATCTTAAGTTCTTGCAAAAAAAAAAAATCCAAATTGAGAAAGAAGCACTTTCCACCATATTTGCAGTGAAGAAATTAAACATCTACTACAGTGATTCTCAACCAATGTGCCGCGGTAATTTTGTGTGCCGCGAAATTCTAAAAATGTGCCGCCGAATTTTAGTCATATGATTATGTTCACGTTTGTATTGGTTTTTCTTTTTTCTTTTTCATTTTTTTACTTTTTAAAATAACGAAATTAGCAAATTGAATGTTAGAGATGTATATTACTTATATTTTGCATAGAAATATTGATACATAATTTTAGAATTTTCTTGCATTCAAGTTAGCAAAAGTGTGCCGCGAAATTCTAAAATTGTGCCGCCAAATTTTCAAATCTTTAAAATAATGCCGCAACAAAAAAAAGGTTGAGAATCACTGATCTACTATAATTAAAGGACAGCCATACACACTGGAAGAGGCTTCCTCTTAATAGTGGTCACTTTGTTTTAATTCCCTTAATTGACCAATTTCCTTACATTAATATTGAATAATAATAGAAATCATTAGATGATAGGTTATTATCATTAACATACATGTACCTCTATGTCTAATTTAAAAATCAAGACAAATCCTAGGCAAAGTTTTATTAAATATATATTCAAAGATATAAAATGATTTTAAAACATCATTATCACATTATATAATACATTGTTTACTTGGAAAAATGGCTCTAACACCTTGTTGCTTCAAAAAATTCTTCAAGCATTGCACCATTCAAATAAAGTTAGTGTTTTACTTCCATTTCATTTTCCCACATATTCTTCAAAGTCTAGATTTCGTTTTTTTTTTTAAACCTGTCATGCAAAAAACATTGCTGACTTTAAAATCACCATAGTTATTGGGATAAAAATAGTTTTTGTTTGATCACGGGAACATTTACAGTATTTGTATATATATATATTTTTTAGCCCTAAAACGTACGATCGCGATCGCGGCAAAAGTTGAGGTTGATTCCTCTTTGTAACAATTTTTAATAGCTTTATATTTTATCTTTTATAATAGAAAAGTTATATTATCTTATTTTAATATGTTCTTAACATTTTGCCTGTGTTGTTTCACTTTGAAAAGTTCTGAAAATGGCCTTTTTTTAAAAGCAATAACGCTTTTGTTTTTAAAATGCCTTTGTTTTCTTCATTTTGGAAGCCATTTTCATTTTTTATATTTCAAATTTAATGGATGAAAAAATATATTCTATTCAATAAAAAGTATAATGTGTTAAAATTTATACAGCATACAGCAAAAAATAAAGTGCAAAATTCAAAACAAACAATGCCGCTAAATTTATTGTTTTGAAATCGCGATCCGCGAGCTGAAATATGCTCAAAATTTGGTTGTTTTATTTATTTTTTTTTTAATTACAATTCTAAGTTCGTTATAAGCATAGTATTTTAAATATATTTTATTATTTTGGGACCGAAAATAGGTTCGTTATAGGGGTAGTTCGTTATTCTAAAAATCGTAAAGTTCGTTATAACGATGGTATTTTCAATGGAATGGAATTGGGAATCGGCGTGGGTTCGTTATAAGGGAAGGTTCGTTATATCCAGGGTTTGTATTAGCGGGGTTTTACTGTATATTTATTTGGATTTGGTCTTATTACCTTGTGTTTATAATCTATAATCCAAATTGTGCCTTATCAATTTTATTGACTTCAACACACTATTTATTTATTTGGATTTGGTCTTATTACCTTGTGTTGATAGAGTAGAACCTTCATGAGAGAACACTCTCGCTAATAGACACCTCTCTACAAAGTTAGTTTTCATTGCCATAGTTAGAATTTCATCACCTCAGAAGCTGCAAATACATCCTTACACATGGAAAAATATTCCCTGGTGTCAACTCATTCCAGATAGTTGGTGACTTCTGTATGCTACAGGAGTTTTAGTTATGCACAGATGCTGGTATCATTTGAACATGTACTTAGCAGGACCAATTAGAATTTCCTAATTGTAAAAGATACTAACAGCAAGTGAATGGGGGTAGTAGAGCTCAAGTATAGGACGTGTTTGACAATCATAGGTGACTTGAAATGTAATGTTTACATTTAGAATCACAGAAGAAAAATTGAAGAATTCTCTAGGGCTACTAGAATATTATTCAATTGGATGGCAGAAAATTTGTGAGAACGTTCAAAACAGCATTCTTAAAGAGCCTTGGTTCAACAAAATTGGGGAAATTCAGAGATCTCTTTCCACCTATTGGAATAAACCTCATTCCAGCAGAGGAGAGCCACCTGCTAATTTGGTGCTTAAATATCCTCCAAGGAAACACCTAGACTACCTGACACCACAAGGAAACAAAAGAAGCTCAAAGCATTTGAAAACAGCATTCAGGTGCACATTCAAGAGACTAATTTTGTGGGAAGAAATTTTTCAGTAGTCTATACTACTAAACTATAATCAGAAGCAAATGCATGGAGACCTGTGGAGCATATTAAACAGGCAACAGTCAAGACTCCAAACACCCAGGAAATTATTACTGTACCAATACCTTAAAAAGTGCCAACCCAATAATACACAAGGGAAGAAGAAAACCAAAACTTTTACCATCCAGGACAACAAAAGTCCTGAACAAGCCAAAATATTCTCAACAAGTGCCCTGGCCTGGATCAAGTTTGAAGTGTTGGTTGCCATTAGTGGAGAGATGTAATGGAGATCATAAAAATATGTGCATTTTTAATGCATTTTGATCAGGCACCATTGTTGTTTAAAATAAAAGCTGCCCTACTTTGCATGCCAGTTTAGGTTTTGTAGAGTATTTTGATTTCACTTGAATTTAAGGTTACTTCTTACTCAGTTTGCCATCATTTTAAGTTATATTGGGTTGTAAAGAAAGTTTGTTCGGTTTTTGTATCCCTTTGTTTCATAATGGTTTTTGTTGTTATACGGTAACGTAATTATATTTATTAAATAGTACGTGTTCTGCCCTACAAACCTGTATTATTTGTTTTTTGAAAAACATAATTTTTTGTTTTTTTGTTCAGGCTTGAAAATGGAATATCCAGGAAGCAAAAATCAACAATTTCGACATCTGTTTTTCTTTGCTTTTCATTGGGGTCAAAAAGCAGCTAAAGCAGCTCAGGAAATATTCAATGCGTATGGAAAAGGTGTCATAGGGGAGCGAGCAGCACAAAAATGGTTTGGACCTTGAAGACACGCCTCAAAGCGGATGACCATCAGAATTCAATGAGGAACATCTAAAGGCCCTGTTGAAAGAAGATGATGCCAAACAACCTGTGAGTTGGCCGAAAAAATGAAATGTAGTGCTGTGAGCATCTCCACCATCTTCAATCAATAGGTTTTTCTCAAAAACTCGGAGCTTGGGTACCTCACGAGCTTAATGAAACCAACAAAGAAAATCACCTTCAAATCGCTGGTCAACATCCCGCACGCCATCAATCAACACAGGGCCATAAACAAAGATTTTTATACTGAATCGTTACGGGAGATGATAAATGGTGTCTATACATGAATATGGAGCAAAGAAAAGAGTGGGTGGCTCCAGGAGATACGCTGAAGCCAAGAATAAAGCAAGATCTTCACCCACAAAAGACTATCATCTGCATTTTTTTGGGACTGCAAAGGTGTGCTGTATGGGAAATGCTTGAAAGGAATTCCACAGTCAACAAGAACCTCTACATTTCCCAATTTCATCGCGTGAATGAGGCTATTCAACAGAAAAGACCTGATCAACAGGGTCAAATCATTCTCCTTCACGAGAGCGCTAGGCCGCATGTTGCACAAGTTGTCAAAGCCGCCCTTCAAGAACTCGAATGGGAAGTTCTACAGCACCCGCCGTACTCTCCAGACCTTGCACCAACCGAATGCCACCTTTTCCGCTCCATGTCAAACCATATGAGACACACTACCTTCGATGATGAAGAGGACCTCAAAACCTGGCTCAACAACTTCTTCGACACCATACCGGGAAATTTTTGGCGGAACCGCATCAACAAACTAGTCGAACGTTGGGAGGAGGTCGTAAATAATAACAGAGAATACATAATTTATTAATTAATTGTATTCTCCGCCAGGTGGCCAAGTAGAGCGGACGCAGAATTCTTCGTCTCCTGATAAGTATTTTTGAAATTATTATTTAATTCTATTTCTTTCCTTTTGTTGCTTTCTTAGTAATACCTGATAGGCAATCTACTATTTATATTCTATGAGAATCATGAAGTGCTCATTTTATTAATAGCCATATTCAACTTGTTTATTTTTTTCCAAAGAAAATTATCTAATTGCTAAATATGTTAATTTAAGCAGCAAAACTGTAATTTGTTATGCAAAGTACTCAAAGGCAAACACATTTGTTTATGCTGGAAAAAGCAACCGTAGATGTATTATAATAATGCTATTACTTATGGCAGGTATTGAGTCAAATCCAGGCCCAAGATCTACAAGACAAACAACTTTAGAATTGGATAAAGATAAAGATATAGGTGGTTTAATCACAGCGCTTTCAGCCAAAATGGATGACTGGGGACAAAAAATCGAGACTAGATTTGTCTCAGTGGAACAGGGATTAGAGAAAATAAATCAGCGTCTACAACAGCTTGAGACTTCCCTCGAAACTACATCAAAGGCTGCGTCGGACAATTCAAAAAGAATTGCTGATCTTGAGGGATGGCTGGAGCATTGTGAGATGAAGCAGCGTGAAAGAAACCTAATTTTTTACGGATTCGAAGGAACTGAAAATGAAACCCCGGACGAATCTCCCTCCCGTGTTTTCAATCTGATTTTGAGTTCAATGCAGATTTCCGAGGAGATTAGGTTAGAGCAATGCCGAAGATTATCAAGAAAAGCTAATTCACCGCTCCTTATTGAAGTGCCTGACTACAAACAACGAATTCTGTTACTTAGAAACGCATTTAAACTCCGGGATAAAAAAATATTCTTGAACAAAGATTACCCTGCCACTGTTAGAGAGCAAAGGAAAATACTGATTAATAAACGAAAAGAGCTTTTTTCTAAGGGAATTGTCTCCAAGTTGAGAGATAATAAGTTAATTGTCCGTGGCATAAACTATTATGCTTCTAATGGCCGCGTTATTAGCGCCAGCGGGGACGTAATATAGCAACCCACCGATAGCGAACTTACTGAATCACGGCCCAACCAATTGCTGCAGCATAAACACTTATTTCGTTCAAATAAAAGTTATTTAACAACAAATGGCAAGCCTTCTGGAATTATATTTACTGGAACATAAATGGATTCTTTAGAATGATTTCCGTATTTCCTCTTATTGATTATCTCAAACAGTTCGACATCTTCGTTTTGACTGAAACCTGGTGTCAAAACCCACTGAACTTTGCAGTTGAGAACTACAAAATTTACGACTCACCGGCTTTAAAGACATTAAGACGAGGGAGAAGTTCAGGTAGTATTATTATGGGAGTCAGTAAAAGAATCCAACCATTAATTGAAAAAGTCGAAGTGGTATCTCAATGGATTTCAGCAATCTTTAAATTAGTTCCAACTGCAGATTCACTACTAGTTTGTATGATTTTTGTCTACCACCAATTCAAACACAGCTAGAGAATCTTAAAAAACTATTTAGTTACATTGAGAATAAAATCCAGGAGGGTTTTGAGATAGTTCTATATGGTGATCTAAATGTTCGCACCGGTGACCTTGTAGATTTTCATAACTTGCTAGATACCCCGACTCTGCTTTCTGCCAGCCGTGCTTCTAGCGATCCGGTCTCATCATCTCTTTCAGAAACTCTTGTTGATTTCTTCGATGATAATTCCCTCACTATACTGAATGGTAGATCTACTAGTGACAGAAATGGAAACTTTACTTTTATCTCAAGTCAAGGATCCTCAGTTATAGACCTTGCTGTTGTCTCACCGGCATTACTGGAACTCATTGTTGATCTAAGTGTTGAATGCATGCCATATTCTGATCATCTACCACTTGTTTTAAAACTCAAGGGCTTAGATAACATGAAGTCAAAAGATTCTACGAAGTTTTGTCCTGGAACAAAGTATTCCTGGGTTGCAGACAAGGCTAAATCTTTTAAAGGCAACTTGAGAGATTTAGCCATTTTACCATTGACGGGCTCCACATTGGACTCACAAGTCGAAAGGCTTACAATTGAAATCCAAACGGCAATGTCAAGAGCAGGGATGAGACGTGAGATAAGATCTGGTGGTTTGAGGTCTAAACCGTGGTACGATGAGGAATGTTATACGGCTAAGAAAAAAATGAAAGAAAGTCTTAAACTGTATTTATTACAAAAAAATGTAGTTACCAAATATTTGTTTATCACAAGCAAGAAAGAATATTTATCATTAATTAAACTTAAAAAGAACCAATACTTCGATGATATACAGAATGCCCTCTGTAATGCTAGAAACGCTTCTCAATTTTGGAAGATAATAAAATCTTTTAAGCAAAGAACCACAATTAAAGGCAATATTCCGATGTGTGATTGGGAGGATTTTTATCGAAGACTGCTGTCTTCTCCACCTATAATGGACGCGTATATATCACCGGCGCTAACATATATGGACCCGGATCTGGATGCTGAAATTTCGCTTATGGAGGTCACCACGGAAATATCCAATCTGGGGAAGGATAAAGCAACGGGACTGGATAACATACCAAATGAAGCAATCAAAGTTTTACCTGACGAATATTTGATTCTATTAATAAATATATACAAAAAAAATATTGACGACATCCTCGGTTCCATCAGTGTGGACTAGAACAATTATTCATCCTATTTTCAAAAATGGCGACCCAAATATACCATCAAACTATTGAGGAATATTATTGTTATCCAATTTATCAAAGCTCTTTACATCCATATTAAAGACAAGATTGAATAATTGGATTGAAAAAAGGGGAATCTTAGCGGAAAACCAAGCGGGCTTCAGAAGTGGATATTCCTGTCAAGACAATATTTTTACCCATTACCTCACTGATACAGATGACGCTGAGCCGCAAAAGGAGGAAGTTATATGCCTTCTTCATAGATGTCAAAAAGGCCTTTGATACAGTACCACACTCCCTGCTTTGGAAAAAGTTGACAGTTTACGGTTTAAGTTCTCGATTTATCAGCCTTATACAAAGCTATTATAATCAAATGTCAGCAACAATAAGATGGAACGGATCACTTACAGAATTTATAAAAATACAATTTTCCCTTGGCAGAGCTGACTGCTATAGGGCGCGTCCCCAGGTGGCGGATAGGGGAACGACCTTCAGATATGAAGGCCAGCTGCGAAACAAGCAGAATAACTCTGACGAATAAGCAGTCGCGGACCAACAGCAGCATTGTTAGAAGAGGAGTAGACCTCTTTAAAAATCCTGACTTCAACTGACCCAGTTGATAGACCTCAGCAAGGGTCCCACTCCAGGGATACGGAGGAGCTGCGTCTGTACTCATGTTAGAGTCGGCAGCAAAGGCGTCTGCTTCCATGTTAGGAACGGCCTCAAACTACAGGCAAAGTCAGACTTTCACCAAAGTGTGCCTGGATCATAATGCCATGATCAACGAAAGCTGCACCCCTATACCCCATTCCATGAGATCAGATGTTGATTTGCATGCTGCATCGCCCGTCGCGCAGAATAAACAGGGGCGCGGTCAGGACTTAGGTAGAGGGTTCTGTCCGATAAGTATAATACAGTCTCCACAAACTTCTAACTTTGCAGCTTCCAAGCAATTGAGAATTTTGCAGTGCAACATAAATGGATTGTGCTCAACAGCAACAAAAATAAAATTAGAAGAAATAATGGAAATAGCTGAAAAACAAAAGATACAAATTATAGCCTTACAGGAAACCAAATTAAATGAAAAGTACAATCTCAAATATAAAAACTATAATATCCTCAGAAAAGACAGAAATAAAGAAGGGGGTGGCCTTGCATTTTTAATCAAGAATTTGTACTATGAAGACATAGCCATTAATATTCCAAACACATCAGACCTCGAAGCCCAAGGTATCAAAGTCTACCTCAGTCAAAACAAAACCATCAACATATTCAATATGTATCACCCACCAAACAATAAACTTATTGACGATGGAACAATGGCTCAATTTCTTACAGACAACACAATTATTGTAGGTGACCTTAATGCCAAACATCAACTATGGGGATGTTCCATGCCAAACCCAAGAGGCAAAATACTTTCAAACATATTTGACGACAATGCCTTCATGTGCTTAAATGATGGGAATCCCACCCACCATTCCTACAGCTATAATACTGCACAAGCACTTGATATAAGTTTCTCCAGTCCTGACATTTTCCACAAATGCAAATGGCAAATATTAAAAAGTATTGGAAGTGATCATTTGCCTATTTTGATAGAAATTAGCACCAAGACCAAAACCAGCTCAATTAAAGAAAAATTCTGGAACTTCAAAAAGGCTAATTGGAATCTTTACCAGAAAAACACCAATGAAGACTTTAGAAAAGCACCCACTAGAATAAAAGATCTGGAACAAAATTGGATATCTTTCAAAAACACCATTATTAAAGCAGCCAAAGTTTCAATACCAAGAGGTAATATTAAGAAATGGATTCCAAATTATACACACCAGGCAAAAGATATTCAAACACTTATAACTAAAAGAAATGAACTACAAAAAAAGTGCACCCAAAACCAAACAAATTGTAGAACTGAACTGAACATTGTGAATGCAAAAATAAAAAGGTTATACGTAAATATGAAAAGGGAAAAATGGAAACAAACTTGTGAAAACCTGAACCCAAGAAACCCGAATACAAAACTTTGGCATTTGGCAAAACAAATTGACAGAGCCCAGCCACAAACTGAAAACACAAATATGATTAAGAATACGGATGGTACCCCAGCAACTAATGACAAAAATGCTGCTAATCTTTTAGGTAATTCATATCAAATAAGTAGTAAAATCAAATTCGAAATAAAAGATAAGAAAGTTGAAAAAAAGGCCCGAAAGATTATTCATGACTGTAAAAATTTCACCAGCACTCATAATATTTTCCATGAAAAAATCAATGTGAAAGAGCTAGATTATGCATTAGAAAACACTGACCTAAACAAGACTCCTGGGCCAGATGGAATCCATGGCCAAATGATATCAAACTTGGGCAAAAATGGCAAAGAAATACTTCTTGATATTTTCAATAACTCCTGGAAAACTGGAAAATTGCCTCAAGACTGGAAAACTGCAACAATAATTCCTATTAAAAAACTTGACAAATCTGCTGATGACCCAAAAAACTACCGACCTATCTCCCTCACAAGTATTTGCTGCAAATTAATGGAAAAAATTATACTCAGACGACTTACCTACCACCTTGACACAAGAAATCTCTTACCAGAAGAACAATATGGATTTAGGAAAGGACATGGGACAATAGACCAACTCTTATTTTTCACACAAAAGGTAAAAGATGCACAAAACAGAAAACCAACTAGCCACACCATAGCTGCTTTTTTAGACCTTACACAAGCTTTTGATAAAGTATGGAAAAACAAGTTGATTACAAAATTATACAAGCATTTCAAAATTGATGGAAAAGCTATCACTTGGATAAATGATTTCCTTAAAAATAGATACATCAGGGTCAAATATAATGGAACTCTATCTAAAACCTTCAAATTGTACCAAGGATTACCACAAGGATCAGTCCTTAGCCCAACTCTCTTCACCCTATTTATTGCAGGCATAGAAGAAAAAATTTCACATAAAACCAATATTGGACTTTTCGCTGATGACATTATTCTATGGAGCAGTAACCCTAACTGGAAAAAAGCTGAAAGGGATTTGAACAAGACTCTTCTCCACCTAGAAAAATTTGCTAATAAACATAAATTAGAATTTAACCCCCAAAAATCTGAAACCTGTCTTTTTACTACCGATAAGAAACTATACAAAATAAGGCCAAAAATTATTCTGAAAGAACAACAATTACAATATAATAAACATCCTAAATATCTTGGCTACACCCTGGATCCAGAAATTAACTCCAGTAAACATATTGAAGAAGTTATTAGAAAAGGAAGAGACCGACTAAAAATCCTGAAATATATTTCAGGAAGAGAGTGGGGAGCCGATGCAACCACACTAAAATTAACTTACACGTCTCTAATTAGACCTATCCTGGAATATGGATATCAAATCTATGGTACAGCATCTGAAACAAATCTAAAATCACTGGAAAGGATACAACTAAGTGCAGCTAGAATTATTACAGGTCTTCGAAATACCTGCCCTAACGATATTGTACTTTACGAGGCAGACATTATGCCCTTAAAGGATAGAAGAAGCTACAATCTGCCAAAATATATAAACAAAATCAAGAGTTATGGAAACAAACACAGAACTTCCAATTACATACTTAATTGGGAATCCAATCTAAGACTCAAAAAAGAAGGTCCTCTCCACCTGGCCAAAAGAAATGGATTTTTAAAATTTAAAGTAGAAAAAAATTATTTAGCAGAAAAAATTTCTCCATGCGAACCACTACAAAATGTTATTTTTAATGACACTTTAAATGAACCCACCAACAAACAATACCAAAATCCAGAATACTTAAAACAATTATCATTAGAAATAATTAATAACATTCCTAAAAATGCAATAACTATTTATACCGATGGTAGCAGAGATGAGTTGGGACACACTGGCAGTGGCTGTCTCATCAAAACTACAAATGGCATTGAGAAAATGAACAGAAGAAACCCAGATTTTTGCTCAGTCTTCAGATCAGAACTTATAGCCATCTATGAAGCCTTAAAATCCATCAGAAATACTAATTATCAAGATATCTGGATTCTTACTGATAGTAGAAGTGCCATACAACACTTGGGTCACACAGGGGAACTCAGAGACAAAGTAAGCAGGAACATAATTGGTTATCTCCAAAAACTCTCAAAAACCTCAAAAATTCACCTTCAATGGATACCCTCACATGTTGGAATTGAAGGCAATGAAGCTGCTGATGTTCTAGCGAAAAAAGGCACAAAAGAACCCTTGCCACAGAAAAATAAACCTACTTTTAAAGAAATAGAAACAGTAGCCAAAACAAAAATAAACAAGAACTGGAGGATCCCACCTAAGCACAGTTGGTACAGTGGAGTGAACCCAGGAGGAGCTCTAAACATCAGAAATAGACAGCATCAAACAACACTAACAAGATTTAGAACAGGCCATCTCAAACCATTGAAGATAGAAAATAATAACAAAATCTACCCCACTTGCCCAAAATGTAGCTTGTCACCTGCAGCTCCAGAACACATTTTGGCTTGCATTAGATGCACTAAACAGGACCTTTGGGAGAGGCCGCTGCTCATCATAAAACAGCTCGAGGAGCATGAACTCATGGAATTCGTGTAATCTTTACACAAGGGGATAAGAAACAACAACAACAACATAAAAATACAAGGTGAACCCCTGTCACCTTATCTATTTATCCTTTTTCTAAACTACTTGGTTTCTCTGTACGATGACGCTGATTTGCCAAGTATTTATTTACCAAATTATGGAAATATACATCTCCTTCTGTTCGCAGACGACATCGTACTTCTCGGAGAATCCAAGATAAATTTACAAAAAAATATCAATGTACTCAGAAAATACTTCGAAGATAATTTTTTAACGCTGAACCAGAGCAAATCAAAGGTTATGGTGTTTAGAAATGGAGATCGAAAGGCCCGATCGAATGTTTGGTTCTGGGGACAATTACCTCTCACTATAACATCTAAATACACGTATCTGGGTTACCAGCTGACAGCGTCAAACTCAACTCAACAGGCGGCAAAGCATTTTGAAAACAAGGCGCTAAATGCTATTAATGCGGTCTGGGCAATATCGACTAAAATAAGAATCAATTCTATCAGAGATCCTCACTCAAGCTTCTAGACTCAATGGCTCTGTCAACCTTGCTCTACGCAGCTCAAATTTGGGCAAACAACCAAAAAAACTTGGTTGACAGGGTACAAGACAATTTCTTACGGAGACTTCTAAATTTACCCAGATATACTCCTGGTTTTATTCTATGTATGGAGTGCGGAAGAACGTCACTGCGAGTTACGGTCTGAAACTTACACTCGGGTTCTGGCTTAGAATTCTAAAAATGAACAGCAGCCGACTCCCCCATATATGCTTAGCTCAACTATATGAGATATCAAGAAATAGAAATATATATATTGGACTTGCGGAAAGTTTGGCCAACATACTCAACTCAACAGGATTTTCTTGGTTAATTAACTGCAACGATGCAAGGATTATCCGGCAAGAAATATCTTTAATAACTAAAATTGCAATAGAACAATCTATTCAAAGTGACCAGACAAAAATAGAGAATTCTAAATTCTACCCTCACTATAAGTATTTACACAGTTCATTCCGAATTGAAAACTATTTACTTAGCAACTTTCCATTCCCAGTAAAACGCTATATCGCAGAGAATACTATATTCGTTTTTCAAGGAAAACCATACAAACATTTTCAAAGAGGGTGATAAGATTTGTGATCTCTTCAAAGAAAATATGGAAACTGAACTATCTCATTATATCTATGAATGCCAAGATATTAGTGAGGAGAGAAGGACATTCTTTTCAATGGTAGACACCAGCCAACTTAGGGCTATCCAAATGATGTTAACCAGTGCCCAAACAAGCAGACTAGTTGCTCAGGCCCTATATAATTTTTACAAGGCAGTAGGTGTAAAGAGGGAGAAAAGAGAACTTGGAAGCTATTGTTCTTACACCTCAGAATGATGACGAAACATCGAGGGCCATCGTGTTGGTCGACGATGAGATTGCGGAGCTGGTAATATGGATGGCTGTGCTGGAGTAAACCTCCTTTTTTGTGTCTGGATGCTATATTTATGGCGAACTAAATAACTTAGTCCCTATTTCTGCTCCGCGCTTATGGAATTGAAGACTTGGGGCGATGGCGTCGACCTTTCATATTAAATCTTACTTTTCCTTATTACTAATAATTGTATATAGTTGCGGAACTACTGGTTTCCTGTGCTGCTCTTTTCCTGATATTGCACCTTGTACGGAGAATCTTATAAGACTAATGTCTTAATAAAGGCTTTGTGTGTGTGTATTAATTAATTGTTATAATTTATGTTTTTTTGTCTAAATAAAATTGTCAAATAAAACCAAATGAACTTTTTTCTTTACAACCCAATAAAAAAGGGGAGACATATCATAGATAAATACTTGCAGTAATATAACTTTGGTATTAAAAGCAATTGTTAAATACATATTGTAGAAAGGTTTCTGTCACAACTGAAGTTTTTTTTAAAAGTCTTGATTTAAGATGAAATCAGGGGATCTGCGGTAAATCTGATTTGGTCTTGAATAGACTAGGTCATTTTTCTCTTAAATTTCTAATAAAATTGTATCTAAAACTCTGGATAAGAAAATCTTTAATTTGTCTGAGCTTTTTGGTCTTACAGCCAGGTTTGAACATATATCCACACCACTTTAAACAGCTTCATATATCAAGTTAAATCATAGCTTAAAATTTAGCTCGTTCTTCATACAGATAAACCTCTTTGTAATTGACACCAAGTTGCCTAGAGCCAAAGTGTCCTTTAGGGAGATGTATTTATTTATTTATTTATTTATTTAATACAAAACACACGCTATATCCTATGTGGATATTTGCATGTAAATGTTTAGTCTATTTTATGTATGTTGTTTTTAAATATATATACAAATTATTTATAGTTTTAGAGAGAGAGAGTGAAAGTTATTTAAATTTACATTTTAGATAAATAAATTATACAAGAAATAAAGGTTATTTACACACATTTTATCAAAAGTCCAATATATCTTTAGAATTACAACCACTAAACCAGTGGCACAAATATAGAACATCCCATATATAAAAAAAAAAATATAATAATAACAGCAATAAAAAAACTATACAAATTAAAACTAGAAATTTCAATTCTTAAAGTAATTCAAGTCCACGGCATTTGAGATAGAGTCTACAGAATTTTTTAAATTTTCTATATTCTTCTTTACTGGAAACCATTTGGCTTAAACTAGAACTGTTCATTTGACATTGTACTCTCAAATCTGCAACAAGTGGGCACCAGATTAAAATATGCTCAGGGTTGTGATCTTCTTGGTCACATAAGCAGATTGAAGAATCAATTCTGCCAATTCTGTATAAGTATGTGTTAAAGTCTCCATGCCCCGTAAAGAATTGTATATTATAAAATTTTGGCTGGATAAATTAGGGTAATCTTGAGTTTTCGAAAAATTCTCTGAAATTATCATTTGAATCTTCATAGTATTTTTGATTTTTTTCATTTATAAAGTTAGATATTATCATTCTTTTTGCTGGATCATTTCTATTATAATCTATTTCAACTTTAAGTATGTTTGACAAGATTAAATCCGTAAATTTAGGTATTCTTCAAAGAACATGTGTACAATTTGAAGATGTATTATAAGCATGTATACAGTTTCTATTCATGATGAAATTGTGAAAAAGTATTATAATTACAATTATATTCTCACAATGAGTATCTTTTTTTTTTTTTTTATAATTGTAATTATAATCATGTATACAGTGTTAAAGAATTTTATACTGTAGTGAATCCAATTTGTTTTTAGATCTCGTGTTTATATATGGGTACCAGATTGTTGAATCCTAAGTTATTGTGCTTCTAAATAAGTTCTTATATAATGTTAATGATCGCCTACTATCCAATCCCAACGATTTCTTTGTTAAACCAAGAAGATATCCACTAGCTCTAGTTGTTTTTGCAATAACTCTGTCGATGTTAGGCATAAAATTTAATTTGTTCTTGTGTCGGTGATTCTTGAAAGTCAATCCTAGTATTTTTAGGTTTTCAACCGGTTTGACAAGATTATCATGCAAGTTAATTACATCCTTTTTGCAATTGAATAAATATAAGATCTTTGTTTTCTGTCTTGATATTTTAAATTTGTTGTTTTCACAACACATTTATTTTTCCTATTGAATTTTCAATTGTAATCTTAAGATTTGTTATATCTGTATTCCAACATATTACCGTTAAATCATCTGCATATCCTATAATTTCGCTATTAGATTCCTCAAAGTTGATTAATAGATCATTCATTATGATGTTCCAAATTGTCGGAGATAAGGGTCCTCCTGCGGACATCCTTTACTTAGTTTTTTGGTGAATTCATTCGAAGAGTACCTAAATCTTATTTTCCAATTAGTGAAGTAGGATTTCATGAGTTTTATTATTGATGCTTGTATATTATCCTCATTGAGTCTTTTTAACACCATTGGCCACCAGGTATTGTCAAAAGCTCCACTAATATCTATTGCAATTATAACCGTATACTTCTTGGCTTTGTGTTCTAATGCAGTGTGAATTATTTCAGTTAATGCAGTTATGGTTGATCGAGATTTTGTAAAACCATGTTGACGATTACTGAATAATTTCATTTCCTCGTAGAATTTGATGGTTTTGTTGTTTATTATTTTTTCAAAATTTTTTGAAAGATTTGAATTTAGACAAAGAGGTCGATAGCTGCCACAATCTTTATAATCTTTATAATTGGATTTACCCGGCTTTGGGATTATCAATGCCTCTGCTCTTTTCTATTCATCAGGAAAGTAACTCATATCCAGACACTTCTGTTAAATTTTAGTTAATAGTGGTACCGCGAATTTTTTTGCGTGTATTATCATATTATTAGAAATGTTATCTATTCCTGAAGATTTTTTCGGATTCATGTATCCTCTTACCAGTGTTTCTAATTAGTTAAAATGGCAATTTGGCGATGGAAACTTTCCTTTTAGAGAGATGTCCTTTCATGGAGGTTATATTGTATTCAGCACCATGATGACATATAAAAAAGTAATAATATTAAAAAAAAGTCAAAGGATCCAAGAGACCAATTTCAAAGAGATAAATTTTTGTGAACCATGAAGCTAGAGTCCTTAGTGAGGGTCAAAGAAAGGAGGATGATTTTCAATACATACTCTGGTACTGAGAAGTCACAGAGAGAAAAATTAGTCATTAATGCCACCCTTTGAATCCCTCAGCATCAATTTTGCAATGGAGTTTTCCAAAGTGAAAATACAAACATGATAAATGATGGATAACTTATTGATGAACCGAAAGACCATCTTAAGTAGTCAAGAATGGCAGTCACATCCATGGCTTCATACTGTGTATTTGTGCTTTTATAAATGGCATACATCTCATTCAAATTTACTTTCTAAATTTACAAATTTCATTATATATAAATATGAAAAGAGAATTTTTAAAAATTGATTTGAAAATATTATGGCGGATGTGTATTAGGTCAAAAACTATATTTCATTAAAATCTCTCTTTCATATATATATATATATATTTGTAAATAATAATAAAAGGAACTTTAACTACCAAAAATAACAAATCATAAACATCAATTAAAATAATAAAATACAGTAGAACCTCTCTGTAACAGACACTTAGTTGCAGAGCCAAAGTGTTCTTTAGGGAGACATGTCCTCTTACTGGAGAGTTGCTAATTACTAAAAAGGGTCATTTTGGCAATGAAAACTGTCCTTTATAGAGAAGTGTTCTCTCAAGGAGGTTCTACTGTAATGTAAGAAATCTATCAACAACGTCAGGGTCAGGTCTAGGGAGTCACCATACTTGGAGAACTTTCAATCTCATGATGAGGAATTTTTGAAGCTTTGACATTCTTTTTTTTTTTATTGGCTGAAAGAGTAATAATTTAATAATTATTATATAAATAATTTGATAATTTAAAATATATATATTTTTTTAAACACAAGGCAATAACACAATCCAAATAAATAAATAGTGTGCGATGTTTCGGTAACAGCATTGTTACCATCTTCAGACAAAAGTACAGAATGAGAAATTTTACCACAGAATGTTTTGAATAATTACTATTATCAAGTGTATAAACATTTTAACAGATAAGAAGAATATAGTTTTGTGAGAAACACAGAATATTATTCTTAGAATTAAAAGTGGAAAATTATGTGTTTCTCAGAAAACTATCTTCTTTTTATCTGCTATCTTGTTTATCTACTTGATAATAGTAACTATTTAAAACATGCTGTGGTAAAATTTCTTATTCATTGGGGCTCAAAAATCATCTATTTTGGGAAATAATGATATTTCCAAATTTCTCATTCAGTTCTTTCGTCTGAAGATGGTAACAACGCTGTTACCGAAACATCACACACTATTTATTTATTTGAATTTGGTCCTATTACCTTGTGTTTATAATCTATAATTCAAATTGTGCATTATCAAAAATATATTTTTGTTATAAAGTGTTTTTGCTGAAATAAAAAAAAAAAAAAACGTTTTAAAATGGCTGCTCTAGAACCTATTTTTGCTGACATTGCCTAAACATTTTGAAGAGGTAACTGTTTGGGGAAAGGGTGTTGTATTGGGTTATAATTTTTTTAATAGTCATTTTCAAAGTAAACCACCCTAGGAAGGTTACTTTAGAAGTGACCACTCTGTTGACAGATTTTAATATATATATATTATAATGTATAATATATATACAGTTAAACCTGTCTATAGAGCCCCCTCTTGGGACTCACTAAAATAGGGTGCAATAGACAGGTCACTTTTAATGTAAATCGCATCGTACTACGTATTTAAAATCGGGCGCTATAGAGAGGAAGACGCTATTAAGAGGGGGCACTATAGACAGGTTTAACTGTATATATATATATATATATATATAGTAGAACTTCCCGGTAAAGGACACCTAATTGCAGAGCCAAAGTGTCCTTTAGGGAGAGGTGTCCTCTTACTGGAGAGTTACTAAATAGTAAAAAATGGTTATTTTGCAAATGAAACTGTCCTTTGTAGAGAGGTGTCCTCTAGCACGAGTGTCCTTTCATGGAGGTTCTACTGTATATAAATATAATAAAAACAATATATATAAAACATAATTCTTATTCATTTAATAAAAAGTATTAGATTAAATATTTATCTACAATTATATATAATTTTTGAAATTTCAACAAAAAATACAAAAAGGTTAAAACAATCCATTGCATTTGTATAAATATAAAGAAAATATAAGAAGGTAAACAGTTTATATCACAATACTGAAAAATATCAATAAGGGATTATGTGTTAAACTAATCAGTGAAAATATTGATGTTTAAAAATGAGAGTTGTGTGTGTATACAGAAGAGCATTTAACAAAGGAGAATGTAAAAGTTCTCCAGTTTCATTCTTTGCAGTAAAATCATTATAATAAAATACAAATTACTTTGACATTTTTTAGAATAGTAAACATAACAAAAACTAGACTATAGTAGAAATAAGTTAAAAAAAAAAAGATGATCTACATATAAAGGAGTAAATAATTCTCATTGCTAAAAGTTCAAGATATAAACAAGAGGGTATGTGGCATAAAAGAGCTCAGTAAATATGCAAATTATATGGGGCAAGGTACTTGATGTGGCACAGGCTGGAATGAAAGTTCCATCAACGACTCTGAGACTGGGCAAACCTGAACACATCATCACATTTATATTGCAATTAAAATATCTATAAATATTCACAGCTCCTATCAAAGGAACAATTTTAATTGTTTGAAACTCAAAAAAATTTAGTATTTGTATCACCATGCAAAACTCTTGCTCAAATTTATTTCATTTTTGTTAATCTCATTTTCCCATTTACAAAATCAGTGTTGCTATAGGGATGCTCATTGATTAATATTTTATTCATCTACCTGTCTATTATGCTTTTTTTTACTTATCCAAAAAAAATCCAAAATATCCAATATATGGGGGACATGGTTAGTGACTGTGTTTTACTATAATATGTCAGATATCTAGGCATATAGAAAGCAATTGGATGTTGTACTATTAGGTTTTAAGAGTAGGGTTTCTTTTAGTTACTAGTGAAATTTGAATTGTGCAAAATCAGGAGCAATTTTGAAGTAAATTTTATCCCTTAAGAAAAAGTGCTTATAATGTGTAATTCAATCATTGGTTCTGGTTATTGAAAATCAGCAGTGAATGCCCAAACACTACCAGGCAATAATTAGATGTGCTATTTCTGTGCCTGATCTAAGTTAAAGCATGCTTTCTCAAATAAACAAAAAGATCAATTACAAAAGTTGTGTGTGCATGCATGTATGTTATATTGTGTCCTTACATTACATGTGTAGGTGTAATGATATAAATTCAACTTGTTGCTGCGCATTTTGACTCTCTTTCTCTCTGTGGTGGTGGTGGAGTCTTTCCCAAGGTAGGCGCTACCAATGAAGACCTTCTATATATATATATATGTATATTTATCAATTTTTATTTTACATTTTTTATTTTTTTATCTATTTATCCTTATATTTAATCTTATTTATTTATATTTAACCTTATATAATATTGTATGAACATTGATATAAAATTTCAATCTCAATCTCTCTCCAGTCATTAAACCAAAGTACTCTCATTAGTCAGCAGAAAAATTATAATTGAAACATCATATGTACCCTTTTTAACTTGGATTTTTTACTCTTTAATCCTAATTTTCCATTATAAAAAAAATTCTGTGTATATCAGTGACTTGAAAGCAATATTTTCTCCTTTTTTTTGCCTCCCACAAATATAGGATTCGTATATAGAATTGGAAGTATATCTACCAATATACACTGTAATTATATACTATATACTTTTAGTAGTATATACACTGTGCAATACATATATATTTGTCTGGAAATTTTGACGGGAGGAAATTGGTCTAGAAATCAACGGTCGTCTCTCCCGTCAAATTTAACGGCCAAACTAGATGCAATCTATTGACTGTTGCTGCAAACTAGCAGCCTTGGGTCGGTGACAAAGCCACAACTCCAGATTTGGTCTCCAGGTGGACACTTTACAGTTGGCCTGCTGTGGCTTTGTCAACAACCTGAGGGTGCTAGTTTGGATGCTAAATTTGACAAGAGAGGTGATCTTTGATTTTATATATTTGTCTGTAGTAGTTCCATTTTGTGTGTTGCAAATAAAAATAAACTGGGATTGTTACCGAGGGGCAAGGGCATGGTTGTAGCACCGGAGATGGGAGCAGAGACGGAAAGCTTCCCTATGGCCTGATCGTAGGGCACCGTGCACAGTGGAGAAAAACTCCACATCAGTGGCTTCTCCAGCAAAGAGAACTCTTGGAACCTGGAATGTCAGTAAGCATTCAATGTAGATAAACTGGGCAGTATGTCAACAGCAGTCAATACCTAGATATGTTATTAAGACCACAGTAGTCAATAAATAGAAACTGGGTGAGTACTCTCTAACTTCTTTAAATGTGTGCATGCTTTCAAATGGCAAACTGTTGAGAGTTTTCCTATTGTATAAAAATTATTTTATTGCAAATAATTATTATATTTTTCTCTAAAAAAATAACCGTTTGTTCTACGTATATGCTTTGGTATATCTAAATTAAACAGCATCTTCATTTTTTAGTGATGCACATTTTAGTTCAGATCCAATTGGAAATTTACCATTGAAATTTTTCAGAACGATTGCATAGGACTTCAAAGAAGGAAAACAAATGCTAAATTCCAAGTTCCTATTTTAAACCTCCTTGAGAATTTGAGCAAAAAAACAACTTGTCTAAAATATCACCATTTTATAAATTCTCATATCTTTTTATGATCTTTAAAAATGCAAGTTTATTGTCTTAAAATAAGCTCTGATCTACATCAAGTAATTATACATATTTCATTCAAATGGGTCAAATGGTATTTAAAAAATATGGCCCATTATAATATGTTCCCAAATACAGTAAAACCCCGCTAATACGAACCCTGGATATAACGAACCTTCCCTTATAACGAACCCACGCCGATTCCCAATTCCATTCCATTGAAAATACCATCGTTATAATGAACTTTGCGATTTTTAGAATAACAAACTACCCCTATAACGAACCGATTTCCGGTCCCAAAAATAATAAAATCTATTTAAAATACTATGCTTATAACGAACTTAGACCCTTTGGCAGAGCTGACTGCTATAGGGCGCGTCCCCATGTGGCGGATAGGGGAACGACCTTCAGATATGAAGGCCAGCTGCGAAACAAGCAGAATAACTCTGACAAATAAGCAGTCGCGGACCAACAGCTGCATTGTTAAAAGAGGAGTAGACCTCTTTAAAAATCCTGACTTCAACTGACCCGGTTGATGGACCTCAGCAAGGGTCCCACTCCAGGGATACGGAGGAGCTGCGTCTGTACTCATGTTAGAGTCTGCAGCAAAGGCGTCTGCTTCCATGTTAGGAACGGCCTCGAACTACAGGCAAAGTCAGACTTTCACCATAGTGTGCCTGGATCATGGTGCCATGATCAACGAAAGCTGCACCCCTACACCCCATTCCATGAGATCATGGAATTCGTGCAATCTTTACACAAGGGGATAAGAAACAACAACAACAACAACACGAACTTAGAATTGTAATTTAAAAAAAAAAAATTAAAACAACCAAATTTTGAGCATGTTTCAGCTCGCGGATCGCGATTTCAAAACAATAAATTTAGCGGCATTGTTTGTTTTGAATTTTGCACTTTATTTTGTTGTATGTTGTATAAATTTTAACACATTATACTTTTTATTAAATAGAATATATTTTCATCCATTAAATTTGAAATATAAAAATACAAATAGCTTCCAAAATGAAGAAAACAAAGGCATTTTAAAAACAAAAGCGTTATTACTTAAAAAAAAAAGGCCATTTTCAGAACTTTCAAAGTGAAACAACACAGGCAATATGTTAAGAACATTAAAATATGAGAATATAACTTTTCTATTATGAAAGATAAAATATAAAGCTATTAAAAATTGCTACAAAGAGGAATCAACCTCAACTTTTGCCGCGATCTCGATCGTACGTTTTAGGGCTAAAAAAAAAAAATCCAAATAAATGGTCCCGTGATCAAACAAAAACTATTTTTATGCCATTAACTATGGTGATTTTAAAGTCAGCAATGTTTTGCATGACAGGTTTAAAAAAAAAACGAAATCTAGACCTAGAAGAATATGTGGGAAAATGAAATGGAAGAAAAACATCAACTTTATTTGAATGGTGCAATGCTTGAAGAATGCTTTGAAGCAACAAGGTGTTAGAGCCATTTTTCCAAGTAAATAATGTATTATATAATGTGATAATGATGTTTTAAAATCATTTTATATCTTTGAATATCTCGATATATATAAAAATGAATGTTTGTCTGTCTGTATGTCCGGTATACAAATTCGCAGTATTTCACTAATTCAAACCAAAATTTCCATACAAAGGTAAAAGAATATGGGGAAGACGATAGGCAATTTAAAAAAAATATATAAATCAATTATTAAAACTATATATTTTAGTCAGAAAATGATGATGACGATATTGTTGTATCATGTTTGATTATTAGATACATAGTTATATCGGGAAAAATTCCATAAAGCAGAGACCACGGGTGAAACCAGTTCATTATTTTGTGCGCAGGAACGAAATTCTAACAGAAAAACATTCATTCGAGCAGAAAACAAAAGCCAGATCATCTTTCTATAAAAATATCGCTTCTCAGACACAAAATTTAGAGCGGGACGTTTCACAAAAGTGACATCCACGGTGCCAATTTATAATTGTAATGAATATTATTCGAATAAAAACATTTAATCGGGAAAACCCTGGGCGTTGCCCGGGTCATTCGAGCTAGTATCTCTATATATATAAAAATGAATGTTTGTATGTCTGTCTGCATGTCCGGTATACAAATTTGCAGTAGTTCACTAATTCAAACCAAAATTTCCATACATAGGTAAAAAAATACTGGGAAGACGATAGGCTATTTTAAAAATATATAAATCAATTATTAAAACTATATATTTTTATTCAGAAAATGATGATGACGATATTGCGCTGTATCATGTTTGATTATCAGCTACAAAATTATATCGGGAAAATATTAATATATCTCTATATATATATAAATGAATGTTTGTATGTCTGTCTGTATGTCCGGTATACAAATTTGCAGTAGTTCACTAATTCAAACCAAAATTTCCATACATAGGTGAAAAAATAAGGGGAAGACGATAGGCTATCTTTAAAAATATATAAATCAATTATTAAAACTATATATTTTTATTCAGAAAATGATGATGACGATATTGCTGTATCATGTTTGATTATCAGCTACAAAATTATATCGGGAAAATATTAATATCTCTTCTCTATATACATAAAAATGAATGTTTGTATGTCTGTCTGTATGTCCGGTATACAAATTCGCAGTAGTTCACTAATTCAAACCAAAATTTCCATACATAGGTAAAAAAATACGGGGAAGACGATAGGCTATTTTAAAAAATATATAAATCAATTATTAAAACTATATATTTTTATTCAGAAAATGATGATGACGATATTGCTATATCATGTTTGATTACACTGGTCAACAAGATTTTTGCACAAGAGAACCTGATTATGTTTCTAGTGTAACTTTTCATGCTGAACTCAAAAATCTAATCAGAAATTTCCCATCACCTATGGTTTTTGCGTGACGGTCTTTTTTTAGTATTGGGATAAAGACACTAAAAATTGCAAACAATGTCACGTAACTGGTTTATCAAAAAATATTTTTCTTTGTCCACAAAGAAATAGCATCTTATCTACATGTCCTGAATCCAAATATACCATTAGTTTTTTTTCTATTACACAATATTTCTGAGATACACCTACTTGAATTTGGAAATATTGTTAATATATAGGCATATATGAACGAAACATATTTATTATTGAAATGCAGTGACAGTGGATTTTCTTCTATACTTTGCTTGTGGTAGATCCCTCTTGAGTGCCCAGCAGTCGTCGGCAAGCATAGCGGGACTCCATTTACCTTGGTACCGCTTCTCCATGCTTGATATAGCTTGATGAAACCTCTCACCATGCTCATCGCTAACTGCGCCAAGATTGTCTGGAAAAAAATCTAGATGTGAATGCAAGAAATGGATCTTGAGGGACATGTTACATCCCAGTGCCTTGTAGGAAAGCAACAGATCATTAACTATGTCTCGGTAATTTTCAACCTTGACACTTCCTAAGAAGTTTTTGCAAACGTTTCTAAAGGAATTTCATGCTGCTGCTTAAACTTCATTCAAACTATTTTGAAAATTTCCATCCTGCTGCAATTCTCAAATCTGAAGTCCAACAAAAATGCCTTCTTTAATCTTCGCTTCACTTATACTAGAAAATTTTTGTTTTAGGTAGGCAAATCCACTGGCATTTCGATCCATTGCCTTGATAAAGTTCTTCATTAATCCCAGTTTAATATGTAATGGTGGTAAGTAAATATTTTCTGAATCGATCAGGGGTAGATTTGCAATATTTTTATATCCTGGAGTAAAGATTTTACGGTTTGGCCATATTTTTTTAATGTAATGCCTTTCCCTATCTCTGCTATCCCACTCACACAGAAAACAACAAAATTTTGTATATCCAAGCTGTAATCCACGCAAGAGAGCAACGACTTTCAAATCGCTGCATATTTTCCAACCGTATCTTTCATATTCTATCTTTTTCAAAAGCAGTTTGATGTTTTCGTAAGTCTCTTTCATGTTGGATGCATGTATTTATCCCAATACAAAAAAAAGATCGTCAGGCAAAAACCATGGGTGATGGGAAATTTCTGATTAGAATTTTGAGTTCAGCATAAAAAGTTACACTAGAAACACCATCAGGTTCTCTTGTGCAAAAAAAAAAGTTTTTTTTGTAGACCTGTGTTATCAGCTACAAAATTATATCGGGAAAATATTAATATCTCTTCTCTATATATATAAAAATGAATGTTTGTATGTCTGTCTGTATGTCCGGTATACAAATTCGCAGTAGTTCACTAATTCAAACCAAAATTTCCATACATAGGTAAAAAAATACGGGTAAGACGATAGGCTATTTTAAAAAATATATAAATCAATTATTAAAACTATATATTTTTATTCAGAAAATGATGATGACGATATTGCTGTATCATGTTTGATTATCAGCTACAAAATTATATCGGGAAAATATTAATATATCTCTATATATATAAAAATGAATGTTTGTATGTCTGTCTGTATGTCCGGTATACAAATTTGCAGTAGTTCACTAATTCAAACCAAAATTTCCATACATAGGTAAAAAAATACGGGGAAGACGATAGGCTATTTTAAAAAATATATAAATCAATTATTAAAACTATATATTTTTATTCAGAAAATGATGATGACGATATTGCTGTATCATGTTTGATTATCAGCTACAAAATTATATCGGGAAAATATTAATATATCTCTATATATATAATAATGAATGTTTGTATGTCTGTCTGTATGTCCGGTATACAAATTCGCAGTAGTTCACTAATTCAAACCAAAATTTCCATAAATAGGTAAAAAAAATACGGGGAAGACGATAGGCTATTTTAAAAAATATATATAAATCAATTATTAAAACTATATATTTTAATTCAGAAAATGATGATGACGATATTGCTGTATCATGTTTGATTATCAGCTACAAAATTATATCGGGAAAATATTAATATCTCTTCTCTCTATATATAAAAATGAATGTTTGTATGTCTGTCTGTATGTCCAGTATACAAATTCGCAGTAGTTCACTAATTCAAACCAAAATTTCCATACATTGGTAAAAAAATACGGGGAAGACGATAGGCTATTTTAAAAAATATATAAATCAATTATTAAAACTATATATTTTTATTCAGAAAATGATGATGACGATATTGCTGTATCATGTTTGATTATCAGATACAAAATTATATCGGGAAAAATTCCAAAAAGCAGAGACCACGGGTGAAACCAGTTCATTATTTTGTACGCAGGAACAAAATTCTAACAGAAAAACATTCATTCGAGCAGAAAACAAAAGCTAGATCATCTTTCTATAAAAATATCGCTTCTCAGACACAAAGTTTGGAGCGGGACGTTTCACAAGAGTGACATCCACGGCGCCAATTTATAATTATAACAAATAGTATTTGAATAAAAACATTTAATCGGGTAAAACCCGGGCGTTGCCCGGGTCATTCGGCTAGTATTTAATAAAACTTTGCCTAGAATTTGTCTTGATTTTTAAATTAGACATAGAGGTACATGTATGTTAATGATAAGAAGAACCTATCATCTAATGATTACTATTATTATTCAGTATTAATGTAAGGAAATTGGTCAATTAAGGGAATTAAAACAAAGTGACCACTATTAGGAAGAAGCCTCTTCCAGTGTGTATGGCTGTCCTTTAATTATACGGTCTAAAAATTTTGAAAAGTAAAAAAAAAAATAGCCAAACCGTGGCTATAGTGAACCAAATAGAGAACTATAGAGGGGTTTTACTGTATTAAATTTCCATCTCAGGTGAGCAAGATAAATCCTGAACTAGTCTAATTTATATATGACACTTTTATCTAACTTAAATAGAAATGAGGGGGAAAGGTGGCAGTGTCATCATATATATATTAAAAGAATAAATAAAAAGAAAAATTGTGTGAAACATTATCTTTTAATATAATCAGTTTTTAGATTTATTCACATTTAAGTATAGTTAAAAATCTATTAGTGAAACATGTAGTTTGCACATACTTTATTTTTTTGCCTTTTTTAAAGATAAAGATTTAATAAGGCTTAGAACTGGCTAATGAAATTCATAGAACAGGCTAATGTACTAATTATTACACTGGTTAAACAAGATTTTTGCACAAGAGAACCTGATTATGTTTCTAGTGTAACTTTTCATGCTGAACTCAAAAATCAAATCAGAAATTTCCCATCACCTATGGTTTTTGCGTGACGGTCTTTTTTTATTATTGGGATAAATACAGTAAAAAATGCAAACAATGTTACGTAAGCAGTTTTGCATAACCCTTATTACATTACACTGGTTTATCAAAAAATATTTTTCTTTGCCCACAAAGAAATAGCATCTTATCTACATGTCCTGAATCCAAATATACCATTAGTTTTTTCTATTACACAATATTTCTGAGATACATCTACTTGAAATTTGGAAATATTGTTAATATTGTTAATATATTTATTTATTGAAAAGCAGTGACAGTGGATTTTCTTCTATACTTTGCTTGTGGTAGATCCCTCTTGAGTGTCCAGCAGTAGTCGACAAGCATAGCGGGACTCCATTTACCTTGGTACCGCTTCTCCATGCTTGATATATCTTGATGAAACCTTCACCATGCTCATCGCTAACTGCGCCAAAATTGTCTGGAGAGAAATCTAGATTTGAATGCAGGAAATGGATCTTGAGGGACATGTTACATCCCAGTGCCTTGTAGGAAAGCAACAGATCATTAACTATGTCTCGGTAATTTTCAACCTTGACACTTCCTAAGAAGTTTTTGCAAACGTTTCTAAAGGAATTTCATGGTGCTGCTTCAACTTCATTCAAACTATTTTGAAAATTTCCATCCTGCTGCAATTCTCGAATCTGAGGTCCAACGAAAATGCCTTCTTTAATCTTCGTTTCACTTATACTAGAACATTTTTGTTTTAGCTAGGCAAATCCCCACTGGCATTTCGATCCATTGTCTTTACAAAGTTCTTCGTTAATCCCAGTTTAATATGTAATGGTGGTAAGTAAATATTTTCTGAATCGATCAGGGGTAGATTTGCAATATGTTTATATCCTGGAGTAAAGATTTTACGGTTTGGCCAGATTTTTTTAATGTAATGCCTTTCCCTATCTCTGCTATCCCACTCACACAGAAAACAACAAAATTTTGTATATCCAAGCTGCAATCCACGCAAGAGAGCAACGACTTTCGATTCGCTGCATATTTTCCAACCGTATCTTTCATATTCTATCTTTTTCAAAAGCAGTTTAATGTTTTCGTAAGTCTCTTTCATGTTGGATGCATGTGCTATTGGCACTGATGGGAACTTATTTCCATTGTGAAGGAGAACAGCTTTCATACTAATTTTTGAAGAATCAATGAATAAACGCCACTCTTCTGTATCATGGTCATGACCAAGCGCTTCCATCAGACTAACATCATTGCAATATACTAAATCATTCTCTTGTGAAAAGAAGTCTTGAAATTCATCTTGACACTTGCGAAAAAAGCCTACTTTTGTGCCTTTATGCAGCAGATTCCAGCCTTTTAACCTAGAGCCTAAAAGTTCACTCTGTTTTTTGGATAAATCTAAATCACATACGAGGTCGTTTGAATCCCCTTGGGTTAATAAATGAGGTTCAGATAAAGCACCTGCTTCAAAATTTGTGTCATCCCACTGTTGCTCTCGTCTATCTGAATCATCGTCATTAAATATTACATTTTCAGGAGGCTGTGGAACAGGTAAAATATCACTATGAGGAACCGGTCTCATAGCAGAAGGCAAATCTGGATATTCAACTGATTGTCTTGATTTGGATGTAATACCTGTAGTTTTTGTCAAACAAAAATAACAGTCTGAAGAATGGTCTTTAGGTTCCCTCCATATCATTGGAACCGCAAAAGGCATATGACGTTCACCTTTAATCCACCCTGTAAGATGTCGAACACAAATTACACAACAATGGTGAGGAGCCCAAGTCTTATCTTGGTCACCGACTTTAAAGCCAAAATAAAGTTCATAGCACTTTTTGATGAGCGGTGTAAAGTTTCGCCTTTGAACTTTGAAAGTTAATTCCCCACAAATATAACAGAAAATATCAGGAATATTAATGTAACGCCTCGGCATATTGACACAGTCTAGTGCACACGATTTATAAAAGCAAATCGATAGAGAAGAATAAACTAATCACTTCAAATTTACCTGTCACTTCTGCTGCAAATCTATTAAACAAATCGTTAGGTTCAATTTAAATATATACAGTGGTACCTCGACATACGAGCGCCCCAACATACAAGTATTTCGAGATACGAGCCGATGAGCAAGTGATTTTTTGCTTTAAGTTACGAGCGAAATTCAAGATACGAGTTCGGTTCTGTAGTAACACGCAGTCGCGCCATCACGCGCACACCCAGAAACTGACGACTGAGGAGATACAAGAGTTACAGTCACAGCAGCATACTGAGGTTATGCAAGTAATTGGTTTTGAGGAGTCAGAGGAGGAGGTTATTTCTACAAGTGAGATAAAGGAGATCTTAGGAATGTGGGAGAGAGTTTCACAGTTCGTGGAAAAAAACACCCAGAAAAAGTTGCAACAGGTCGTGCATCTGACCTTTTTAATGACACTTGCCTAACTCATTTCCGGAACATTCTGAGAGGGAGGAAGAAACAAACCTCCTTTGACATGTTTTTTTCTAAACAGGTGAAAGCGAGAAAAATGTAGCGAAAAAGGCAAAGACCAGTGAGGATATCTAATTTATTTCTTTACATTCTCTTTTTTGTTTTTGTGCAATAAATATTTGATATTTATAAATACGTTTTTATTATTTAAAACCATGTAAAAAATAACTGGGGTGACATTTTGGAGGTTGGAATTTTATTAATGGTAGTTCAATTGTTTTGTATGGGGAAATTTGCTTCGAGATACGAGTAATTCAAGATACGAACAAGGTTGTGGAACGAATTAAACTCGTATGTCGAGGTACCACTGTATATTAAAACTGTTAATGAGCAAATAGCATTACAGAGCTTGTCGTTATTTTTGAGTTGAAAGCAAAACAGATTATAATATTATATAATAATAAATTATATATATTCAATTAAAATTTCAATAATTTGTTATTTAAATTAATATTTATGATTCTTAAAGAACAAAATTTGATTAATAACAAATAAAATAAAGCTTTTGGCTCCACATACCAACTCTTCTTGTCAAAAATAAAGCGCTAGCTTAGTTAATGATGTAACTTAAAAAATGCTTACGTAACATTGGTTGCATTTATTACTGTATTTATCCCAATACTAAAAAAAGACCATCAGGCAAAAACCATGGGTGATGGGAAATTTCTGACTAGATTTTTGAGTTCAGCATGAAAAGTTACACTAGAAACACCATCAGGTTCTCTTGTGCAAAAAAAAAAAAGTTTTTTTTTTGTAGACCTGTGTTATTATCCATTATATCTCTATGTTTTCTGAATGAATATTAACAGATATTCATGTTGAGGGAATGAGATATCCAGATTGTGCAACTAAAAGTTGCTGATAGCTTGCACCATCTGTCAGAATAAATATTTACAAAATGTTGATTTTTTAATCATTCTAGAATTAGCCTAGTCCCTTTTATGAATAATTAAGAAAGGCTAATCATATACATGTTTCAGACTGTAGGCCCTCATCAGCATGGTAGAAGTTGTACCTCATGACCAAAAAAGAGACTGCCTGACATGAGAGAATCTCTGATAAGAGACCACTTCCAGCATTTATAGGTCTTTCTATGTGTCTGCTATTCATTCCTCTCAACATTTTATCCATTGTAAATGTTTCCTAATCCAGTCTACTTGCTTGACATATTTTATTGGCAAACCCATTTCACACAATACTTCAGATACTTCTTAAAATATTAAATTATAAAATTATTATTTATTAAATAGTAAGACACAGGAGGTCAAAAGGTGTTTTACAGAAAATATGGAGAGACTTGCTAAATTAATTTTGGAGGGTAGCTGGAGACAAATGTATGCTCCAGGAACCTGGGTTAATAAAATATATCTTTGACACTATACCATATTTTCTTAAACTATTTATTAATAAGATTATAGGTATTAATGATGAGAAAGATAAAACTGCCTTTTAATATAGTTTTCAAGTCTTTTTACTCATATTTTTGGATATAAAATTGAAATGAAAAGTGAATAGAAAAATATTTGTCTAAAACTATCCCAGGGATTAAATGGAAAATTTGTGATATTTGCCACAGTAGTTTAGGAGTTTGAAGATAAACAGATACATTCATATTTTTGTAATAATGAGATGTTTGTTATATGCTTTCAATGAATTTATTTAAAAAACAACCTCCTTCTATCATCATACAGGCTCCTTACCTGGCATTGGCAACATTTTAGGTATATTGTAAAGACTCACCAGTCGAGTGCCGTGGATAGAGTAGAGCGGCTCTGAGAGCTCATGCACCTGTCTACGGCTGTAGCCCAGTGGCCTGTGGCTGTAGGCTCCCTGGATGTAGGGCTCTGACCGCCATTTTGATCTGGGGCAAGACCATGGGGTCAGTTGCATTTCACACTGACTTTATTTGAAGTGTCCTAAACCTAGGGTAATGTGTCATACTAAAGAATCAGTCAAGTTCCACAACAGTATGTTTGGCTTGCACGCGCAGGCTCACTCACCTGATGAGACTGGAAGGACCTATCAAATCTGGCTTGCCTAGGAAATGGCGCAGGATGTCAGTGCAAGCTGCCTTGATGTCTTCATCTGACTGCTGCTCCATCACCTCTGCCCCCTGACCCCCCACCCAGGCCACCAGCACTGAGGGGCAGCCCCGGACTCTGTCAAACCCAGAGATCCAATTGGTCCAGTCTGCCAGTCCCTGCAAACATCAGACCATATCTCAAAGTTATCACAGCCAGGAGGTTTCAGAAGTTTAAGCTGAGAGTGATTTGACCAAATCCACATTGTCTTTAAGCCATTTACATATAAGGTTAAAAGGATAAAAAGATACATATTATTTCAATTCTTAGATGTTATACACAGCCAAATTGCTTCAGTTGTGTTTTTGTGTTTTTAAGTATCAAATTTGATTAGCAACTATTTGTTCTTATCCACAACTTGCCTAGATCATGTTTGCATCTTTATTTTTAAAATGCCAAAAGAATTAATGAATCTGTCTCTCTCAAAAGTATAATTTTCTTTAGAAAAGATATGGGAAATGTGCAAGACAGCGTTGAGTGAATCTAAGCAAATATAGAAACTATGTGGCAGATTAATTTTGGGAAAAATTTAGTAGCAATGAATGGAATGAAGTCAAAAATAAAGAATCTTACCTTCCATCTGTTGGGACAGGTCCAAATGAGCTGGAACCCTAGATCCTGCTCCTCCCAGAAGGGCTCATCAAACTTGAGGTAGATCTTGTTGATGGTTCCAAAGCCCATCTTGTTGATGAGCTCTTGCTTTTTGAGTGGCAGGTGTGGCATGAAGAGATCTGGGGACTTCTGGAGGACTCGCACAGAGGAGGTAACAATAACATGTTCTGCAACAATCTGCTCCTCATTCTCACACTCCACCACTGGGGGACCTCCCCTCCAGTGGATGGTCTTTACTGGAGTGTTGAGCCTCAGGTCCATGGTGGAGTCCTGCTCAAGGAAGTCTATGATGCTCTGGAAGCCATTCTTGAAGTTTATTGTGTACTCCCCAGGACAGGCCAGCCATTCCGCATAACCCAGGGGTGATAGATCATTCAGGTTGTAGCAGGCGTTGTCAATCAACTCATAGCGCATGTACCAGTCAAAGATTCCCTTGAGATAGCTGCGAGTGGACTCAGTCAAGTCCTCTTGGGTGGAGATGTAGTACTCAAACTTGCGCTGGAATAGTTCCCCTACAGAGGGGTAGTCCACCATTAACTTCTCAATCTCCTCCTTGATGGTGTCCAGAGCCATGATGGTGGTGTCCACCAGGCTACTGGGAATGCGGTAGCCGGAGTCAGTGCAGAAATGGCCGCGGCCTTCCACTGAGTAGTCCTCCCGGGGATCCGAGAGCAGTCCATTGCGGCTGGCCAGCTCGTACAGTGGATTGCCCTGCTCCCCATGGACCCACTGAGCTCCCATCTCCAAGAGCTGATCATCTAGACATCCCTCTTGTGGTGAGTAAATTAAGCAGAGATAGAGAATTATTAAAGAAATTAAGATTAGCACAGTTTAAATTTGTGAAAAATAGTACAAAAGTGAAATTGTACTGGGATCTGGTGGATAAATTAATAAAAAAAAGGCATTTCCCGATCATGGAACTAAAATTTTCTGATGGTTTGCACCATCTGTTAGAATAAATATCAATTAATCGTTGATTTTTGCTTGATGTTTGCACCTTAAACATTTTTAATCATTCCAGAATTGGCCAAATACTCTTTCTTGATATTAATAGAAAAACTACCACATATATGTTTCAGGCTGTTGGCCCTCATCAGCGTGGGGCAAGTTGTACCTCAACGACCAAAAAATCTGGTCTTTGGGGCATCCTGAAAAACCATGAAACAGATACAGTAAAACCCCACTAATACGAACCCTGGATATAACGAACCTTCCCTTATAATGAACCCACGCCGATTCCCAATTCCATTCCATTGAAAATACCATTGTTATAACAAAATTTGCGATTTTTAGAAAACACGAACTACCCCTATAACGAACCTATTTTCGGTCCCAAAATAATAAAATCTATTTATAATACTATGCTTATAAAGAACTTAGAATTATGATTTAAAAAAAAATTATAATAAAACAAAATTTTGTGCATGTTTCAGCTCACGGATCGTGATTTCAAAACAATAAATTTAGCGGCATTGTTTGTTTTGATTTTTGGACTTTATTTTTGCTGTATGTTGTATAAATTTTTACACATTATACTTTTTATTAAATAGAATACCTTTGCATCCATTAAATTTGAAATATTGAAAATGTAAATGGCTTCCAAAATGAAGAAAACAAAGGCATTTTAAAAACAAAAACGTTATTTCTTTTAAAAAAAAGGCCATTTTCAAAACTTTTCAAAGTGAAACAACACAGGCAAAATGTTAAGAACATATTAAAATAAGCGACTATAACTTTCTATTATAAAAGATAAAATATAAAGCTATTAAAAATTGTTACAAAGAGGAATCAACCTCAACTCTCGCCCCAATCTAGATTGCACGTTTTAGGGCTAAAAAAAAAAAAAAAGTCCAAATAAACGGTCCCGTGATGAAACAAAAATTATTTTTATGCCATTAACTATGGTGATTTTAAAGTCAGCAATGTTTTGCATGACAGGTTAAAAAAAAAAAAAAACGAAATCTAGACCTAGAAAATATGTGGAAACATGAAATGGAAGAAAAACACTAACTTTATTTGAATGGTGCAATGCTTGAAGAGTGCTTTGAAGCAACAAGGTATTAGGGCCATTTTTTCAAGTAAACATTGTATTATATAATGTGATAATGATTTTTAAAAATAATTTTACATCTTTGAATATATATTTAATAAAACTTTGCCTAGGATTTGTTTTGATTTTCAAATTTGACATAGAGGTACATGTATGTTAATGATAAGAAGAACCTATCATCTAATGATTTCTATTATTATTCAGTATTAATGTAAGGAAATTGGTCAATTAAGGGAATTAAAACAAAGTGACACTATTAAGAGGCAGCTTCTTCTTGTGTGTATGGGCACCCTTTAATTATACGGTCTAAAAATTTTGAAAAGTAAAAAAAAAAAATAGCCAAACCGTGGCTATAGTGAACCAAAAGCTCTGTCCCATTGGGGTTCACTATAGAGGGGTTTTACTGTATTTGGGCCAGAAGGACGTGAATTTAAATTATTATTATATTTATTTTTGTTGTGTGTGTGTGTGTGGTGGTGGGCCCTTACACAAATTTTTGTCAATGTACTTTTGGCCATCTGTAATAAATTATATTACTTTTTATAATCAGAAGAATTTAAAATTATAATAATGAAGAAATATTTACTGTGAGATATACAAGGTATGTCCCATAAGTTCCCGAACTGGGTCCATAAAAAAATAAATAAATGAAAAATGTAAATAAATTTGACTGTTTATTAAAGAAAAAAATATCTAGAAACACAGTGGTACCAATATCGAGGCGGTACGTGCATGCATGCCAAGGTCATTCTAATTTATTTAAAGGTCACACCTAGCACTGCGGCGATTTTACGATGGAACAAAAATTGAAGCAGAGGATTTGCATAGAATTTTGTGTGAAACTTCAAATATCAGCAAGCAAAACTTTTGAAATGCTTAATAAAGCATTCCCCAATGACGCCCCAAAGAGAAAAACTGTTTTTGAATGGCATTCTAGATTTAAAGCTAGCAGAATTTCCATTGAAGATGATCCTCGTCAAGGACGCCCAAAATTTCAAAGGACTGATGAAAATGTGCAAAAAATCACCGATTTGATAAAGGAAAATCCTCAATCCACTTTGCTGGAGCTAGAGCAAGACACAGGCATCTCTAAAACAATGAATGGAAGGATCGTAACCGAAGATTTGAAGCTCAAAAAGACTCGGGCAAAATTCATCCCAAGATTCCTCACTAATGAGCAAAAACTGTGTCGGCTTGCAACCTGTGAGGACATGTTGGAAGTGACAAGAACGAATCCGGAATGGAAAGACAAGATAATCACAGGCGACGAGACATGGGCCTATGGCTATGACCTTGAAACCAAGCATCAATCTGCCGAGTGGAGAGGTCAGGGTGAGCCTAGACCCAAAAAATCCAGGATATTGAAATCCAGAAACAAGGTGTAGCTGGTCGCTTTTTTGGATAATAAGGGCATTGTTCATCACGAGTATCTTCCTACAGGTCAAACAGTTATTAAGAAAAGGTATTTGGGCATTCTTCGCCGTCTAAGGAAAGCGATTTGAAAAAATGGCCAGAAATGGACTAATGGTTACTGGATCCTACACCATGACAATGCCCGCCCTCACACAGCGCACTTGGTGACGAGTTTTTTGGCGAAAAATGGAACACAAATCCTACCTCAACCACCCTATTCCCCAGACATCGCACCAAATGACTTTTTCCTGTTCCCCAAACTTAAAGCAGTTCTAAAAGGAAGACATTTTGACACCAGGGATGACATGATAGAAAAATCGCTGTTGGAATTGAAGAGCATTCCAAAAGAGGCCTATAAAAACTGTTTCGACAATTGGGAGAAACGATGGCGCTGGTTCGTTGAAGCAAGGGGGGATTACTTTGAAAAGTTTTAATACATTTTTAAATAAAAATTCTTAACATTTTTTTTTATGGACCCAGTCCTGGAACTTATGGGACATACCTTGTATAATCTGCCATTAACATAGCCTTCCAGCATATTGCTGGGATTGCAATAGCTTTGTATATTAAGGTCAAATTTAACAAAAATATTAGAATTTAATTGTTAAGAGAGTGGTGGTTGACCAGTCCAGTTTATTATTTTCAATTATGTATGAATTATTATTATTACAGTAATTGCATAATTAGCTAACTTCCTGGAAAAATTTAGAAGTTTGGTGGAGATTTGGAAAGAGACCTAGGTAGACAATTAGGAAAGAGAGCATTCAAGCTAAATGGCCTACCCTGGTGGAAGGTATAGATCCGGCCCCCGCAGCGGTCTCCAGCCTCCAGCACCATGATGTCCCTTACCCCCCACTGGGAGAGGTAGTAGGCGGCTCCCAGGCCAGCGGCTCCAGCCCCTACTATCACCACCCTGCACCCCAGCGCCTAGTAAGGAACATCAAGGAAATGAACCCAAGTTGAAAAAATATTAAATGAACCAGAATGATTTTATCCCCCAATTTCTTTATAAGGTAATAATACTTATAAATAATCTAAACGACCTTATAGAAATGGCTGTCATCTTCATGTGGTAGTGGTGCTTTGGTATTCTGATGGTAGTTTTTCTGTCACTAAAATGTTCCACAGAAATGTTAAGAAGTTAGGAATTCCTCAACCTCATATGGTAAAGTTTATTATTTGGTAACATACTATCTCTCCATTCTCAGGGCTTATTTGGATGTCACCATTTACTGCCCTGTATAACCACTTTATATCAATCAGCTTTAATGCAACAAATTTCCATAAAACAAACCATCTCTTTAGCCCTTTAGTTGCAGAGAGCCAATATAATTAGCCCGGTGCCATGAGCAGAAGGCCAATATTTTTGGCTCTCAATGGAAAGGGAATAGGTCACTCGGTCAGAATCCAACAGGAATATCTTGCTATTGGCCAGCTGTTAATGGGGTCATTAACATAAAAATTACTCTTGTTTGGATTCATTTGACCTGTGTGTCCTCATTTTATTGACCTTTCTTTCAACATGACCCAATTTTCTCACTCTTTGACACACACCACATTAGTTTATGAGATTTTTTCCAAAGAAAAAACTGATGCGACTTCAGATAAAGAAATTGAGGGAAAATTTGCTCAGTGGATTCTGATCTTCCTTTCACAAGGTAAGCAATTTTCTCTTTGATTTTTCCCTCCCACCATCACTATGCTGAGCCTATAGACCATTTTTCACAACAGATGTCACAAAGAATATTGTAAAACAGATATTTATTCATAGAAGGTCAATGAACCCAATATCTTGATGTAGAGAATAGACATAGTTTGAGACACCATGAGATAACAGTTAATGGATGTAACATTTAAATTCCACTAAAGGTTAGTGTATAATCAAGGCATGGGAAGTTTTTATCGATCCAAACCCAAATGATTTTCTTATATATGGATGAAAGAAATTCCATAGAGTGGAGGAGAAAGGTTTTATGAGTATGAGAGTTATGTTCAATGCTATCATCCTCTACAACAAAAGCAACCAATTAATAGGGTGTTTTCTCATTTACATTATAGAAAGTTTAATTTTTAACTATGATGTAAGGAAAAAATCATCAGCATGCCTGGCCTTCTCAAAAAATGGAATCCCACAAGGAGTGTATCCCCAATTTCAGAGTAAGAAAATGTGTAGTTTGTTCCGATGCCCACCAGAGAGAGAACAAGATATCAGTGAAACAAAGAAATGTGTGACTCTGGAATATTCAGTCAAAGATATAGTGTGTAATCTAGAGTTTCTTTAATAAAATAAGGCTTTTTATTAAATTTTTATTTCCATAATTTCTAAATGTTTTATATATATACAGTTGAACCTCTTTAATTAAACACCCCAAGGGATCAGAGCTTTTGGTTTAATTAAAGTTAGATGATTAGCTATATATATAGCTAATGATCTAACTCACTAAAATAATATTTTTTAAAAATAGCTTTGTAATATAAATTAATAGTATTAATTGAAACCATTGTGTGTGTACTTTTTTGTATTTATTTTTTATTTTCATGATTAACCTTTCATATCAGGGACAAAATGGCATTAATACATATTTACAAACATAAAAATATTCTACACAAATTTACTAGCAATGCGCTTCTTTTACAGTAAATTTATTTGTCTAAAATTTTAACAATAGATGGCAATTAAATTTAATAAAAATATTTACAAATAATATTTTATTCTAATTGAAGAATATAACAGTTGAAAGGAAATAAATATGTAAAATAAAAAGAAAATTAAAAATATTAATTAAAAAGAATTATGATGATCTTTTAAAAATTGCTTTATTGATGTCTATTTTTGCACTGAAATCCTATTCATGATGTATTCCAGAGATGGTCTATTTTTGAAAGGCATGCATGTCTTTCTTCCTCTGAAATGTCTTTTAATAAATAAATTTTATTGTATCAAAGGCATCCACTGTTGCTGCAGGTGTTATTGATTTTGTGTTTAAATCTTTTATAATAGACATACACAGAAATGGAATATTGAAATAAAATGTTATCATAATCATTATGGCTACATTTTATAAAGATGTATTTTTTTAAAAGGAAATTATTTGTAAATTTCAAAATAACAAATTTTTCAATGCTGAAAATTAAAAATAAAATAATATTATTAACCCATAACTGGACGGGTTGGGTTGATTCCGCCAATGCATAAACTTTAATAGGATTTTTTTTTTTTTACTGAGAGCTACCAGCTTTCATGTATTCTAATTTTATGGTGATACGAACATTTTCCATCCATTGTTTAGAAATATCAGTTTTAGGAGGGGGGTTTAAATTTACATGTGAGGGCGGATTCCGCCCAGGCTGTCCAGAAGCGTGAGAATTTTTCGTGTCAGTGTTAGCCGTGGCTCATACTTGAGTTACTATCTTCAGCTATTTTTTTTAGCTTCCTTTCATAAAATAACACTTCTTTCTTTGGATAAGTAGAATTATCAATCAAGTCAACAGAGAGAACTATCCCTACAAACCCAAATACCTTTAGTTTTAGAGATTAGTCGACCACACTTTGGAAGAGTAATAGAAATATTACAGCAGACAATTGGTTCACTTCACTAGAATTAGTTGAAAAGTTGCAAGAACATGGCCTTACATATTTAGGAAGGATGAGAAAGAACAAACCTCAGATTCCACCACAATTTCAACCGCACCCTAATAGAGAATCAGGAACATTTATTTTTGGTTTCTCTGGAACAACCACTTTAGTCTCCTATGTTCCCAATAAAAGAAATCGGTAGTACTTATATTTTCAATGCATCATGACAATCAATGTGATGAAAAAACAGGTAAACCTGATATTATAATGGACTATAATGTAACAAAAGGAGGTGTAGATACCATTGACCAATTGGTCTCTTAAATTTTCTATCTCTCGTCGATCCAGAAGATGGCCATTGGAACTTTTTCATGCCCTCTTAGATATCACAGATATCAATCTATCAGATTGATAAAAATAATCAAAAAGAAAAGAGTAATTTTATTGTTGATCTTGGAAGAGCCTTAATTGAAGAACACCTCGCTACACTTAATCTCAATTCTCTCCCACGGAAATTACAGATGACAATTCAAGAAGAATGATGGTTCAAGTACATCAAGGGAATCTATGATGCCATAAGAATCTGATACCCCAAAAAGGTGCTACAAATGTCCATAAAAAAATGCAGGAAAATAAAAACCCTTCGCTCTGTATGTCAACTAAACATTTCAAAAAATATTTCTTAATAATTTGTGAAAACTGTAAATAGATTATCTTTAGAATTTTTAAAAGTCAAAATCTGTATACTAACATTTGTTTTTCATTAAATACGTTTTGAAATATTGATTTGAATCATTATTTGGCGCTTATTTCATAAAGTTACATAGGTGGGTTGAATCAACCCAACCCATCCAGTTACGTTATTAATTAGCTACAATGCCTAAATTCCCACCCAAAAAAAAAAAAACAATAACACTCGCGACATTGTGCAACAGCACTGCAAAATGAAACTTAAACTAACCATAAACCAAAGTGCGCAGGCGCGATCCTATCGCTGGCCGCTGCTTGCCGCCACAGTAACACCTCTTTAGCGGTAATGTTGTATGTAAAAAAAAATTCAACTGTCGAAATATGAATTTTAAAATGGTCGAACAATCGAAAGTGTAGTATTATTGATATGTCGAATTAACAAGGTTATACTGTATATACAAGAACATGGAATAAAAAAAGCACGAATGTTTCTTTTACAGATAAAATAAACTTCTACTGTCCTTACTGCGATGGGAAATATTGGTTCATCAGTGTTGAACCCTCCCTGTGGTTTCACCAATGTGTCCATAATTTGCTTGAATACCATTTCTCAGATTTCACCCTTCAGTGTAGTAGCAGAATTGTGTGTGTGTGCACGGTACAGTATCAGAACTCTAGGAAGTGATCTGGTATATTAAATTGGTGAAACTGCAGGGAGGATTCACTACTGATGAGCCAAGCCCTCCCAATATTTTCCATTGCAGTAAGGACAGTAGAAGTTTGTTTATGTGTAAAATAAACATTTGTGATTTATTGATTTCATTTCTTATTTATAGATGATGCATGTTATTGCCATATAATATGCAGTAAAACCCCGCTAATATGAACCCTGGATATAGCGAACCTTCCCTTATAACGAACCCACAGCGATTCCCAATTCCATTCCGTTGAAAATACCATCGTTATAACAAACTTTGCGATTTTTTAAATAACAAACTACCCCTAAAACAAACCTATTTTTGGTCCCAAAATGATAAAATCTATTAAAAATACTATGCTTATAACGAACTTAAAATTGTGATAAAAAAAAATTAAAACAACAAAATTTTGAGCATGTTTCAGCTCACGGATCGTGATTTCAAAACAAAAAATTAGCGGCATTGTTTGCTTTCATTTCCATTCTATTTTTGCTGTATGTTGTATAAATTTTTACAAATTATACTTTTATATTTAATAGAATATCTTTGCATTCGACAATTTTGAAATAGAATAAAAATACAAATGGCTTCCCAAATAAAGAAAAGAAACAAAGAATGGTGTTCTAAAAAAAAAAAAAAAACAGTGGCAGCATGCCCTTTTAAAAGCCTTCTATATCAAGTTTAACCTAGGTTAAAAAATAATTCCAAATAATTTTAAAGCCAGAAATGGTTTGAATAACAGGTTAAAAACAAAATTTAATATACACTTCAGAAGAATATGTGGAAACGGGAATTGGAGAAAGGAAAAAAAAAAAAAAATATTTCCCCCAAGTTCCCCTCTGTCTCATTAGCCACAAACAAATCGACTTATAAATTCTCAAAAACTACCACTACAGTTCTATTTTTAGAATGGAATTCTTGTTAGGTATATGACTCATTCAGGGTTCGCGGATATTCCCCCTGGCCATCCGTTTTACCACCGATTTTGCGTTTGCAAATTGGCGTTTTTTATTCGCAATTTTACCGATCGCGCTATCGTATCAACATGTTTCGCGTCCGATTTTTCTGAATTGGATACTTTTGATTCATCCTCAATTGATTCAGAATAAACGCAGCTTTATTCATTTGATGGAAATAACGATATTTTAAGACAATTCTGATTTTAAAATTTCACTTTTCACTTTCTCAAACAACAAGGTATTAGAGACATTTTTTCAGATAAATTTAGTATTATATTATTTGTGAAAGATGTTATAAAATACTCTTATACCTTTAAAATATATAATTAATAATGTTTTGCCTAGGGGATTTGGCTTAATTTTTAAATAATACATAGGTTTATATATATAAACATGAATGCTAATGATAAGAAGAACCTATTATCAAATGACTTCTTTTGATATTCAGCATTGCTGTAAAGAAATAAGTCAATTCAGAGAATTAAAACAAAGTAATCAATATTAAGTGTTGCCTTTTCCTGTTTGTATGGCTGTTTTTTTATTATACAGTCTAAAAATTTAGAAAAGTTAAAAAAATGGCCAAACCGTGGCTATAGTGAACCAAAAGCTCTGTCCCATTGGGGTTCACTATAGAGGGATTTTACTGTATATATTATTGTATTTTTACACTGATTAAATAAACGTTTAAATAATCAAATCAAAGGCCTGATTTATGTAATTGCAACAAACAATAATTATGAAATAATTAGAAAGTGGGACCCAAATCAAAGAGACTACCCCCCCCCCCCCCCCCCCCCCCTCCGACAAACATGAAACTTAGCCAAAAGCTCTAGGCCACCAATTCATTGAGGAAAATAGCTCCCCCTTCAACATCACAATTTACACTGACGGTAGCCAACTTGAAAACTGGACTGTCTGGCAGTGGAATTGCTTCTAAAAAGATAAGATCTTGGAAAAAATCTCCTTTTGCCACCCTAGATACCTTTCAGTTTATAAATCGGAACTCTCTGCATTAGATACTGCTCTAAAAAACATCAACATCACTCGCCAAGCAAAATAAATAATCTACTCCGACTCAAGAGCAGCCATTTATACTCTTCAAACCTGCTTCTCCAGTCAAGAACCTCTTCTCTAGAGCATCGCTAAATCCATAAACCGACTCCCAGTCAACAGCTGTCACAATGGCTTCCAGATCACATTGGAATTCCTGGAAAAGAGCTAGCAGATTCTCTGGGAAAGTCTGGAGCTCATGGTCACCCTGAGGCCAAGAAATCTACCACCCAACTAGACGTTTTTTTGTACCATAAAGACCCAATGCCTGCAGGAATAGAAATCTAATAATATTTATTTACTAATATTTTGTTTGTAAATATGTTTGAGAATGAATTTGAGTGGGGGGTAGTACAATATGTCCTGTAGAGTGAGAGGTGTCCTCTTACAGGAGAGAAGCTAATTTGTAAAAATAATAATATTGGCTATAAAAACTGTCAGTTGTTTAGAATATGTTGTCTTTAATTTTGCACCCTATTTGGCGAAAATAAAACATTTTTGCAACTAAGATCCTTTCTTAAGTTACTTTTTTTAGTGTACCAACTGTAAATTTAGAGGCAAAATTTGGATTATAGTTATAAACACAAGGTAATAAGACCAAATCCAAATAAATAAATAGTGTTAAAACTTGACACAAATAAATTTACTGGCAATGCGTTTCTTTTAAATATCATCAAAATTATTTGTGTCAAGTTTTAGCGATAGATGGCAATAAAATTTAATTTACAAATAAATAGTGTGTCTACACTATAAAATAAAAAATGAAATTATTTCAGGTTTGTTATAAGGAAAGCTTCATTATATCCCCAGTTTGCTTTAGCGAAAATTTTACTGTAATTAAGTATTAAAACTTATTTATATCCAATTCTCTGATTTCATCATTTGCCATTGCCTAATTATAATATGGTTTGAGATAGGCAAGAAACTATCCATAGGCAATATAAGGAGATATCAAATTTATATATTTTTGGTTAACCATATACAGTAAAACCCCTCTATAGTGAACCCCAATGGGACAGAGCTTTTGGTTCACTATAGCCACGGTTTGGCCATTTTTCTTTTTTTACTTTTCAAAATTTTTAGACTGTATAATTAAAGGTCAGCCATACACACAGGAAAAGGCAGCCACTTAATAATGGTCCCTTTGTTTTAATTCACTAAATTGACCTATTTCTTTACATTAAGGCTGAATATCAAAAGAAGTCATTTGATAATAGGTTCTTCTATCATTAGCCTACATGTTTATTTATATAACAACAACGAAAAGCCTTTATTTAGGGTCACTGACCCTATACAGGATTCACCAGAGGTATGCATAAGAACAAAGCAGTGAGACAAAGGAAATAACGATATAGACAGAAGAAAAAGAAAAACAAGAAAGAGAAAGAGGGAAGCAAGAAAAACAACACAAAAAGAGTAGCAGTAAGAAAGTGAGGAGTGAGTGTCACTTGGCCTTCTTCTGAGATATGGACTTGTGGAAACCATAAAATGCCGTAGCAATATACTTATTCTGGGTCATATTGTCAATTATTGATGGAAGTGAAGCACAGAGTTGCCCAGATTGAGCATAAGGGTTCTTCTTTCAGAGCAGAGCAATCAAAAATATAGTGAGTGATTTCATTTTTTAGTTTTGAATTACAGAAGGTACAAATCGGGTCCTCACCGCAGAGCATCTTGGTGTGGTTTTCTCTAAAAAACTTGAAAGTATTCTAACTTGTGCGAGTAGTCTTACAACCGGGAAAGGAAAATCCCCTAAAAGGTATCCCTCCGTCATGAAAGATATGTGAATGTCTTTGTAGTGAGAATATAGCTTAGATTTATCCATTCTTGTAAGGTCGTTTTGTATAGATTGGTCTGCCGCTGTTTTTAAGAGCCCTGTAATCGCGCTCCTCAGCATTTCAGGATCATCACAGGAAACAAGTGCAGGGGATCCACTATTGTTAAGCAGATTGGTGAGCTTTTTAATGAAACCGATGGGTGTGCCCGAAGCATTAGACAGTTCCCGTGTTCTATTAAAACATATACGCGGCAATCTGTCACTGCTCATATTCAACACCCGCAGCCAATACTGCTGGGTTTATTTTAAAGCTGTTACACTCAATGAGATACGACCGGTTTCTAATCTGATTATGTAGCCTGGAGTGTATCTGGGCAGATTCAGGAACCTACGGATAAATATGTCTTGTATACTGTCCAGTAAGTCTTTATGCTCTGTTGCCCACAATGGAGCGGCATACATCAGGACAGCTCTCACTATTGTATCAAAGAGTTTGATTGATAAATTTATTGACTTTGCTTTTGATTTTATTAATATTGGGTGTGTGGCGTTAATTGCTGTAAGTGCTTTTCCTTTAAAGTAATTTGCCGGGTAAGTAGTTGTTATTGTTGGTGTCAGAGGGAATCCCAAGTATGGTTTATTTATATTAAACCTCTATGTATAATTTAAAAATTAAGCCAAATCCCCAGGCAAAGCTTTATCAATTATTAATTTAAAAGTTATAAGAGTATTTTAGAAGATCTTTATCAAATAATATAATACAAAATTTATTTGAATAAAAAAACAATGGTTGCCTGTAAAGTCGGTTTTACGGGCGAAGATTTTACGTGACAACGGTAGAATATTTATTGATATGAATATAATTAAATTGCACAATAGGAACAAGGAATTGAATGAAAATAAGAATTGCACAAATTTTAACTATAGAAATATATTTTGTTTACTAAAACATTGTACATGTAAACTTAAACTTAACTAATTCCTATTTGAGTGATTTTGTTGAGGATAGGACGATGATAGGAGAAATATGAAATGAAAGGAAGTGTTTCTGCTGTAATGTGTCTTGCGAAAGTCAAGTCGATAGTTGTTCCTTTTAACGTAGTTGACTTAGAAACGTTTGATACGCAATCAAGATTATGCGTATTTTTCATGAAATTAAGAAACGAGTTGTCAGGCTCTACGTTTTTGTTAAAATCACCACACAGAAGAATCGGTATACTAGAATCAACTTGCACGAACGGTGGCACGTACTGGCTGTTGTGAATGTACGGACCGAGTCCTTGCCATAGTAACATTCCAATATCCTGCATACTAGCTCCTGGATGAATATATACAGCACCGAGTATAAACTTGAAGCTAGTATTAGCGGCGAAGCAAGTAACTTCAGTCATGCACATGTCACCCTTGGTTTTAATGACACGAGTTACGTCTGTAATCGCAACTTGGAACACTTCCGCCGTAGATGTCGATGATAATTTACGATAGATCGCCACTCCACCAGCCGCGTTGGTATTTGAAAATCAAAACACTTATTCAGATCGAAGGTTCAAATTTTTGCTAAATAAATTTGAAATTAAATAAAATTTGTAATTGTAAATGATGAAGTTGAAAATTAAAACATTTACTTAAATTAGATGTTAAAATTCTTGCTCAACACAGTTTAAATAAAGTTTTCTTATATCTGCCACTTTGTATTGTAATTTTAAAGAATCAATTCGAAAATCAAAACATTTATTCAGATCGAAGGTTCAAATTTTTGCTAAATAAATTTGAAACTATTTAAAATTTGTAAAATAATAATTAATTAATTAATTAATTTTAAACTAATAATTTACTTAACACTATCAACATTTATCAATAGTATGACATAACCTATAAACTCAGTTTCTCAACTTTTGTGTCAATCTAACAATTAATCAATCAATCATAGTTTACGATAATGAAATATCAGTGTACAATTATTTACCTTTATTGTTGTAGTTGTTGTAAATGACGAATCTAAGCACTCCACATTTTCACTACAGACACAGCTGACGATACTTTAACCACACGTGTGAACTTGTATTATGACGCTTTCTTGTTTTTCCAACGCCAAGAACGTTCGAGAAAGACAAAGACAGAGACACGCATGCGCCGATTCAATGCGCCTAATTCTCTAGCGCTGCGCGCGCAGCACTCTCGTTCGGTGACTCATCGTAACGTTACCGGGCGTTACACTTTTTCATAAGTGACTCCCAGCCGCAACCTAATTTAAGACGTTGTCACGTCAAAAAGAACTCACCCTTTTAATGCTGGGTTTTCACAACTTCTTGAAGTAGAGGAAAGCTTCAGATCCTGAACTCTTTAAAATAGAATCTTCAAGTGATGGCTTAGCATCAACATTGATATTCACTTTGGAATTCCTTTTCTTCAGCTCTTAGGAAGAATAACTTCTTAGGTCCATTGAAGTCAATAAAATTGATAATGCACAATTTGGATTATAAACACAAGGTAATAAGACCAAATCCAAATAAATAAATAGTGTGTGACGTTTTGGTAACATCGTTGTTACCATCTTCAGACAAAAATACTGAATGAGAAATTTTACCACAGCATGTTTTTAAATAGTTAATGTTATCAAGTGTGTAAACAAGATAACATATAAGAAGATATTTATCTGAGAAACACTGAATATTATTCTTAGAATTAAAAAGGGAAAAAACCCAATTTTTTTTTTTTTCAAATATAATTAACCCTTAACTGGACGGGTTGGGTAGATTCTGCTTATGCATAAATTTAATATAGGAAAAAAATATATTTTTCGTTTACCTAGAGCTACCAGCTTTCATGTATTCTAATTTTACAGTGATACAAACATTTTACATCCATCGTTTATAAATTTCAGTTTTGGGAGGGGGGTTAAATTTGCATGTGTGGGCGGATTCCGCCCAACCCGTCCAGAAGCGTGAGAATTTTTCATGTCAGTGTTAGCTCGTGGCTCATACTTGAGTCACTATCTTCCAGCAGACAATTGATTTACTTCAGTAGAATTAGTTGATAAGTTGAAAGAACATGGCCTTATATATTTAGGAACGATGAGAAAGAACAAACCTTAGATTCACCACAATTTCAACCGCATCCTAATAGAGAATCAGGAACCTCTATTTTGGTTTCTCTGGAACAACCACTTTAGTCTCCTATGTTCCAAAAAAAAAGAAAAAAAAAGAAAATCGGTAATCAGATTGATAAAAAAAAGGTAAAAAAGAAAGGAGTCATTTTATTGTTGATCTTGGGAGAGCATTGACTGATGAACACCTGGCCACACGTAATCTCAATTCTCTCCCATTGCAATTACAGACAACAATTAAAAAAGAATGATGGTTCAAGTAAACCAAGTGAAACTACGATGCCACCACAATCTGATACTCAAAAAAGGTGCTACAAATGTCCATCAAAAAGCGCAGTAAAAATAAAAACCCTTCGCTCTGTATGTCAACTAAGCGTTTTCAATAACATTTCTTTATAATTTTTGAAAACTGTAAATAGATTATATTCAGAATTTTTGAAAGTCAAAATCTGTATATTAACTATATATTAATTAAATATATTTTTTAAATATTGATTTCAATCATTATTTAGCGCTTATTTCATAAAATTACATAGGTGGGTTGAATCTACCCAACCCGTCCAGTTAAGGGTTAAAGCATATCTAAAAATATCATTGATATTTCCTCTTTCTTCCATTCTGTTAATTGTAGCACATTTCTTTTGAATGAAAAATGCTTCTTTAAATTGTCTCTTAAAATAATTTTTCTCATAATCTAGTATCTTTGTTTCTTTTAGGTTAAAATTATTATGTCCTGTGATTTTTCTATGTTCTACAAGTGCATAATTCTCAATTTTATCCCATTTCAGAGCATATTCATGGTTTTTCATTCTTTCTTTCAAAGTTCTGGATATTTGTCCTACATAACATTGGTCACATTTCACTTCATAAATTAAACCTGCTCTTTTTTGTAAGTGAGTGTTCTTATGATTGTTGATATATTGAGAGATAGGGTTACATGGTTTCCATGCAATTTTTATTTGTTCATACTTTTTGAATATGTTAGTAAAATTTTTCTCTCTCTTGCAAATTTTTGGTTTATAAATGGCAATGTGATAAATTTGGTTTCTTTGTTTTTACACTTTAGATTTTGAATAAAAGTATTATTCTCATATTTTTGGTTCATGTCTTCTATTATTCTACCTATCAATTTGATGGGAAAATCTTAATTGATTAGTTCTTTTTTGATGTTGTTAATTTCTATATTTCTTTTAGTTGTATCATTAATGAGTGTAAAAGCTCTCTATAAGAGCTTTTACTAATCATACTTTTTAGCTGAAATGGTGCTGTGAGCTATAGATCCAATAAGTTCCTGTATGTGTTGGTTTTTTGTATATAGAGGTTGTAATATTTTTGAAAAAAACTATATGGTTAACTGATATTCTTCCAATACAGTGGACCCTCGGTTTACGAGCACCTTGGAGTACGAGCTTTTCGCAGTACGAGCAAGATTTTTTGAAAAATTTTACCTCGGATTACGAGTGAAATTTCGCATTACGAGCAACTCGTGATGGTTGCCCGTAATCGTGATGGATGAAAATTCACTGGGATCCCTCCCTTCAGTTCAGATTCGGAAAATATGTAAAATGTGGGAAACTGTGCAATTGTTCGTAGCAAGAAGAATTGCCCGAGTTTCAATTATTAAAAATAAGAAATTAGTTTCGCACTACGAGCGTTTTGGAGTACGAGCATGGCTCTGGAACGGATTATGCTCGCAAACCGAGGGTCCACTGTACTTTTAATTATTTTGAATAATCCAGTACAGTCACAAACCTCTTTTATTTAACTTTTCCCCAAAAGAAAGATGTTTCCTGTTAATTTAAATTAGATGTTGAATTATAGTCAGTCAAAGTAGAGAACTCTATCGGGTTGATTATGGTAAAAGGTCAAGTATAGTCTATTAAATATAAAGGTTTTACTGTGTATATTTTCTTTAGATAAATACAATAAAATAATCCCTTGTGTCAACATTAAGATGAAAACATCAGGCTTTCAGGGATAATTTTCTTTAAAAAAAATTAATTCAGATCTCTAGCTTTCTCGGGCATGAAAGATAGAGATCTGAATTAATTTCTTTTTTAAATAAACTTGTCCTTGAAAGCCTGATGTTTTTATCTTAAAAATTCAAGGTAATAAGACCAAATCCAAATAAATAAATAGTGTGTGACATTTCGGTAACAGTGCTGTTACCATGTGTTTATAATCTATAATCCAAATTGTGCATTATTATCTTTAAAATTATGAAGTTAGAGGAAACACAATTGAGGAAAGTAATCTAGCCTTATTTAATAAAATAAAAAAGGCATCTCCTTATCGTGAAACTAAAAGTTGATGGCTTGCGCCATCTATTGGAATAAATATCAACTATTCGTTGATTTTTAATTATTACAGAATTGGCCAAATACCCATTCTTGATTAATCAAGAAAAGCTAACCACATACGTATTTCGGGCTGTTGGCCCTTGTCAGCATGGTGCAAGCTATACCTCACCGACCAAAAAACTGGTCATTCGGGTATCCTGAAAAATCATGAAACGGGTAGTTAAGGCCAGAGTTGCATGAGAGCGCAAAACAATGTGAAAAAAGAGTACAAATTTGATATTGTACTGGGATAAGGTTCATAAGTTAAGAAAAGAAAAAAGGCATCTCCTTATCGTGTATTTGAAAGTTGCTGATGGCTTGCCCCATCTCTCGGAATAAATATCAACTATTCATTGATTTTGTAATTATTCCAGAATTGTCCAAATACCCATTCTTGATCAATATCACATCTGTGCTATTTTTTCACGCAATTCTTGCCTTAACTACCCGTTTCATGATTTTTCAGGATGCCTGAATAACCAGTTTTTTTAGTCGTTGAGGTACAGCTTGCACCACACTGAAGAGGGCCAACAGCCTGAAACGCGTACGTGGTTAGCTTTTCTTGATTTATCAAGAAATGGTATTTGGCCAAATCTGGAATAATTAAAACTCCATGAATAGTTGGCATTTATTCTGATAGATGGTGCAAGCCATCAGCAACTTTTAGTTGCATGATAAAGAGATGCCTTTTTTCTTTTCTTAACTTATGAACCTTATCCCAGTACAGTATCACATTTGTACTATTTTTCACATAACCTTATTTAGTTGTAAAATTTTGCCTTTATAAAAAATAAATTGATAGTTGAACCTACCTATAACATCACATGCGGGATCATTATTATAACTATTTTGCTGTTATAACCTCAGTTGAAAACAATTTGGACTCAAGCACAACCTTAGAATTATATTGTTTTAACCAAGTTGCTGTGTTCTATTAAGAATCCACTGTTCAATGGCAGCAGGACCCCATCATGGGGACTCCTTATACTGAATGCTACTGTGTTTAGGGAAGCCAACGTGATCACTGCTCTTGGGATGGCAGGATTCAAAAGTCTTTTACAATATTCCTCAACATGTCTTACACTTAATCAATGTCTATATGTAGTCTACATGACCTTGTATAATGACACATGGGATCATTTTTTAAAAATATGATTGTTTCAACTTAGCTCAATGCCTCTTGTAAGACTATGTAATCACCCAAGTGAAAACATTAAAGGTACTATGCTCCACTTTTTTTTTTGACAAGAATATTTTATGGTGACAGATTTTACAGACACTCCTGACAAATATCCTTTTGGTGACTATGATTTATATGAATCCCCTTTACCAGTACAGTAGAACCTTTCTGTAAAGGAAACCTAGTTGCAGAATCAAAATGTCCTTTAGGGAGAGTTGCTAATCAGTTAAAATAGAAATTTTGTTGATGGAAACTGCCTTTTGTATAAAAGTGTATGCTGATGAAGTTCTACTGTAACTATGATTTTACAAACATTCTTGTATCTTTGATGTTGACTTGGAGTTTTACAAACATCCTTGACAAGACAGGCCTTTTACTAGAATATAACGTTATGCTCTTACCTTCATCCTTGACAAATATCTTTGATGGTGATACAGTAAGAGCAATTTACCTGATAAGACTTCCTACCAGACTGTGTCAAATAAAAAGAGACCTGACCTCCATAGATATATATCCTCCAGGAACATCCATGTTCTTATCTTAACTGGTCAAAGGGTAGTTCTGTTGTACTACTTTTACCATTAACAAGTAAAACCTTTAATTACTTATCCTAAGCATATACAGTAAACTCTTGTTAATTGAATCTCTCAATAATTTGAAAATGTTTCCGGCCCCTTGAAAAATACTCAATAAGTTGAATAAAATCATTGGTCCCCTCTGTAATTTAAAGGAATAGTATCTTGCCACAAATGAACATTTGTTAATAACTGTACAAATGTTTAAAATAATAAATCACAATTTTTTTAAATCAAACTCTTGTTTGAGAAAGAGCAAGACCCAAAAGCTCCCAATAAATTTATTACTTTAAAAACTTGCGGTAAGTCACTTATTTAATCTTGTGTCAACCTAGTGTATATATACCGAAACTACCAAAACTTTAAACTCTTGTTTAACTTGATTTTTTTCCCCTCCCTCCCTCTTCATTATTTAAATTCTTGTTATTTTGAACTCTTGATAAATTGAAAACTTTCTCCGGCCCCTTGAGTTTCAAATTATCGAGAGTCGAATGTATATTGGTAAAGGCCATAATATACAAGGTGGGTAGGCTTTTGAAAAAATCATGTGTTGCATATCACATGTGTGAACATAAGAAAGAAGGTTCACTTTGCACTTACAAAGTTCCAGAGCCCCTATCTGTACACTCCCATTCATTGATGTAGTTGGGAAAGAATTAGGAGGGAAATTTAAAAAAGCTATTTATTGTTTTAAAACTGGCTCAATGCAGGAATCAAAGTAAGTTCTGGTTGCCAAAGTAATAGTTTAAGATTACCACATCCAAGTAGCTCTGATGGTGTCAATGTCAAACTTCAAATATTCCTCATTAAAATACTAAGAAAATAGAAACTGAATAGAATAGGCCATGCACTAAGACATTGAATTTTATTGAATAATAAAAATAGTTAAGGATGCATTGAAGGTATATATTCAAGAGAGAAACCAAGATAACCTTTGAAAACTCTGATAAGGCACAATTTGGATTATAGATTATAAAAATAAGGTAATAAGACCAAATCCAAATAAATAAATAGTGTGTGACCTTTCAGTAACAGCGTTGTCTTCTTTGTCTGAAGATGGTAACAACGCTGTTACAGAAACGTCACACACTATTTATTTATTTGGTCTTATTACCTGATCTTTGAAAACTCTAGTTATGGATCAATCATTTTAGAAGCACGCCATTACTAGGACTGATTCACATCAAATATAATATATACCCCCCCCCTCATAGAATCTCCCTGATTACCTAAAAACAAGACAACCCTTCTAGAGATTGAGTTAGTTCAGTTCAAGCCATTTATGATTTTACAAAGGTGATATTAGGCCACTCACAGAAGGTTTTATTGGATTAAGATACAGAGCTAGAACAAGAGAAATAGAAATTTTAGATAAGAGCAATGAAGAGTAATTTTAAAAGAATGTTACAACAACAAAACAATCAAGCCAAGGGCCAACTAGGTTAAAGAAAGTAACGACAACTGGTATTCCAAACAAGGCCCAGTTCTGAAAATGCTCCTAACAATCTTGTTACCCAAATTGTGTCATTATAACTTGAAAACATGGCTTGCACATACTGCCCTTGATTTGAAAAATTATTTATATATTTGAGGAAACCAACAAATAATTATTACCTGACCATTTCCTGCATCCTCTTACATCCTCTGCTACACTACACTTTTCTAACCTTCTCTCTTTTATTTATTTGTACCTCTTTAAAGATCTCTCTATTTTCTATAGAAATAAAAGTGAAAATGTATTATATTTTATGTCCATCATTTATATTTTGAAGAAAAAAATTATATACTTAGTCTAGCCATAAATATTGTTACAAAACCAAATCAGTGATAACATTTTTAAATTGACCGCGTTGGTATTCAAAATATAGTAGCTGTTATTTGAATATCTCGTGCACACGTGTTTAGAAAAAAAAATCGGAATATATTTGTTTTTTGATAATGGATTGGGCCGTTAAAGAAAACCGTATAGCTGTAATAGCCTTACACAAGGTAGGCCAAAGTCCTTCATCCATTTTTAAACTTTTACAAAATTTGAATATTGCGCGTTAATTTGTTTATCGAACCATTGGAAGGTTCAACAAGGCTGGCACTATTAATGACCTTGAAAGATCTGGTCGACCGCGCGTGCAATGAACGCAAGCAGCTATAAAAGCCATTCGCGAAAGAATTCGTCGAAATCCACGCCGCAAACAAAAGATCTTAGCAAAGCAGATGAATTTAGCTCCAAGAACCGTTTCCAGGATAACCAACGAAGACCTTGAACTGAAGAGCTTTCAAACGACGCTCAGGTCATTTGATAACCCCTGCTCTTAGAGATATTAGAAGGGTTAGATCAAAAATGTTGTTGGCGCGGCATGATGGTCGGTGGCATGAGAGAATCCTTTTCACAGACGAGAAAATTTAACTGTCGAGGAAAAGATTAATCGTCAGAATGATAGTATATATGCTCGTAGCCCTCTAGAAGCTTCTTTGAGAAAGTCAGAAGACTTGGAAAAAGTCACCATCCTTCTTCTGTCATGTTTGGTGGGGAGTTAGCTACCAAGGTTTAACAGATCTCCACTTCTGTGCCAAAGGGGTAAAAACTACAGCTAAAAACTACCAAGAAGATATTTTGGAACAAATAATAAAGCCTCTGAATACAAAAATGTTTAATGGAGAACATTGGATATTTCAACAAGATTCAGCTCCTGCTCACACAAAGCTAAGTCAACTCTACAATGGTTGGAGACGAATGTTCCGGAGTTCATAAAGGCCAATGAATGGCCCTCTGGAAGCCCTGATTTAAACCCCCTTGATTAAAGTTTGTGGGCATATTTAGAGGAAAAGGTGTGCTATAAAAGATATCATAATTTGTATCAATTGAAATCAGCATTGGTGAAAGCAATGAAAGAAATACCCTTAGAAAAGGTGTGTGCCGCCATAGATCAGTGGCCCGAACGTTTGAGATCCTGTGTCAAAAATAAGGGAGGACATTTTGAATGATTGTATATATTTAAAATTTATGTCCTATTGGCTAATAAAATATGCATTTATGTTCCATTAGTTTTTGTTCTTAATCATTTAATTTATAAAATTGTTTGTAACAGAATTTATGGCTAGACTGTGTATATGCAAGTTGTATTCAATTATATGTATTCCCCAAGGATTGTGCTAATAATTTCAGGAAGATGTTTATTTGGCATACATATTAAATGTAGAATTCTCTTATATTCCAAAACAAAGTTAAGAGAGAGAGAGACAAACATCAATAAGTAATTTCAAATTATTAAATAATGTATTGAATGAAGTAATTCATACATTCTATAGTTTTTTTTTTTTTAAAAGGCATAATATGGATCAAAATATCATTTATTTTGATCCAATATATGCCTTTTTAATTAAAGATTTATTTATGGATGGCTCTATTTTCAAAACATTCTATAGTGTTTAGTCCAAAATACTGCCTCTAGTAGAAATTATTGTATTTATAGAATGGAAAAAGCTATAAAAGTATAGTTTACCAAGTAAACAAAAAAATAATAAGAAGAAGAATGCTAATAATGAAATTTGCAAACAAAAAATAATAATAATAAGGCACAATTTAGATCATAGATTATAAACACAAGGTAATAAGACCAAATCCAAATAAATAAAGAGTGTGTGACGTTTCGGTAACAGCGCTGTTACCAAAACGTCACACACTCTTTATTTATTTGGATTTGGTCTTATTACCCTGTGTTTAAAAAAATAATAATAATAATAAAGCACCATATAAATTTTTAAAATCTAAAGGAGGGATATTAAATAATTTTTGCAAATAATTAAATAATATTTTTATAAATACAAGGTGGTTTTAGAATTTATTAATAAAATCCATTCCACATACATTAGGGGCATCCTTGAATTTCTATTAACTCAATGTCTGTGACACCATGTAAAAATATGGTTCACACACACATAAGTTGACTAAATCTTCCATAAAATGTTTTGTTCGCTAGAAGCCAAGAGTGACTGCCGCAGCCAAATGGATGAAATGGTTTTCCACTAATGAGCTAGGCCCTAGTAATACCAATGTAGTAGAAATCACATATTGTTATTCATATTTTGAAAGTGCTAAAAAAAAATTATTATTTATATTTCTATTAATAAAAAAGCTAACATTTAAGGTGGGTTGCTTGTGTTGAAAATAAACAGAAAGAAACAAAATAAAAGGATATTTATTTGGCATTGCAAACAAAACATTCGCCATACACCAAGCAGAAGAGGTAAGGGAAGGAGGGAAAGTGAACACAATGACAAAAGATTGATTATACTTAAGAGGGGACTCTAAAAAGTGTGTTATAAACGTATGGCCAAATATATAGATATATTAAATTTGTGGCTATATGCTAATAGTTAATGGATTGATATAGCCTGTATCATCTGTTTAGAAAACAGCATATATATATATTCTCTCTATAATGTATATATAGAATCAACAATGTATAATATATAGCTTTATATATATATATTTATTTAATAAATAGTTGTGTACATAAATAGTTTTTGTGGAAGAAAATATTCGTTGACTTTTTATTTTAAACCTTTAAAGAGATCTTAATAATTATAGTGTAACAAATTTGGTTTCAAATTTAGAAATAAAACAACAAAAAACTTTTTTTTTTTCTTAAATTTACATAATATTATATAGTATCAGCTGCATATATAATAATGATAAAACCCAACTTCTAAAAGATATGTGCTCAGTTCTAAACAGGTGAGAAATAATATTCTGCTGATAGATGTTATTTCTTATACATTTTTAAATATTCATATTTAAAGATATGTATGCTCTCCAGGAACCTGGGTTAATAAAAAAAAAAAGTTTTCAGTAATGCATTGAAAATAACTATTAAACTTATAAAATTGAACAAGCAATAGCTTAAAATAATTTGTATTTCTATATATATATAAATATATGTGTAATTTTAGAAATAAATAAAAATAATTCACAATATTAAATATTTCACTCCTATATATATGTGTGTGTGTGTGTGTGTGTGTGAGCAGCAAGAAGTACCATTAGAATATTTCTTTTACACTTAAAAAAAATCCTTTGAATTTTAATTTTTTTTTTTTTTTTGAAGAACATATTAGGATGGGAATAAAAATCAAAGAGAGAGTGGAACAAAAGACCCAAGAAAATGTTGAATTTGTTGGTAGATTATACCAATGTTACAATCTTCAATCAGATTTAATTTCTGCATTGATAGTACAAAAACATTACATACAATGTCTTGTAACAGGTTAGACAATGGAAAACGAGAGTAAACAATTGTAGGAATGTCCGATATGAATGTCATTTGTTATGAAGCTTTATGTTGATAACAAGGATGAGCTTGCTTAAACTAGAATTCTCCAACAATTTTCAGGTAAGATAAAAAAGGAAGCCAATAAATGACATTGAGCCTCATAATAACAAAAAGACGCATGAAAGTAACATAGTCACATATGAGGAAGAGAAGAACATTCAGATATAATATTGATTCATTAAACATTAAACTGTTAAGTGTAAAAAAATAGCTAAACATATTTTTTTTTTTTGAATTGAGTAAAATTTTGATGAATAAAATAACTACTAAACTAATTTGAATGTGGAAATAATGCACTTTTTAATATGGATAACTTGACGAAATTTTTATATCTAATTTTGATGGTCAATATATTGACAACTCTTCGAAAATAGGCATCTTTTTTTTATTTTATTTCTGACAATCAATTTTTTAACAGAAAAAAAAAATAAAAAATTTTAAATGGGAATCTAGAAAAGATGAAAATATTCTAGGGATTAGAAGAGGAAATACCTCTCCCAAAAATTACTAACTTGCAATCATAATCCAACTTTCTTCTTCCAATCTTTCTTTCTCTAAAGCAGCAGCATGTTCAATGTCTTAAATTGATGACTAGGTTAAAATGGCATTGATGATCCAAGTAACAAGTGTAAGTGTGCATGTGTAAATGGAATGATGAGCAATTGCATCAAATTTATAATTCATTGATTTTGGCTTCTTTTCTCTTGTTTTTAGCTTTGCACAATTCCTCACCAAAATTATTCAACTTGAATAAATATATATGGTTAACCAAAAGGAATTATCTTCTAAAGAAATAATTGAACTGTGCGTCATCCCTTAATTAGCTATTTAGAAATAACTCTAAATTAGAAATGTCTAAATATGTTTAATATTTTTTTTTAAGTAACAACAAGAAGCATCAATATGAGAAATGCTTGCAACAAGTGGAAACACAAATTTTAAAACTTATGTTTTAACTATGGCACAATATGGAACAAAATTTTATATTAGATAATATGATTGAATCATCACAGTTTTCAAATTGTGGACTTGATTGTATTTTTTCTGACTTTGAGATCTTGCAGCATTATCGGTTCTTTCCAATCCATGATGATTGCTTACATAGGTCATAAAGCATATATATGCAAAATAAATAAAAATTTTGAAATATTGTACCTAAGGCATTTCCATCCAGTGTAAATAAACAGCTGGCACAATTATATAAATATTATAATAATATATCCCTCTTTAAACCCCATAAAATAATGTTTAAATAGAATCTAAAAAGTGGTATGATCTTCATAACGGAGACAGAAAAAAGCCTGCCATTAAGGCACAAAAAGGTAAAATGCAGAGATGACTTTAATTTGACCAGGAGGGATTATTTCATTAATTGTAAGTAGCATGAATGAGAGAGGCCTGGATAATTTTATCAACAAATTCTCTCCTTAGTTAATAGATGGCACCATTTTTGGTGAGCTTGAATGCAGTCACTTCATTGTTAAGTCTTATACTACTCTTAAAGAACACATCAGCTCTTGATGGTGACAGTAGCATACTAGCCTTCTTAACCAATTGTAGAGATGTCACAGTAGAGTGAGAACTAAGAGAAGCTTTTTTTCTGACCTAATTTAGTTTTCCGGCAAAAGATGACAAGTTTGAAATATTTTATGCCACACACACATCAGGGTCCTCTCTCAAATAAAGAAACCATCACACAACTACTGAGTTTAGAAAAACATTTCTTAGATTGTGTGTGTGGTGCAAAACTTTGTCAACCAAGAATGTCCCTCGATTATACTTTGGTATTTTGCCTAATATTTTAAGCAACATCGTCAATAATAGTTTGTATATAGGACAATTTTCTTATTTCCAAACTGAGGTGTAGTGTGAAGAACATGGAAGTCTGTGATGCACTAGAAAAATTATCAATCACATAAAAGAGAAGGGGTTCATGCTTAAGAATACCTTTTCCAAACTTTGAAATTAAAATATCCATTTTTAAAAACTTTAATTATAGGCAACACTTTTTCAGATTAAAAAATCAAAATCAATTAACAAAAATTAGTTAATATAGCAAATGAAAACATTTAGACGGGAATGTTTCTTTTATACATATATCAAACTTCTACTGTCCTTACTGCGATGAAAATATATTGGGAAGGCTTGTCTCATCAGTGGTGAACCCTCCCAGCGGTTTCGCCAATTTAATCTACCAGAACGCTTCTTTTAGAGCTCTAATACTGTATTGGATCATTCTGCTTTTATATGCTACACTGAAAAGGGTGGAATCTCGAGGATTGCTCGATGCAAATATTTAAATGTAGTTCTACTGTCCTAAAAGCTTATGTCCATAGTTTGCCTAAAAATACTTTTTGAGATACCACCCTTCGGTGTAGCATATAACAGCAAAATGATCCAATACAGTATTAGAGCTCTAAAAGAAGCAGTCTGGTAGTTTAAATTGGCGAAACCGCTGGGAGGGTTCACCACTGATGAGACAAACCCTCTCAATATATTTTCATCGCAGTAAGGACAGTAGAAGTTTGATATATGTATAAAAGAAACATTCACGTCTAAATGTTTTCATTTGCTATATTTAGATGGCAGGTTGATGCTCTGTATAGCATATAGATATTATACTTCTTTCACCTAAGTGTTAGACTATATTTTAAGTAATGTGCATAGAAAAAAAGAAATAATCTAAAGAGAAAGAGATTGATTTTCAGAGGGAAATTTGGGTAAAATCAACCTGAAAATAGAAAGAAAAAAAAAATAGTACTTGGAGTGAATGCCAACAGTTGTACACTGTATGAATAGAGCAAAATAACTTTATTCTAAAATTATATAAAAAGTATGTTTAGTGGCTGATATATAATACTAAAACATTCCATTGTCTTTAAGAATGTGGCAAATGCATTTGATTATAGTTTATTTTTAAAAAAAGAAAAAGAGAAAAATATTAAATGTCTACCTTTTTTGTGTTATCATTTTAAGAAAAAGTGAAAATATGTTTTAGAGAGAGAGGGTTAATAAATAGCTTGAGATCTATCAAGATAATGTACACTTCATTAAATTTATAAAATCCAAAGGGTACAAGACACTGAGAAAAATTTTAAAAAGTGGTTTTTACCTAATGGGATCTCTCTTGTAGATTATTTGGAGTTATTTGTGTGAGTTATAATTTATCTTGACATGGATGACTTTGATGCTGTTGATGTGGAGCTAAAAATAACCTTAACACTTATCATTTCATTTATGTATAATGTGAAACCAACAATAATTCAGGGGAAACCTCAGTTCTTTTAAAGTTGCTTGATGAAGTTTGTGTCAAGTGCAGCTAAGTATATTCGTTGTTGAAATAAATCATCTCTGATTAATGCACTACATAATATTTGATTGCATTATGTTTGTCTTTTCGGAATCAAGTAATTTAAAAAAATATTTCAAATTATAATTATATATATAAATTTTAGGTAGTGTTAAAACTAACCATAAGATAAGATGGGGGAAATAGTTTGTGAGAAAGTGGCTTTTAAATCAAGGGCAGTAAAAGTTTTTTTTTTTAAAGCCTGGAATATTCTAACTTTCTGAGCGAACCTCCAGAAATATTTTTTTTTTAAATCCAGAAAAGAACACACAACAAGACAAAGGCTGCCAGGAATCAAAGATAGAGCTCTGTAATTATTAAAGAACCATTCTACAACAGACCTTTCCTTCAAAATCTAGAGCACCAGATATGGGATTAAATTGGCCAATAATTATTTGTTCATATGTATACATTTTACTTGAACACCTACAATTACTGTACTTTGAGTACAATTACTGTACTTTGAGACACATCCCAAAATTATAAGGGGATTCCAAGCTGGCAAGGAGACTTATTAGCCAACCTAATTTCATTACGACACGACTGAGACCTTAATAATGAGATAACCTTAAAACAGAGGTCATTTTTCATCGGATTAAAAAAAGTGAGGGGGACCAGGAATCTTAGCTGTAAGAAAGGGGGGAAATTATAATAATCTGAAGGAGGGTTGGTCTACTGTACCATCAGGAATCACTACTGCTTCCAAACAGGAATCTACAAAATTTGGAAGTATGAAGAAAGAGGAGAGAATAATGTCAATCTAGGGAGTCACACCCGTCTATAAGAGTTTGGCCTACAAACACAAGTAGATGCCACCAAAGAGTGAGGTGCTAACATATGTAGATATCTATAGGAACAACATGGGGTAGATAGATATGTTGGAGGGTGGGGGACATCTACCTGGCGGAGGGCTTGGCCGGGGGCAGCAGCTCCTCCATGCTGGGCTTCCTGCAACACAACTCCACCGCTCCCATCACCTTACAAAATGCTTAATTTAAAGTCCTTAATTCAACTTTATCCCTAATGAATAGATATGTGAGTCTTTACTATAAAAACAATATTTGGTTAAATTAAAGTAGATACTTTGGTGGGAATTTGAAAACCGGTTGAATTATAGTAAGCGTTGAATTAAAGACTATAAAAGTCAATGTTATCTATCCCAAGAAGAAGAGACACATGATTAAAAAATATATATCTTAGTGAAACCTGTTTTATGCTTTAAGTGTACAACATATTTACACAGGTGAGATCTGTTAAACTTCTTCACTTTTGTAGTACCAGAATCCCATTTGGTATTTTGCGCTAAAAGTTTTGACATTTTGTACATGGTGGTCTTAATATCTTGCCCTACCCACAGAAAACTATCAGGTTGATGGCAATTTTTAGACACATAAAAATATGACAGGAATGAGAACAATGAGACAAGAAAATTCCACAAAGAAGACAATTACTGTGCTGGGGAAGATACCTTTTTCAAAATGGGGCAAATAAAAATGTTTGACAGAGCAGGACTTGTGTACAGAGTGCTCCAATCATCCAAGAAGTCAGAGGGAACCTGAGCTGGGATTCCCCAAAACCACAATGTCAGCAGGCCTGTGTGAAGGATCTGAAGACAGAATTCTTTAGGTCTATAACCGTCAATGTGCTCAGTTGTAATGACACAAGCTGAAAGGCTCAGATTGTGTGCTCAAATGTCCACAACATCCTTCTGGAAAGGATTATCAAAGAAATGGTTGATTATTAGATCAAATGGTGGCAGCATTGTATTAAGAGCAAAAGAGGACAATTACTTTGAAAAACATCTAACAAATTACATATAAATTATGCCTAAATCTTTATATAAGGGTTATGTTAAAAGATATGGAAATTGGGGCCCAAAGACATGTGGTTAAATTAATAAATAGAAAAATAGGTTGGCTCTCTTTCTTTTGTGCATCCCATATTGATGCTGCTACACATGGAATCAAAGACAACTTTTACTAATATTATAATAAATATATATGAAGATATAAAAACTGGCTTATACATCAAAAATTGTAAACACTATTATTTTATACCACAAATTGAAGAAAAATAAACAACAAAGTAGGATCTAAAAATAAAATTTCCCCAGTTCAAGAAACCAAACAGTTCTTGTAACAGTAATGTCTGGAGGATATAGAGCACCTTTGTACAGCTGAAACTATTTTTCATCTAGCTTCCAATCCCCTTGTCTTATATATAAACCTTATTTGGAGGATTTTTGAAAGTTGTCAAAGACTGAAGCTTGCTAGTAGCTTTGTCCATATTGCTTGAATCCTTACCACAGACCCCTGCCAACTTCAAAATTCCTCTTTTTCTACAGAAAAATATGCCGGTGTTTCTTATCCTCTTGTGTAAAGATTACACAAATTACATAAGTTCATTTTCCTCGAGCTGTTTTATGATAAGCAACGGCCTTTCCCAAAGGTCCAGTTAAAGCATCTAATGCAAGCCAAAATGTGTTCTGGAGCTGCAGGTGCCAAGCTACATTATGGGCAAATGGGGTAGATTTTGTTATTATTTTCTATCTTCAATACTGGTGATAAGAAGATATGTTTTTAATTTCAACACACAAAAAAAATTGATGAGATATAAAATTAACAAAGAGCTGAGGTGTCATCCTACCTAACAGAAAAATTGTTGCTCTCTGGGCACTCGGAGCCTGTCAGCCTAGAGCAGGAACACCATTAACAACCATCTGGCAGTCTAGGAAAGGCTCTCTAGACAGGTTGGAAGAATTCTAGCCAGAAATGTTGACAGTCTAGGCAAGGGGAAAAATAACACAGAAGAAAGAATGTCAAGAAGAAAAGAAAGATAGGAAAGAATTAGAGACAGAGAATTGAGAGAGAGATATTGTGATTGAAACTACTTTATTTCAATGTGCATATAAGGTTAAATACAGAATAAATATATAAATAAAATTATATAATGATATATATATAAAGAGAGAGAGAAGCCTTCCAACAAAAAATAATATAAAAAAGAAATTATAGTCCAGGAAAACACCCAGAAACATGTGGGATAAACACAAGGTAACATGCAGAAAAGTATACTGGATGACCAAAAACTCAGGCATTTCATAAGTAGTTATCAGATGAATAAACAGAAATATGTTTTTTTTATATATATTTTATATAATCTGTGGGAAAGAACTCTCGCAGTCCATTGGTGGCGGAGTCTTTCCCGCGGTGGGCGCTACTAATGAAGACTATATATATTTTATATTTATTTATCTATTTTTAGATATATTTATATCTATTTATTCATATATTTATCATTATATAATCTTATTTATTCATATTTATATTTATTCTGTATTTAACTTTATATAATCTTATATGGACTTTGAAATAAAGTATATATATTTTATAATACGTGCTATAAAAGATGTTGCAAAGCAGAATTTATCTATAGTTTCTCCTTTCATTTTGTAATTTTATGTTGAATTATTATCTTTGCGACCTCACAAATAAAAAAGTATTTTATAATGATAAGGCATAATTTGTATCATTGATTATAAACACAAGGTAATAAGAAAAAATTATTCATTTGGATTTGACCTTATTACCTTGAGTATTTTATAATCTTAATTGCCATCTATCAATATACAAGGTGTGTTAATTAATTTTTAGAACTGTTCTGTTACTAATGATAAGGCACAATTTGGATTATCTATATATATAAAATTGAATGTCTGTGTGTCCTCTATGGATTCAAAAACCATACATCCAATCGCCGTGAAATTTTGGGATATTATTAGGCGTATCCCCGGAAAGGTTTACGAAAAATAATTTCTTGAATATCTTGAATATCCTTAGAGTTATTTGCAGATTTGTAGCTTTAACTCGCAAGCAGCGCCATCTTGAAACGGAGATCTTCCCCTCCCCCCCCTCCTCCCCCGTCCGGCCGCCGGCCAGTTGGTTGGACAGTCCAAGTTCCCGCCGACCAATCAGAGGGATCAAGAGCCCCCCCCGTCCGGCCGCCGGCCAACCAGAGTGATCAAGAGGTCCTGGCGCGTGGGGGGGGCGGGTGACCTCCGGGAACTACGTCCATCTTCCATAAACGACCATGATTTTATTCAACTTATCGAGTATTTTTCAAAGGACCGGGAAAATATGTTCACTAGATAAAACGATGATTTTGTAATGTATAAAATTAGGAAAGACAAAATTCAGGATGACACGGCACACAGGGACCGGGAAAAATAATCACTTTATCGAGAGATTCACGACCATGACTTTATTCAACTTATCGAGTATTTTTCAAGGGACCGGGAAAATATGTTCACTAGATAAAACGATGATTTTGTAATGTAGAAAATTATGAAAGACAAAATTCAGGATGACACGGCACGCAGGGACCGGGAAAAAATGTTCACCTTATCGAGAGATTCAAATTTACGAGTTTCAAATTATCAAAATATATCTTTTTTTTTTTATAAGTTTATAGAGAATTGTTTTAACAAATGTTCGTTAGACAAACCTTTACTCGGGTAAAACCTCGGGCGAAGCCGGGTACGTCCGCTGGTAGATTATAAACTCAAGGTAATAAGACCAAATCCAAATCCACACACAATTTATTTATTTGGATTTGGTCTTATTACCTTGAGTTTATGAAAAAACTAATTTTATATATTTCAAAATATGCCCCTCCTACCTTAATACACCTATGCCATCTTTTTTTCCAATTGTCGAAGCAGGAGATATAATCATTTTTTGAGAGGCTCCTCAGGGTTGCCTTCGATTTAGCTTGTAGCAAATCAATGTTGTCAAATTTCCTTCCTTTTGAATTTAGGATAGAGAAAAAGTCATTTGTGGCTAAGGGAATAGGGTGGATGAGGGAGCTATGTGGTTGAATGCTTGGCCAAAAACTGCAAAACAGTTTGGCCTGTGTGCGGTCGCCCATTATCAACGTGAAGTATTCAGTCATTGTTTTGCCATCTTTGAGATCTTTTAAGGCACATGGCTTCCCTTAAAACACTTCATTATCCCCAAATAAACCTCTTGATTATTTGTACATCCACGAAGCCTAATTGACACTGACTGGGTTGCAAAGTGAAGCTCATCTAGGAATTGGCCCAATGTATATTAAGAGGACCACTATGGCATATCATCCCCAAACCAACTCTGCCTTTGCCAATCCCAAGCCCAGATAAAAAATGAGGAAGAAGAGCAGTAACAAGCTTGCTAAAAAACCTGGGCTCAGCTGGCCCAGCTGATAGTACACTGTAAGGGCTCCTGATCCAAGGATTACAGGATGAGCAGTGTCTGTACTGGCATTCTTTCATGGCAGACTATTCTTAAACATAACACTCAGTAATTAATGTTTGGTCAACTTTTTTTTCCACGACTCAATGGTTATCTAAATGGTCTTCTTTTTCACGCATGTGGCAACTCCGCCTTTGCCGGTCCCAAGCCCAGATGAAAAAGGAGGAGGGGGAGCAGTAACAAGCTCACTAAAAAACCTGCGCTCAGCTGGCCTGGCCGATAGTACCCTGTAAGGGCTCCTGATTCAGGGATACAGGATGAGCAGCATCTGAACACCATGTTAGGAGCAGCTGCACATGACTCTGTTCCTCATGAGGGGGTCATTTCATATTGGAGCTAAGTCGGCCTGCTACTGAGTAGTGTTCCCAGTCTTAATGACAAAGGCAGACGCATTCTACTTCAACCAATCATGATGGTTTGAGATAAGAAAGAAGACACATGTGGCTATGGTACTCTCATTTGTCTATTTAGTTATTATGAGGTTCAATGTTATCGATTAATTTCCTTTCTTTTTACCAGATAACTGATAAGTTACAATTTGGATTATAGGTTAGAAACAAGGCCAACAAGTCAGACAAAAGTGCTAAATGTTGTTGAGAGCATACACTGTTACTTACCTTAGAAGTAGTCTCTCAGCCTCACGGACCCCAGACTCAAAAGCCCCGTGCACAGTGGAGAAGTAGTGGGAGTGGGTGGCCTCACCACCAAACAGCACCACTGGCACCTGCCACAGAATGCCCAGAAACTTTAATACATTCCAATAATTATACAAACTTGCATACAGTTGAATCTCATTAAAACAACATGGCTTGAAGGATTGCTAACAAGCGCAGCAAAAGTTGGGATTGGGTCATCTCTGTTGCAATTTTTATTTTTATCTATTTTTTTAGTAGAAAAGTTACATTCTTCTAATTTTTAATTTGTTCTGAAGTTTTGCCTGCATTATTTCACTTTGAAAACTTTGATAATGGCTTTTTTTTTCTGGTGGATCTTGATAATGCTTTTAATTTTGTCTTTATTTATTTTTTTTTTCTATTCCAAATTTGATTAATGCAAAGATATTCTATTAAATAATCTATATATATATAAAAATGAATGTATGTGTGTGTGTGTCCTTTATGCCTGACCAAACCACTCATTGGAACGCCATGAAACTTTGGTAAGTTATTTAGTATAGTACTGGGAAGGTTTCTGAAAAATAATTTCTTGAATATCTTGAATATCCTTAGAGTTATTTGCAGATTTGTAGATTTAACTCGCAAGCAGCGCCCCCATTGCGACGATGATAACAAGTTTTTTTATCTATAAGTTTTATTATCACTAAGTTTATTATCCTAAAGATTATCAAAAGTAAGATTTTCTACCTATTAATTGCGCACAAGTCAAAGTTAGTTATAGAGTATTTTTCAAGGTACCGGGAAAAACTGTTCACTAGATAAAACGATTTTGTAATGTAGAAAATTAGGAAAGACAAAATTCAGGATGACACGGCAATTTATTTGAGACAAGATGAGACAAGGGACCGGAAAAAAATGTTCACTTTATCGAGAGATTCAAATTTACGAGTTTCAAATTATCAAAATATATCTATTATTTTTTTTATAAGTTTATGGAGAATTGTTTTAACAAATGTTCGATAGACAAACCTTTACTCGGGTAAAACCTGGGCGAAGCCGGGTACGTCCGCTAGTAAGTTATATAATGTGTGGTAAAAATAGAACATGGATGTAAAGAAACAATGTCGCAAATTTATTATTTTGAAATCACGAACTATGCATTGAAACATAGTAAAAAATTTGCTGTTTTAAAAATAGATTTAAGTTTAAATTCTAAGAATGTTTTTAAAGCCTATTATTAAATTAAAATTTATTATTTTGGGGCTTATAAAAAAAAATTAAGTTTGTTATTGTAATAATCTCAAAGTTCATTATAACAATGGACAGAATGGAATTGAGGATTACAGTAGGTTTAACTTAACTTTATTAACATCCTATAACGTGATATCCAAAGCTCAGGGATATTTGCATCAATACATTTCTTTACATCATAACAAATTGGCTATATACAAGCTTATACAATTTAATTATTTTACATAATTATCCAAAAAAATTGGTCATGGAGAAAAACAAACAAACTTAAAAAAGAAATTTCCTCAAAATTTCCTTCCCTCTCTTTCCCAGTTCAAAAGATAGTTGTATATATGTAGTAATCCCGAAGTGGAATGTGCTGGGCAGTCGTGGTAGTGGGTGAGTGATGGGATTCCCGCACTGGGACAGCAAGAGACAGAGGCAGGTCTAGATGGTAAACTCCAAGAAGTAGAGGTAGACCACGGACGAAGGTAGTCGGACCATGGACGTCACGGATGCCCTACATCGCGGATAGAAGGGGGGGTGAGAGATCTGACCGACCGTATGACAGCGTCGCTCTGAAACAACTAAAACACAACTCTAACTTTTGTCCCATCTTGGAGGGCTTTATATACTCGGACTCTCGCCATGTTGAAGAGTTCTGATTGGCTGTCCTAATCACGCCACCTGTCAAGCGCTGGGTTATTAATGATGTCTGGCCACGTGTCCGGCCACCTGCTGACGGGGGGAAATGAACTCATTATCATAAACACCTGTTGTCTGGTCCATGGCGTCGTCTGGACTTTGTCGTCTGGTCTACCTTTACCCCTTCTTTGTTTTATTGTCACTTCCATTATTCGATACATAACTTTATATACAGATATGGGATTATAATAACTATTAGAAGATTGTGTTCTAGCTATGTCAAAATATACCACAGAATGTGTCCCCGGTGATGAAGGTTTGGTTGGGGGAATGACATGTAATGAATGATAACCTAACAAACCTATTATAAAAAATAAAAGAAATAATTTGTATACAAATTAGTTAAAATTATTATGAAGTTACAAGTTAAAAAGAGAAAGATGTTGTAAGGGTGGTGTATCAATAAAAACGTACAAAATGAATGATAAAAGATTAAGAGAAGGTATATAATACAAAATGGTAACTATGGTAAAATGAATCGTACCAGGAAAATAATATCTTATTGCATGAAAGATGAGAGTAAAAAAAATGAAGTTAGTTTATTGACTGAACGTATGATGTGACGCTAAGGTTGAAAAGGGAAAGGGGGTATCTGAGCATGTTTCTGCAAAAGTAGTATCCCAAGCATCCTGCAATGCAATGCGAACTTGTTTAAGTGAGGCATTGTTTTCATTAACAGAAGGCCCAAGATATTCCGTCTGCATCATTAGTTCAGACATTGAAAAGAGGTGGGAAGATTGCTGGAGGTAAAAGGGAGAGGTAGAGGTAAGAGGGATCCCTGTTGTCCATAATGATTGTGCCCGGTTGAGTTGTGAAAAAAAAACTGAAAAGTTGAAAAAATGATGAATTGATATGATGCGTCGGGCGATGAGAAAAAAAATAAAAATATCGCGCTGGATATCCTGAACTCATTATTGGGAATGGTATAGTGAGGAAGGATTGTTCCAGTCGGATTAATCAATGAAAAAAACCAAAATGTTCGGCGAACTGGAATCCCTTGGAAGGTTGGAGGTTTGAAGGATGCGGAAAAGGAGAGGTGGGTGTAAGAGAATTATTGCTGTCAATTTTGATTGTGTCCGGCTTGTGTGGTGAAAAGAAAAGTTGAAAAATGAAAAAAAATGATGAGCCGGACGATGAGAGAAAAAAAAAACAAAAACTAACTGGGTCTCCTGAGCTCACTGTTGGGAAATGTACAGCGAGGAAGGGTCTTCTAGTTAGTTAATCAACAAAAAAAAAAAGAAAATGGCTGACGAACAATAATCTCTTGATGGCTGAAAAAAGTTGGGAGGAAAGGTTCATGGGATAGAGTTAGAGGTTGTAAGGGAAGCGTCAAAAATAACATTTTGAAATCTACAAAGAAAAATAAAATGATAAATGAAAAATAAAATGATAAAAATCTGTTAAAGAAATATTATAAATATTGTTAGGTGTAGGGTTTTTTAAATGGTGCCTAAGATAGTTGAAGTTGTAAAATGCTAAGTCTGAACATGATGAGAAAAAGAGAAGATAAAAATATTAAAGGTAATAATATATAAAGGGTTGATTGGTATTTGATGGCATTAATTTTGATGGTTAATAAACAAAATGATATTATCGATTAATATTGAAATGTTTTATCTACATCTGTAAGTTAAAAAACAAAGTCCAACACCACAAAACTAGTAAAACTGTAAGTCTATTTACAAATAAATGAGAGAAAAGCTAGCAAACCTATTAAATGGGAAATAATTTGGGGTACAAATTAGTTACTAGAATAAAAATAAAGATAAAGGGGAGTAGTGGTGACACATTGATATAAAATTATAAAACTATAAAAAAATATATAAGAGGAGTACATAGGAAGGATAAATTTAAAGTAAACACACACAATAGCGAAAGTAAATATTTGAGAAAGTTGGTATACTAGTTACAGTTTTTTGTTACTTTTTTAAGGTGCCTTGAATATTTACAACATAGTTTCAGGGATGTAATACAAGAAGGAGGAGAAGTAGAGGTAATAAAAGTAAAATAAATATAAAAGAAAATTGACTTAAGAAAAAGGTTCGCGATAGGTAGTGACGCAGTAAGGAATAAAGGAAGAAGGTCTGAATTGGTTTCTGCAAAGGACATCTCAGGAGTCCTGCTCTGCAATACGAGCTTAGAAGCGAGGTATTGTTTTCAGGGGTCAGCAATCCCAAGATGCTCTGTAAGTAGCATTAGATCAGATAGGCAAAAGGCGTGAAGATCGAAGGAGAGGTAGGTAATGGGATAATATGGGAAGGAAATTTTTTCTGAGAGAGGTTAAAAAGAGATGGTGTCTCAAAAGCTGCACTGCTGTCGGTGATTGAGCTCGATCAGATGAAAAATAAAATTAAACGAAAAATGAGTGGGCGCATCGTGCTGTGATGGCCTGGGTCGAGCGTTAGAGAAAAAAAAATCTTGCTGGTTACCCAAGCTCTCCGTGTGGAGTTAACATGGGGAGGAAGAGTGTACCAGGTCGATGAATCATTAAAAAAAAAATAAAAAAGGTTGACGAGCAGGAGTCTCAGGAACCGTTGAAGAGGTTAGAGGGTGGAGGTAGATTGTGAAAACAGGGCTCGACTGTTGCCATTGATTGATTGAACCTGAGTTTGAGGAAAAAAGAATGAAATAAAGAATGCTGGGACGGTGACCTGGGTGTAAATAAAAAAAATCGGCAAACAGGAACTCTGCGATGGACGAGGGGTGGTTAGAACGAAGGCATAGAAGGCCAATGGAAAATGATCAAGAGACGAGAGAAGTATGGAAGGCCTATAATTGATTGATTGACAGGTAAGAGTGTTGCAGTAAGAAGGACTGTCTCTGCTAATGGTGAGTACAAGGTCATTCCAACCCTTTAGAAGTAGGTAAGGGAAGACGAAGTATAAAAAAAACAATTAGGGGGAGATCAGTGCGACCTTGAATTTGTTGTCGCGCGCGTTGGGATGAAGTCTGGAATTAATTGTCCTTTTCTCTTTGTCGTGCCTGTCATTTGTACGTGGTACTGATATTTCTCTACTTTCTATTATACTGGGATTTATATCATTACATAACTCGGGGAATTTTCAATTTTGGGATGTTATAGTATGGGGCGTGTCTTTATATTTATTAGTTATATTTATTAGTAACTATCTTGATTAACTTCGTCCACGAGGTTCTTGGATTCTCCAAGTTCAATAACCTCAGCTTCCCGGTGAGTGTCGCGTTAAAACGCTCAGACAAATCGTTAGATTGGGGATTATTAGCGATGATTAGGTTTAGAAAAATTATAAAATAATGAATTTACGAAATTTTTTAAGAGAAAAGGTTATGGCATGGGTACAAAATTCGGTAGAGTCTCGTAAATAACAATTTAACACATGAAATGCAATGGGGTATGAAAATTTTATGGTATGAAATTAGTTTTCGCATATTACATTTATAGTTGTATTTGTAATTGTGGGAAAAATGGGACGCACATTTTGAGATGAGATAAATTAAAATTGATATTTATAAAAATACAAATCTAGGACTAGTTTTCAAAACTTCTAAATATTGAGAAATATCAATTGAAATAGTAATAGGTTAGGTAAAATAAAGAGCGTAATAAATTTAATTATTAATACTATGGCCATAAATAAGGTATTAAAAAAATAACACAAATGAGTTTAGAAAATATGATTCGAGTAATTAAAATATAATATGATTTTTTATGTAAAATTGAAAGTTGCATATTTGGATAATGCCATTTTAGGTGAATTTAAGAAAGGTATGTAAGATTAGTAAATTGGCAAAAATGCGTGATTGAATATTTTTAATAATAAAATTGAAAATGAAGAATTAAAATTTATAATTTGATTAAAATAAAGTAAAAATGATAAATGAGAGTATGAAAGTTTTAAAAAATTGAATAGAAATGATATAAAAAAGGTTATAATTGATTTTAAAATGCTTAAAGTGAAAATATAAAATTTATGGGGAAAATGTCAGAAACAAAGTTTAAAGTACCTTGAAATGGTTGATGCTGGCTGGAGTTGATCTCTGGAGATGGCTGTTTGGAGGAAGGCTGCTTGTTGCGTGTGATCCGTCGAAAGAGGAGATAATGGCCTCGTCCGCACTAGGCACGGCTTGTCCCCGCATAGCGTCTGCCAGGCGGCCTACTAGGTCGTCGCAGTGGGGTTGTATGTTGGTGAGGGCATCCGCGACGTATTCTTCTTCGACCTCCGTCATCCTCTGCTTGTCCTCAGTCATCCTGTCGACTTTAACGGGTTCTGTAGTAATCCCGAAGTGGAATGTGCTGGGCAGTCGTGGTAGTGGGTGAGTGATGGGATTCCCGCACTGGGACAGCAAGAGACAGAGGCAGGTCTAGATGGTAAACTCCAAGAAGTAGAGGTAGACCACGGACGAAGGTAGTCGGACCATGGACGTCACGGATGCCCTACATCGCGGATAGAAGGGGGGGTGAGAGATCTGACCGACCGTATGACAGCGTCGCTCTGAAACAACTAAAACACAACTCTAACTTTTGTCCCATCTTGGAGGGCTTTATATACTCGGACTCTCGCCATGTTGAAGAGTTCTGATTGGCTGTCCTAATCACGCCACCTGTCAAGCGCTGGGTTATTAATGATGTCTGGCCACGTGTCCGGCCACCTGCTGACGGGGGGAAATGAACTCATTATCATAAACACCTGTTGTCTGGTCCATGGCGTCGTCTGGACTTTGTCGTCTGGTCTACCTTTACCCCTTCTTTGTTTTATTGTCACTTCCATTATTCGATACATAACTTTATATACAGATATGGGATTATAATAACTATTAGAAGATTGTGTTCTAGCTATGTCAAAATATACCACATATATATATCTACAAAATTGATAAAAAATGTTATATGTTCTTTTCTCATCTACGAATTCATATGCCACCAAATGTCCAATGCCACCAAATTTTCTTTTCCTATAATCCCAAAAAATTGGCCTTCCAGAAAATGTTTTGAGTCTTGAATTTCACCTCCACAGAAGCATCCCGGTTCCTTCACCGTGCAGATAGTTGCCAAAAATTTCCATGAACAGTAGTGATAAATTGGATATTATAAAAATCTGGACGGAAAAAACTGGGAATTCCAAACACAAAAAAGCATCCAAATATTTCATTTATATTGACAAAAATTTCTTTCATTTTTTACTTTAAAAACGACTTGACTATACTTGAGTGTTGGGTTCATAAGTGATTAAATCTTCTGTTGATATTACATTAGGTTTGTTATGGGGGAAGGTTCACTATATCCCAGGTTCATTTTGGCATGGTCTTACTGCAATGCTCCAGAACCTATATTAGTACCACCTCCTAGTCTCTACTGGAGAGGTTTTATTGATATTTGTTGTTGAGTCAGCAGCTCCTCAAGAATCTACGATGTTCCTTCCTCTATATAAAAGAGTAAAACTTCTCCTTCAGTGGGCCAACCAGAAACCATCCAGATTGTTCATATTGACATACCAAAAATAGCAGATTGATTATTTTGTCTGTGCAATTTCAAGGATTTCTCCAAAGTTGCAGTTTACAAATCTACATATAGGGAGGGTATAGATAGATGAAAATTAAATATAAATGTGCAAAAATGTTTATATATTTCTGGAAATATGCCTTCACAATTATTTATTAGCTCTAGTTTCATACTGCCAACATATTTTTATAAAATATCATTACACCACAGAAAAAACTGTTAATTTTCTCTGTTTGAAGGAAAAATATGTATACAAATTATATTCTATAGTGTTTATTCCCAACCAGCATGGCAACCTTAAAATTTGTACAATTGCAGTGTTGTCTGGATTGAGTGAATGGACAAATTTTACCACTACCAAGTGGTCTGGAAGTATATTTTAAAACTTGATTACAAGATTTGTAAACAGAGAAATATGGGAGCAAGTTAAATAAAAGCTTTTGAAATATGTTCAAATCTATGATTTAAAAAAAAAAAGAAATCATACAACTTTGCTATTATTCTCGCTTTCACATAATTTTTCATTATTGGATTGATCCATTTTCAATTCCAAACTCTAATGTATAAATCATAAAAATTATCCAAAACTCACCTCTATATTCTGGTGTAGAGAAGAAGGGAAAATAATGTTTAATCCAATGTAGCCAAATAAAAAATATTTCTTATTTTAAATAATTATTTTTTTTTCTTTCTCTCTCTCTCTAAAAATATATTTTTAAAATTTCACACAAAATTAAAAATAAATATACAGTAAAACCCGGTTAAAATGAACCTGGAATATATAGCAAACATTCCCTTACTAAAGGGAACAGGACCTTTGGGAGAGGCCGCTGCTTATCATAAAACAGCTCGAGGAGCATGAACTCATGGAATTTGTGTAATCTTTACACAAGGGGATAAGAAACAACAACAAACCTGATATAATATAAATTTATATTTTATACATATAAATATAAATAAAATTTGTAACAATCAAATTTACTGGCAATGAGTTTCTTTTTTAATATTATCAAATATTATCTCTACAGACCATGCTGCAATGATAAAAGTTATTGAATGAGAGGGCTATAACCACAGGTTCAGTCACATTAGTGTTCTCTATAAATGGGCTTTACTGTATATTAAATCTATTGTAAATAAAATAGAAATGTGGGTTTGTTTGCTCCTTAAAGAAATTCACTATTTGGTCAATATGAATGAAATTTTTACAGGATATAGATTTAGGTCTAGAGGGCCAGTCAAGAACCCAGAATAATGCTAGGTTTTACTGCACTTGTTACCTAACCTATTTTGTATTAAACTTTTTTATAAATGCTAGAATTAATAGAGAAGATTTTCTATTATACCAGTAATGTGATTCTTTGTTACCAAGATAAATAATGAGTGAACTTTTGAGCTTGTTTGTTATTTAGCGTAATAATTACTCTAATCCTATTTTCCTCATCTACAGGCTGTTAAAAATTTTTGTGAATGGCTTTAAAGAGCTAGCCCTAATCCATTGGAGGTTTAGCTCTTTAAAATGTCAGTAACTCAGGTACACCTCGATGGGTTAGTGACTGTAAATGCTTATTTCACAATGTTGTTGCTTCTTATCCCCTTGTGTGAAGAATACACAAATTCCACGAGTTCATACTCCTTGAGCTATTTCAGGTTGACAACACATGTAGTAGCAGTGACAATATGCCAGAGTCCCATTTAGTTATTTGCATTCACTGGTGGCTTATAGCGACAATCTTATATTTAAAAAAAAAAAAAAAGCTTCAGAGTGTGAAACAAAGTTGCTGATGGTTTGTACCATCTATCAAAAGTAGTTTTCCAAAAATGATTCTGATAGATGACGCAAGATATCAGCAACTTTCAGTTCCATAATCCAATTTTTTTTTTTTTTTTTCACTTAAATTATTGTTTTTTTTTAAAAGAGCCTCAATGCAGATTACCAAATTGATAGCCCCAGAAGCAGCCCACCTTCTCAATGTAGAGGGGTTCGGCCAGGTCCTGGGGCAGTCGTCCAGTCTTCTCAGCAGCCCTGGAGAGGTAGGAGTAAGAGCCACAGAAATAGGGCTCGGAACCCCACTTAGACCTGTACCACAGATTGAAACCACTTTTAAATATTAGAAGGTAACAAAGCCAGATCAAAATGACTAGTTACCAGAGCACTATTTGGTTATTGGCACTCACTGGTGGGGTTAGACTTGTGCAAAAATAAGAGTTTATTGATTTTTTTAATAGTACTTCAATTCAGGTTTTGAACTTTGGTCTTTGTAAAAAACAAGTCTTCCATTGTAGATCCTGGTTGACATCGGGCCAATTCATATTCCTAAATTTGTTTATCCAAAATTCCACACTATTTAACCTCTCTCTGTTCACTACTGATATTTATTATATTCTCTTGAAAGATTTTTACAAGATGAGTGCACAGAATTCAACATGGTTTTGCTGAGCCCCACCTATTTATTTATCGAAAAATGGTGAAAGGGCCATTCAATGAACAGGTCTAGAATGACAGCCTTTTGCTGCATGCACCAGGTTACTGCTTCTTAATAAGAAAACCTAATTACAATGTGAAGACTATCCAGAAAATGGCAGAATTTGGAACTTACCAGCTCTTTCACCAATGTAACAAAACCCAATCCAAATACAGTAAAACCTCAATATCCCTTGGCAGAGCTGACTGCTATAGGGCGCGTCCCCAGGTGGCGGATAGGGGAACGACCTTCAGATATGAAGGCCAGCTGCGAAACAAGCAGAATAACTCTGACAAATAAGCAGTCGCGGACCAAACAGCAGCATTGTTAGAAAAGGAGTAGACCTCTTTAAAAATCCTGACTTCAACTGACCCGGTTGATGGACCTCAGCAAGGGTCCCACTCCAGGGATACGGAGGAGCTGTGTCTGTACTCATGTTAGAGTCGGCAGCAAAGGCGTCTGCTTCCATGTTAGGAACGACCTCAAACTACAGGCAAAGTCAGACTTTCACCAAAGTGTGCCTGGATCATGGTGCCATGATCAACGAAAGCTGCACCCCTATACCCCATTCCATGAGATCAGATGTTGATTTGCATGCTGCATCGCCCGTCGCGCAGAATAAACAGGGGCGCGTTCAGGACTTAGGTAGAGGGTTCTGTCCGATAAGTATAATACAGTCTCCACAAACTTCACACTTTGCAACTTCCAAGCAATTGAGCATTCTGCAGTGCAACATAAATGGATTGTGCTCAACAGCAACAAAAATAAAATTAGAAGAAATAATGGAAATAGCTGAAAAACAAAAGATACAAATTATAGCCCTACAGGAAACCAAATTAAATGAAAAGTACAATCTCAAATATAAAAACTACAATATCCTCAGAAAAGACAGAAATAAAGAAGGGGGTGGCCTTGCATTTTTAATCAAGAATTTGTATTATGAAGACATAGCTATTAATATTCCAAACACATCAGACCTCGAAGCCCAAGGTATCAAAGTCTACCTCAATCAAAACAAAACCATCAACATATTCAATATGTATCACCCACCAAACAATAAACTTATTGACGATGGAACAATGGCTCAATTTCTTACAGACAACACTATTATTGTAGGTGACCTTAATGCCAAACATCAACTATGGGGATGTTCCACGCCAAACCCAAGAGGCAAAATACTTTCAAACTTATTTGACGACAATGCCTTCATGTGCTTAAATGATGGGAATCCTACCCACCATTCCTACAGTTATAATACCGCACAAGCCCTTGATATAAGTTTCTCCAGTCCTGACATTTTCCACAAATGCAAATGGCAAATATTAAAAAGTATTGGAAGTGATCATTTGCCTATTTTGATAGAAATTAGCACCAAGACCAAAACCAGCTCAATTAAAGAAAAATTCTGGAACTTCAAAAAGGCTAATTGGAATCTTTACCAGCAAAACACCAATGAAGACTTTAGAAAAGAACCCACTAGAATAAACGATCTGGAACAAAATTGGTTATCTTTCAAAAACACCATTATTAAAGCAGCCAAAGTTTCAATACCAAGAGGTAATATTAAGAAATGGATTCCAAATTATACACACCAGGCAAAAGATATTCAAACACTTATAACTAAAAGAAATGAACTACAAAAAAAGTACACCCAAAACCAAACAAATTGTAGAACTGAACTGAACATTGTGAATGCAAAAATAAAAAGATTATACGTAAATATGAAAAGGGAAAAATGGAAACAAACTTGTGAAAACCTGAACCCAAGAAACCCAAATACAAAACTTTGGCATTTGGCAAAACAAATTGACAGAGCCCAGCCACAAACTGAAAACACAAATATGATTAAGAATATAGATGGTACCCCAGCAACTAATGACAAAAATGCTGCTAATCTTTTAGGTAATTCATATCAAATAAGTAGTAAAATCAAATTTGAAATAAAAGATAAGAAAGTTGAAAAAAAGGCCCGCAAGATTATCCATGACTGTAAAAACGTCACTAGCACTTATAATATTTTCCATGAAAAAATCAATATGAAAGAGCTAGATTATGCATTAGAAAACACTGACCTGAACAAGACTCCTGGGCCAGATGGAATCCATGGCCAAATGATATCAAACTTGGGCAAAAATGGCAAAGAAAAACTTCTTGATATTTTCAATAACTCCTGGAAAACTGGAAAATTGCCTCAAGACTGGAAAACTGCAACAATAATTCCTATTAAAAAACTTGACAAATCTGCTGATGACCCAAAAAACTACCGACCTATCTCCCTCACAAGTATTTGCTGCAAATTAATGGAAAAAATTATACTCAGACGACTTACCTACCACCTTGACACAAGAAATCTCTTACCAGAAGAACAATATGGATTTAGGAAAGGACATGGGACAATAGACCAACTCTTATTTTTCACACAAAAGGTAAAAGATGCACAAAACAGAAAACCAACTAACCACACAATAGCTGCTTTTTTAGACCTTACACAAGCTTTTGATAAGGTATGGAAAAACAAGTTAATTACAAAATTATACAAACATTTCAAAATTGATGGAAAAGCTATCACTTGGATAAATGATTTCCTTAAAAATAGATATATCAGGGTCAAATATAATGGCACTCTATCTAAAACCTTCAAATTGTACCAAGGATTACCACAAGGATCAGTCCTTAGCCCAACTCTCTTCACCCTATTTATTGCAGGCATAGAAGAAAAAAATTCACATAAAACCAATATTGGACTTTTCGCTGATGACATTATTCTATGGAGCAGCAATACTAACTGGAAAAAAGCTGAAAGAGATTTGAACAAGACTCTTTTCCACCTAGAAAAATTTGCTAATAAACATAAATTAGAATTTAACCCCCAAAAATCTGAAACCTGTCTTTTTACTACCGATAAGAAACTATACAAAATAAGACCAAAAATTATTCTGAAAGAACAACAATTGCAATATAATAAACATCCTAAATATCTTGGCTACACCCTGGATCCAGAAATTAACTCCAGTAAACATATTGAAGAAGTTATTAGAAAAGGAAGAGACCGACTAAAAATCCTGAAATATATTTCAGGAAGAGAGTGGGGAGCTGATGCAACCACACTAAAATTAACTTACACATCTCTAATTAGACCTATCCTGGAATATGGATATCAAATCTATGGTACAGCATCTGAAACAAATCTAAAATCACTGGAAAGGATACAACTAAGTGCAGCTAGAATTATTACAGGTCTTCGAAATACCTGCCCTAATGATATTGTACTTTATGAGGAAGACATTATGCCCTTAAAGGATAGAAGAAGCTACAATCTGCCAAAATATATAAACAAAATCAAGAGTTATGGAAACAAACACAGAACTTCCAAGTACATACTTAATTGGGAATCCAATTTAAGACTCAAAAAAGAAGGCCCTCTACACCTGGCCAAAAGAAATGAATTTTTAAAATATAAAGTGGAAAAAAATTATTTAGCAGAAAAAATTTCTCCATGCAAACCACTACAAAATGTTATTTTTAATGCCACTTTAAATGAACCCACCAACAAACAATACCAAAATCCAGAATACTTAAAACAATTATCATTAGAAATAATTAATAACATTCCTAAAAATGCAATAACTATCTATACCGATGGTAGCAGAGACGAGCTAGGACACACTGGCAGTGGCTGTCTCATCAAAACCACAAATTGCATTGAGAAAATGAACAGAAGAAACCCAGATTTTTTGCTCAGTCTTCAGATCAGAACTTATAGCCATCTATGAAGCCTTAAAATCCATCAGAAATACTAATTATCAAGATATCTGGATTCTTACTGATAGTAGAAGTGCCATACAACACTTGAGTCACACAGGGGAACTTAGAGACAAAGTAAGCAGGAACATAATTGGTTATCTCCAAAAACTCTCAAAAACCTCAAAAATTCACCTTCAATGGATACCCTCACACGTTGGCATTGAAGGCAATGAAGCTGCTGATGTGCTAGCGAAAAAAGGCACAAAAGAACCCTTGCCACAGAAAAATAAACTTACTTTTAAAGAAATAGAAACAATAGCCAAAACAAAAATAAACAAGAACTGGAGGATCCCACCTAAGCACAGTTGGTACAGTGGAGTGAACCCAGGAGGAGCTCTGAACATCAGAAATAGACAGCATCAAACAACACTAACAAGATTTAGAACAGGCCATCTCAAGCCATTGAAGATAGAAAATAATAACAAAATTTATCCCACTTGCCCAAAATGTAGTTTGGTACCTGCAGCTCCAGAACACATTTTGGCTTGCATTAGATGCACTAAACAGGACCTTTGGGAGAGGCCGCTGCTCATCATAAAACAGCTCGAGGAGCATGAACTCATGGAATTCGTGTAATCTTTACACAAGGGGATAAGAAACAACAACAACAACAACAAAACCTCAATATAGTAAACCTCAACCTATAGTGAAACGAAATTTTGGTTCACTATAGCCACAGTTCATTATAAACAAATATTGCTATTTTTAATTTATATAAAATGTTAGTTATATAATTAAAGTAAAATCTGGAAAAGAGAACTCTTTATTTATTTCAATTTAAAGCACAATGTTCCCCTAGGGACCTTGCACTGTCATACATGTGTCTCTACATATTTACAATAATTTTAGGCCGAAAGAATAGTCATATGATATTAACAAGGATAAGAGAGAAAAAAAAAATTACAACAAAATTGCTCATTTATAATTATCATTAAAAGAGAAGAGAAAAAAAAATATGTAAGAGTTTAAACATTCTAAGACAAATGAAGCTCTTAAATCTTAATGAGAACAGAGAACTGTGTGCAAAAGAAAAAAATGTCTGGCAATATCTACAATCAATATAAATAATTAGTTTTCTAAAAGATATTTGTTGCTATATAATTAAAAATATATCTGCAAAATATATTAAATTTAATATACGTTTCAACATTTAATAACACTTGTCTACACTGAAAAAGATGTTTTTAATAATGCAATCAGTTTCTGACTTAATTTGAGGTGCTGATCACAAATATAATGTTAGTTTTTATGTATCTCATCAATTTTTAGAAATATAACATATACATATTTAGGCCACAATGTGGTACATCAGTCCATATAAGCAGTACGAAAAACACATGGAACGTAAATAAAAACTGAGAACATCATACCAAAAGTATTTTATTTAATGTAAAACCGAATCTATACAAAAAAACAGATTTTTTAGATTATCATCATTCCTTTTGTAATATTTTATTATACATATATCTTGTTTGCTTATTGGAGCGAGAGAGGACCTAGACCAAGACTGCAGATCACGATCTACAAGGAAAACAACGAATAAATAAACACAATATCTTTAAGAGGTAATTTATTTTTATTTACTTTTCTTTATTTGCTTTGAGTATGGAAACCCACTCGGGAAACGTGTATAACACCAAGAAGGAGGAAACCAAGGTCGACGACCCTGCAAAGCTGCAACTTGGTGCAACAATATGCACCGAGATTATCAGGGAATTTGTCCAGGAGACTATGCAAGTAGTGAACCTTAATACTCATATTTACACCCAAAGCTTCATAGCTTTTAAGCATAATTTGGACAAGCTCTTTGTAATTATCGTCTCTTCTATTACCTAAAAATCCATGTACTACAGCCTTAAAGCCTGAACATGTTGCTTCTTCAGTTCCATTCATGGTTATTAGAAAATTTTTGTTATTCAGGAGCCTCTTGATTTCAGGTCCGTCAAAAACTCCTGCTTTTATCTTTTCTAGGCTAATATCTAGAAAAAAATTACATACAGTAAAACCCCTCTATAGTGAGCCCCAATGGGACAGAGCTTTTGGTTCACTATAGCCACGGTTTGGCCATTTTTTTTCAACTTTTTTTAAATTTTTTTACTTAATAATGGTCACTTTGCTTTAATTCCCTAAATTGACCTATTTCTTTACAATAATGCTGAATATCAAAAGAAGTCATTTGATAATAGGTTCTTCTTATCATTAGCATACATGTTTATATATAAACCTATGTATTATTTAAAAATTAAGCCAAATCCCCTAGGCAAAACATTATTAATTATATATTTGAAAGGTAGAAGAGTATTTTAGAACATCTTTCTGAAATAATATAATACTATATTTATTTGAAAAATGCCTCTAATTCCTTGTTGGTTGAAAGTGAAAAGTGAAATTTGAAAATCAGAATTGTCTTAAAATATCGTTATTTCCGTCAAAGGAATAAAGCTCCTTGTATTCTCTATCAATTGAGGATGAATCAAAAGTATCCAATTCAGAAAAATCGGACGCGAAACATGTTGATACGATAGCGCGATTGGTAAAATTGTGAATAAAAAACTCCAATTTGCAAACGTAAAATCGGTGGTAAAACGGCAGGACAGGGGGAATATCCGCGAACCCTGAATGAGTCATATACCTAACAAGAATTCCATTCTAAAAATAGAACCGTAGTGGTAGTTTTTGAGAATTTATAAGTCGATTTGTTTGTGGCCCATGAGACATGGGGAACTTGGGGGAACTATTTTTTTTTTTCTTCTTCTTCCAATTCCAGTTTCCACATATTCTTCTGAAGTGTATATTAAATTTCTGGCTTTAAAATTATTTGGAATTATTGTTTAGCCTAGGTTAAACTTGATATAGAACGCTTCTAAAAGGACATGCTGCCACTGGTTTTTTTTTAGAACGCTATTCTTTGTTTCTTTTCTTTATTTTGGAAGCCATTTGTATTTTTCTTCTATTTCAAAATTGTCGAATGCAAAGATATTCTATTAAGTAAAAGTATAATGTGTAAAAATTTATACAACATCAGCAAAAATAGAATGGAAATGAAAACAAACAATGCCGCTAATTTTTTGTTTTGAAATCGCGATCCGTGAGCTGAAACATGCTCAAAATTTTGTCGTTTTGAAAAATTTTTAAATCACAATTTTAAGTTCGTTATAGGCCTAGTATTTTTAATAGATGTTATCATTTTGGGACCGAAAATAGGTTCGTTATAGGGGTAGTTCGTTATTTTAAAAATCGCAAAGTTTGTTATAACGATGGTATTTTCAATGGAATGGAATTGGGAATCGCCGTGGGTTCATTATAAGGGAAGGTTCGCTATATCCAGGGTTTGTATTAGTGGGGTTTTACTGTATATATATTTGAAGCATTCTCCATCTTTATCTAGAGCCTTTACAAACTGCTTACATAAACCTAGCATTATGTAATGGTGGTAGAATGATTTTTTCCCGAAACATCAAAGGTTTGCTAATCACATTAGCTATTCCTACTGTAAGTTTATCTCAAAGAGGCCATTTGTTTGTTTTCCAATGTATTTGCCGTGCTCTGCTATCCCACATGCATAAAAAACAAGGATACTTGGTGTATCCGCTTTGAAATCTCAGTAAAAAGTTAACCATTTTTAAATCAACACAAATAAACCAATTATGCTCATTGTGTTTGATTTTATTCAACAACAACAACAACAAAAAGCTTTATTAAGACAATTCAGTCTTACACGGATTCTCCAAGCACAGAAATGTAGGGTACATACAAGAATAGCCGTATTAACAACAACAAAAGTACCTGTAATGACCCTTTGGTCTTATACAACTTCTCCAAGTAGAAGAGGGTATATACAATAGTTACAATAATGCTATTTACAATGTGTCAAGGGAGAGAGAAGCAAAAAAGGGCTTGCTGGGGAACTAGAGTATTAACATGGGTAGATGTTATTATATCTCTTGAAGAAAGATCCCGCGACAATAAAGTTGAGATATCCAGCAGGTTAAGAAAGTCTCCAAGGTGGTTGGTGCGAATGTTTAGTTCACCATATAAATTATCTCCAGTCCATTGTGTATCTTGATCATGATATATATATTCTCTAGTTGGAGTTTGTTAGGAGGTAGATACGTAAAGGTTATACAAGTCAGCAATGAATCTATGCTTGGGTTCATTTTAAGTAACCGAAATCCAATTAGTTTTCTCTTCAACATTGTCCAGTATGTGTTTATTTTTGTTATAAATTCCCACAATGATGTCTTCAGAGCTTCTTCCCTGACCCGAGATTTTTCTGGCAAGTGATTGGTAAACCTGGAAATTCTCGATCTCGAGTTTTAGAACAAATTGGCACTAAGTTTCCGTTATAGCAAATATTTCAAATTGTTTTAAATAATTAATGAAAGGGAAAAGGTAAATTGGAAAAATTCCAATACATAATATTTACATAATTGTGACCAAGTTTTAATAGTTGTTAAATCGAGTAGTTTAGTTTTCCATTCCTATTAGCTATATGTGATTGATGGTGATATTTTCTTGCCTGTAAAAAGAGATATGATGTGATCCTTCCAGTTCCTTTCTGAGTGTTTGCTATATCTCAGTTCCTTCTGAACTCATGATCTTATCATTTATAACTTGGTAAACAGTACTTCCCACAATCAACTTGCTATCTCGAAGTCTAGATGAGATTCCTTTAGCCAAAAGTTCTTTTCTCTTATTAATCAACAATCGACGCTGTTCTCTAACTTTTAAGGTGTAATCCTTATTTATGTAAATCCTTAATTGCTTAAGCTTGAATGCATCCCTAAATAATTTTATTCTGTCTTCACATTTTGGTATTTCAACCAGTAGGGGTGCGCTCGGCCTTTTAGATAATCGATGACATTTAAGGATGTTAATATTCTCGGAGATTTGCATATTATCCGTAATTATCTGTTTTATTTTTGCGAGATTCATCGCTTGTTTCATTTTCTTTCTTTTCGACTCCGTAAAAAATTAAATTACTTTCTCTCATTTTCATCTCTGTGAAATCTATTCTTTTCTCAATTTCTTGGATCCTTTCAGAATTCTTCGAGACAGATTTTACAGTGTTTTCCATAGTATTCTCCAGTTGTTGTATACGTCGATTTAATTTATCAACTCCTTGCTCTATAGAAAGTAATCTTGTCTCTAATTTATCCCCCCAGTTATCCATTTTATTTGAGATTGCACCAATCATTGTCGAATATCACCTTCCATACATGACTCGAGCGTAGTTTGCCTAGTGGGCCTAGGTCCCGGGTTTTGCTCTATGCCAGATATCAGTAATAACATCAAAATTATACATCTAAGATTTGGCCTTCTGTACTGAATCTGAATCTTGAATTTCAGATTCTCAACATAACCCAGATCCATTGCCAAACTATAATTTGCACAATTTTCACACGAATCAAAATTTGCATAGCTAAAAGTTGAGCGAAGCTTGTTTCGCTGTAAATTTAAATAAATTATGATAAGAATTACAATTGGCCTCATATTATGAGGATATGAATTTACCAATATCACCTCAATAAAAAAAATAGCTTTTTTTTTATAAAGTACGGCGAAAAAGCTTTAAAAATAAATTACCTAGCAGGAGCTGTCGTTTCACGCAACCTTTCCCTTTGGCCAACTGGCGGAGAATCGTTTGATTTTATTCAAGATGGTTTATATATTTTTAACATTTTCCTTTATTTTTTGTTGTATATGCTATTGGAATAGATGCATATTTATTTCCATTATGAACACATTTGAGGCTACGCACGGAACCATCGATAAATAGACGCCAATTTTCAGGATGGTATTCGTCTAGTTTTAAAAGGTGTAGTAAGCCTTTTACATTAGTGCAGTAAACCAGATTTGCATCATGCTGATAGAAAGGAAGGAACGAACTTTCTCTTGTCCTATAAAATGTTACGTTGACATCGTCTTCGAGTTTCTTTTATTCTTGATGCAAGCAGTTCCGCATCTTGCTTTGAAATCTCAGGTCACGTGTCAAATCATTCAGTTTTGGTTGTGAAAAACGTTTTGGACATTCTTGTTCTCCGTAGTTCTCACTATCAAAATCATCCAGTTCGACATCTTTTTGTGTGGTGTCTTCTGATTCATCATAAACTGGGACTATTTGGGCTGTGTGTTATTGGAAGTTTAGCTGAATATAAGTCTTTGTATATAAGCTTTTTCTTACCATTCCTGTTAAAGTGTTTCAAATCTTGTACGCAACAAGTAACAATCATTGTCAGGATTTTTTGGCCCTCGCCAAACCATAGGGATCCCAAATGTCAATTGCCTTTCACCCTTTGTCCACAGGCGCAGTGTTTCAACACACATTTTGCATACCTTATGTGGAGCACATGTCTTGTCCTGGTCTCCTAATTTTATACCAAAATATGCAAAATACGCCCGCTTTACAAAGTCTGTTATTGCATTTCTTTGCGCTTTTACAGTTTATTCGCCACATATATACCAGAAAATATTTGGGTCATTTTTGCAGGATCTTCTTTTGGAAACCATGTCTGGAAGTGAATTTATTAATGTGTTAAAATTTTATTTTCATAAAGTTGATGGCATAGCTTTTAAATGAATGATGCTTGAAATAATAATTTTTATTAAATTTAATCTGCGTGAATAAAATATATTTTCGCTAAAAATTTAAATACTTAATTTTTGGCCATTTCAAATTGGAAGTGATGGTATAATGTTTGGAAGTGATTTATTTATTTTGATTGTTAAAAAAAAAATAATTTTAAATGAAGTTAATTGCCTTATGTTTTAGAAGAACTTTGAGATGTGATGATTGTAAAAATTATGAAGCAATCATGATGACTTGGCAGTTTTCTTTATGAAAATACTAGCGGATGTACCCGGCTTTGCCCGGGTTTTACCCGAGTAAAGGTTTGTCTAACGAACATTTGTTAAAACAATTCTCTATAAACTTATTAAAAAAAATAATAGATATATTTTGAGATAATTTGAAACTCGTAAATTTGAATCTCTCGATAAAGTGATCATTTTTTCCCGGTCCCTGTGTGCCGTGGCATCCCGAATTTTGTCTTTCCTAATTTTCTACATTACAAAATCATTTTATCTAGTGAACATTTTTTGCCGGTCCCTTGAAAAATACTCGATAAGTTGAATAAAAGCATGGTCGTTTATGGAAGATGGACAAAGTTCCTGGAGGTCATCTTGGGCAAGCCCACGCGAGGCTTTTTTTCTTGTCTACTTGGCACAGCTGTGTCACCAACTCTGCCCCCGCGCACCAGGACATCTTGACCCCTCTGATTGGTCGGTGGGTACTTGGACTGTCCATCCGGCCGGCGGCCGGACGATTACATTCTCTCGACGGGGTGGGGCAGACCTAAGCCTATCTCCGTCGCAAGGTGGCGCTGTTTGCGAGTTAAAGCTACAAATCTGCAAATAACTCTAAGGATATTCAAGATATTCAAGAAATTATTTTCGAAAACCTTTCCGGGGATATACCTAATAATATCCCAAAATTTCACGGCGATTGGATGTATGGTTTTTGAATCTATAGAGTACACACACACACACACAGACAGACATTCATTTTTATATATATATAGATATAGGTATTAAAGGATATTACAGTAGAGGCTTCCATGAGCGACCACCCTTTATAAGCCGACTATAATGAGTCTATGAACAACTAGTCTTCTTCTTCTTTCTTATCTCCACTCAATCATATTAGGGTATCAAGCTTGTAAAGCTTGAGACTTTTGATGTCTGTCGGTGATGAGTAGAGCTCATCAATGGATAAAATTGACAACCATCATGACTGGGTGAAGTAGAATACATCTGCCTTTGTCATTAAGACTGGGAGCACTACTCAGTGGCAGGCCGACTTAGCTCCAAAAGAAATGGCCGCCTCTGACATGAGGAACAGATGCCATGTGCAGCCGCTCCTAACATGGAGTACAAACGCTGCTCATCTTGTATCCCTGGATTAGGAGCATTTACAGGGTAATATCAGCCGGACCAGCTGAGCCCAGGTTTTTTAGTGAACTTCTTACTGCTCCCCCTCCTCCTTTTTCATCTGGGTGAACAACTACTGACCACTAAAAATCAATTTTTTTTGGTCTCTCATGAGTCTATAGAAAAATAAAATTTTAAAAATAATCAAAATTCAAAATATTAAATTCAAAAATATTAATTATAAGGCACAATTTGGATTATAGATTATAGATACAAGAAAATGTGACCTAATCCAAATAAATTAATAGCTTATAGAATATATGATCCACAAGATGGAAAAATACACGAAGTTCAAACTGTCAAATTTGATGAAAATTCAAAAGGCTCTGATCTCTTGACTTCTAATGTTTTTGACCAACATGTCCAAGATCATATTATCTATAGAAATGAACAACATGAATCAGATTTCTTTCAAATTACACATACCATGGGCTCTACTCCAGAAGAACTAAATACTTCAGACAACCCTGAAACAATACCTGAATCATCAGAATTACCCCGAAAACCCGGACGTATTGCAGGAAGAACTAATGAAGATATTCAGGCAAAGCATCTCATCAATCTACAAGAGCAGGAAGAGAGACTGAGAGCAAGTGGTGTAAGACGATCTGAAAGAATAAAAGAAAGAAACGCAGCCAATGTAACCGAACTATCTTCAACTTCCATGAACATACCTAAAACATATCGAGAAGCCATGAACACCCCATTTTCAGACCAATGGAAAGAAGCAATGGAAGAGGAATTCCATTCCCTAACTTCACATAATGTTTGGACCCTTGTACCCAAACCAGAAAATGAAAACCTGATAAAAGGAAAATGGATTTTTAATATAAAAATGAATCCAGATGGAAGCATTGACAAAAGAAAGGCTAGATTTGTTGCAATGGGGCATAATCAAAAACTTGGCGTTGACTATGAAGAATCTTTTGCTCCTGTGATGAAGCTGGACTCTTTAAGAACATTGATTGCCATTGCATCACAACAAAACATGAAAATTGAACAATATGATGTTAAAACTGCCTATCTCAATGCGGAACTAAAAGACGATGTGTACCTGGAACAACCTGAAGGATTTGTTCAAGCAGGACAGGAAAATAAAGTGTGTAAACTAAACAGAAGTTTATATGGTTTACCACAATCCGGAAGATGCTGGAATGAAAAAATTAACCAAATTTTTAATGATATTGGACTCAGACGTTTAGAAAGTGAACCATGTGCATACATCCTTCAAGAGAAGAGGAGAAAACTCTAATAATTGGGATTTATGTAGATGATTTTCTCATTATTGGATCGGATAGTACCATAATTAACAGAATAGTTAAGCAATTGGATAAGCAAATTGTCATTGTTCGAAAAGAAAAGCCTATATTTTTTCTTGGAATCAAAATTGAGGAAAAAGAAAATTGTTTCGAACTTTCACAAGAAGCCTATGTAGAAAAGATTTTGAAGAAATTTAACCTTGAAGAATGTAATCCAGTAAAAACCCCTGGTGATCTTAATCAAGATCTGGATAATCACCCAGATTCTTCTCCTGTGGACCCTAAACTTTACCAAGAAATGATAGGTTCCTTGATGTATTTATCAGTGGGAACAAGGCCCGATATAACATTTTATGTTAGTCAACTCTCCCAATACAACAAGGATCCCAAAGTCATTCACCTTACTGCACTTAAAAGAATATATAGATACTTGAAGGGAACAAAAAGCTACATGTTATGCTTTGACAGAATAAGAGGGAAAATTGAAGTCTTTACAGATGCTAGTTGGTCCTCAACTAAAGACTCAAAATATTTTTCAGGATATTTAACTAAATGAGGATCTTCACTACTTAGTTGGAAATCTCAAAAACAACCACTGGTAGCCCTGTCAACATGCGAAGCGGAATTAATGGCTATCTGTGAGGGCACTAAAGAGTTAAAATGGTTTATGAACTTTCTTTCTGAAATAGGTCATCAATCATGTGTTGAAATACCACTTGTTCTGAAGACAGACAGTAAATCAGCAATAGACTGGATTAAAGGAACATCTCATCATTGTAGAACCAAGCACACTAACAGAAAATATTTCTTCGTGAAAGATGAAGTCTCAAAGGGAAATTTAAGGATCTCCTTCGTGAACTCAGAAGCTCAAGAAGCGGATCTTCTCACCAAGAGGCTGCCGGGAGACAGAATTCAGAGACTGCTTGTAAATATGGGACTTCTTTTGGGACCTAATTTTGATTTTCTCACCAAAGAGGGGAGTTGTTGAAATTGGTAAACAAATCAATTTATAATAATCTGTGATGTAAAATATGTTCCTTTTTGACAAGTTTGTTTTGTTTATGTTGTAGTAATAGCTTAGAATATAGAAGCTCAATTTTTTCTTCATTTGTTAAGTTAATTAGATTGTTTAACCTCTCCTTGTATTTGAATAATAAATTTGTTTAAATTAATAAGCTGCAGTTTTGCTAAATTAAATTTCAAAATACAACACAAACAATACCAAAATCCAGAATACTTTTCATACTTATCATTATACTTTCATACTTATCATTAGAAATAATTAATAACATTCCTAAAAATGCAATAACAATCTATACCGATGGTAGCAGAGACGAGTTGGGACACACTGACAGTAGCTGTCTCATTAAAACCACAAATGGCATTGAGAAATTAAACAGAAGAAACCCAGATTTTTGCTCAGTCTTCAGATCAGAACTTATAGCCATCTATGAAGCCTTAAAATCCATCAGAAACACTAAACATCAAGATATATGGATTCTTACTGATAGTAGAAGTGCCATACAACACTTGAGTCACACAGGGGAACTTGGAGACAAAGTAAGCAGGAACATAATTGGTTATCTCCAAAAACTCTCAAAAACCTCAAAAATTCACCTTCAATGGATACCCTCACACGTTGGCATTGAAGGCAATGAAGCTGCTGATGTGCTAGCGAAAAAGGGCACAAAAGAACCCTTGCCACAGAAAAATAAACTTACTTTTAAAGAAATAGAAACAATAGCCAAAACAAAAATAAACAAGAACTGGAGGATCCCACCTAAGCACAGTTGGTACAGTGGAGTGGACCCAGGAGGAGCTCTGAACCTCAGAAATAGACAGCATCAAACAACACTAACAAGATTTAGAACAGGCCATCTAAAGCCATTGAAGATAGAAAATAACAACAAAATCTACCCCAATTGCCCAAAATGTAGCTTGGCACCTGCAGCTCCAGAACACATTTTGGCTTGCATTAGATGCACTAAACAGGACCTTTGGAGAGGCCGCTGCTTATCATAAAACAGCTCGAGGAGCATGAACTAATGTAATTCGTGTAATCTTTACACAAGGGGATAAGAAACAACATGTTGTGAGGGAGGTGAAGCAGTTACCTGAGCAGAGAAGTGGGCCGGGGAAGGTCCGGAGAGTCCAAAAGAGCAATTAAGGCCTGATGGCAGGTGTCTAAGACCTCCGAGTCCGGCAGGGACTCCTCCTGCAGAGCTCCCTCCCCAGACACCCAGATACACAGCACCCGGGGGTTGTGCTCCAGGGAGCAGAACCATCCAATGTATTGCCACCACCCTTGCTGCTCACACAAAGGATGGAAGATGGTGCCACTACATGTTTTATAAAAACTATTTCAAACTACATTAAGGAGGAATTGACATCAAAATTTAACAAGGCCAGGCTGTAGTCAGGAATGTGGCCGGGTTTGGAATGATTGTGGAGACTGACCCACCTAGAGAACAAGTTAGCATGTAACTTTATGTTACTTTGTTTTCCCTTCTCAATTATATCCTAATTATTTTAAGCTAATTTGTGGGTTTATTATCAAGATTTTTATATTCTTATATAAAGATTGTCTTAAAAGATGCTGGAAAGGAGAGGAAAAAAGAGAAAGAAAGAAATTCAAATTTAATTAGAGTTTATATAATGTACTGAAGAGTACAGGAACTTTACAATCAAAAGTTCATCCAAATGATTATCCATCTTTAGAAATCTTCAAGTTGACCCATATTTTTTATAACATTGAGTTTATTTTTTAACAAACAGAAATGGATTCATCAATAAAATAATTTAAAAGATAAAACTAATACTTTAATGTTTTTTCAGAGAAAAATATATAGAGGGATACCTCTGGGAGATTCTTGGGTTTCTCCTTCCAGATGGCCTGGAAGATATCCCCAGGCTTCCAGAATGGGGAGTCATAGAGGAGGAAGATCTTGTTGATTGTACCAAAGCCCAAGGACTGGATGGCCTCCTTCTTGGTAGTGGAGAGAGATGGCTCGAAGAAGGAATCAACATGTTTGGCAAGGAAGCCCAGGGATACGGTCACCAGGACATGGTCGGCAGGGTAAGTCTGCCCAGAGGCAGTGACCACATTGATAGGGCTGGAACCCCAGTGAATGGCTGTGACCGGACTTCCAGTTTGAATCCAGCCATCAGGCAGGTCCCGGCAGAGCAACTCCACCAATTGCTTGTAGCCCCGGAGCTCCACAATGGGGTTGCCAGGACAATGGTGGTATTCCCGCAGCAATGGTCCTGACACATCCTCCAGATTGGTGCAGCCATTGATCTCGCACTGCAAGTGGCGGTACCAGTCAAACACAGCTTTGCAAAGCCTCTCATCCTGTTTACTTCGCTCTAGGTACTCTCCAAACCTCCTCTCCAAAATGTCCCCCAGGGAACCAGACTCTCCTGTGCGCCCTATCTCCTCCTGAACAGACTCCATGAACCCCACCAGGTCTTCAGCCACTTCTTGTTCCTCCGGGCTGAGGTGGATATTGGAGAACTTAAAGATGGGCCGGATGGGGACATCAGATCGAACCATGCCATGGCTGTCTGCCAGGGAGTACACCACATTGTCTTCTTCCCCGTGGATCCACTCTGCTCCCATCTCTATGTAGCTGTCCCCTGACACAAAAAAGTGGAACTTTTACAATACAGGCTACAAATAGTGAAGTACCTACTTCTCTATCTTAATTATTGTGTAAACTTATAAGTAGAGTTATTTATTTATTTATGCTTATGAGGTGATACAGCAGCGTATTTACAATTAGAGAGGAGACAAAATGAATTAAATCTAGAAAAAAGAAGTGAGGACATATCGGTCATAAGTAGAGTCTAGACTAATAAATGTAGGGTATATAAGAAAACCAATTCAATACAATAGTAGAGAGCAGTCTGGATATTAATTTGGTGGAACCGCTGAGAAGGTTCGCCACTGATGAGCCAAGCTCTCTCATTCAATAACTTTTATCATTGCAGTAAGATCTTTAGAGATAATATTTGATGATATATGTGAAAAAGAAACACATTGCCAAAAATAATAATTACAAATTTTAACGATGGATGGCAATTGAATTTTAAATTATTTTTAAGCCTAATGAAACATTTTCCTATTATGGAAGCAGCTTTCATGAGAAACCACCAATAATTTGAGCTATGTCCCAAAGGTGTGGAGTAGATTTGATTTTACAAAGGTGGCTGCTAACAAGAGATAATAGACTATAGCAGTGTTTATCAATCATTTTTGGCTCTGAAACCAATAATATTGGTTAAAAAATTTCACAAATTGGTATTTATTTTCAACAAAAACTTTACTAGGTATTAAAGAACTAATACCCAAGTTAAAATTCTTATTTTTAAAATCAAAACCCTACAAATAAGGTAAAATTATTTTACAAAAGTTTATTATATTTTTATTGAATTTTTTAAAGAGGGCTTGTCATAAACTGGTGCCAAACCATGGATCAGGTTGCAGTGTAAGGAGTTACCAAAGGATGGGGAGTAGAGGCGACCTCCCACCCTATCCTGGGCCTCCAGCACTGTCACCTGGTGGAGACATCCAGACCTGTGAAGGTGTCTGGCCGCGGCCAGCCCAGCTACTCCAGCTCCCACTATCACCACCCTCATCTACACAACCCAGCAAGTCTCTCTTAGAGGGAAGGATCAACTTTCTTATTCATAATTGCTGGTCATGCAAAAATGTATCCCAATCATCAGAAAATATGGTGGAGGTGAAAATGTTTTCAAAGGAAAGATTCCATTTACAAGGTAATAATGCCAAATCAAAATAAATTAATAGTGTGTGACATTTCAGTAACAGCGTTGTTACTATCTTCAAAAGTACTGAATGGGATAAAATATTGGGTTGATGCAAAAATAATGGCCGATTTGTAGTGACAGCTTTAAAAAGCAATAACTCGTTACAAGCAAACCTTTATTAATCAAAATAAAAACCATTGGCATCAATACATCTTTGCCAATGAGAAACAAGCTGGTATATTCCAGTTTTATAAAAATCTGGAGTTCTGGAGGCAATGAATTCATTGAAGGCTGTTTCAGCATCACCTTGGTTTTTAAAGCATTTCTCACCAAGGAAGTTGGTGAGGTGCTTAAAAAAGTGGTAGTCTGTAGGCGAGAGGTTGGGCGAGTATGATGGGTGATCAAGAGTTTCATAGCCCAACTCATTCAACTTTTGTCGTGTGATCATTGAGACGTGTAGTCGGGCGTTGTCGTGGAGAAGAATAGGCCTTTTTCTGTTGACCAATCTTGGGTAGATACGGCAAAGTTTTTGGAGCATCTCATCGATTTCCTGACAATACATCACCCCAGTGATGGTTTCGCCTGGATTCAGGAAGCTGTAGTGGATCAAACCGGCCATAGACCACCAAACAGTCACCATGACCTTCTTTTGGTGCTGTTTGGGCTTCGGGAAGTGCATCGGAGCTGCGTCATGGTCCAACCATTGTGTAGAACCTCGCCGGTTGTCATAGAGGATCCATTTCTCATTACAGGTGACAATACGGTCGAGAAACGGCTTGTTCTTGTTGCTCAGAAATGGCGCCGACGACACTTCAAAACGCCGATTTTTATGAACATCATTCAAATCGCGCGGCACCCATTTGTCAAGCTTTTTCACCTTTCCAATTTGTGTCAGATGATGAACAATTGTCGACTGATCAACATTGAGTTATTCAGCAACTTCTCGTGTAGTTTTGCGTGTATCCGCCTTGATTATTGCCTTTAATTGGCCGTTGTCAACCACAGACAGACGTCCACGGCCCTCTTCATCTCCAAGGCTGGTATCCCCATGAGAAAATTTTCAAACCACCTGCGGGTGCGTTCAGAAGTAGTACCCTTGCCTCATGCGCTGATATTTCAAGTTGTTTCCGCAGCGTTGTGGCCGAGTTTGAACTCATGAAACAAAATTGGGTGGATTTCCTGTTTTGAAAGCATTTTTAATACAGCCTGAAATCACAAAATATATTGTTGTAAATATATCGGTAGATATAGTGACAGAGCAAGAAATAAACTTTATAATGATATATTACTTGCAAATATTTAAAAATAACACTGGTCAACAACATTTTTGCCCAAGAGAACCTGATGGTGTTTCTAGTGTAACTTTTCATACTGAAATCAAAAATATACAGTCGAACCTCTTTAATTCAACACCCCAAGGGATCAGAGCTTTCGGTTGAATTAAAGGAAGTGTTGAATTAAGGTTATATGATTAGGTAATCATCTAACTCGCTAAAATAATATTTTTTTAAAATAGCTTTGTAATATAAATTAATGATATTAATTGAAACCATTGTGTGTTTTTATATTATTTTCATGATTAACTTTTAGTATCAGTGACAAAATGGCATTAATACATATTTTAGAAACATAAATAATTGTAACAAATAATTTTTTTGGCAATGTGTTTCTTTTCAGTAATATAATCAAATATTAACTCTACAGACATTAAAATATTAAATATAATATATAAAATAATATTTTATTCTAATTGAAAAATATAGCAGTTGAAAGGAAATAAATATGGTAAATATATAAAAAGAAAATTTTAAAATATTATTTTTAAATAATCATGAAGAGATCTTTTAAAAAATTCCTTTATAGATATCTGTTTTTGCACTGAAATCCTATTTAGGATGTATTCCAGATGGCATTTTGAAAAAACATGCATGCCTTTCTTCCTCTGAAATGTCTTTTAATAAATAAATTTTAATGTATTAAAGGCATCCACTGCTGCTGCAGGTGTTATTGATTTTGTGTTTAAATCTTTTATAATAACACAGAAATGGAATATTGAAAAAAAATGTTATCATAATCATTGTTGGATCATTTTATAAAGATTTATTTATTTAAAAAGAAATTATTTATAAATTTAAAAATAGCTAAAATATTTCAATGTTAAAAATAAAAAAATAAAAATTATTATTAGTTAGCGCATGATGCCGAAATTCCCGCGTAAAAAAAACAACAATAACATCCGCGAAATTGCGCAACGGCACTGAAAAGCGAAACTTAAACTAACCAGAAACCAAAAGTGCGCATGGCGCGATCGTATCTGGCCCGCCGATGCCGATCGTCGCCTCCGTAATACCGTTTAGCGGTAAAGTTGCATGTAAAATAACATTCAACTGTTGAAATTCGAATTTTAAAATGGTCGAACTATCGGAACTGTCGTATTATCGATACTGTCGAATTACGGTTTGTTATTTGATAGGCCGGAGGTCGGGACATCGGAACATGGTCGAATTATCGCCGAGTGTCGAATTGGGGTGTGTCGAATTAACGAGGTTATACTGTAATCAGAAATTTTCCATCACCCATGGTTTTTCGTGACAGCCTTTTTTTTGGTATTGGGATAAATACAGCAAAAAATATTACGTAAGCATTTTTGCATAAACCTTATTACATTACACTGGTTTATCAAAAAAATATTTTTATTTGTCCCAAAAGAAACAGCATCTTATCTAAATTTAACTCTTTGTGCTGATTCCAAATATACCATTAGTTTTTTTTCTATCACGCAAAATTTTTTAGATAAACCTACTTGAAATTTTGAAATGTTTTTTATATATAGGCCTATATGAACGAAATGTATTTATTTATTTGAAAAGTAGTGACAGTGGATTTTCTTCTATACTTTGCTTGTGGTACATCCCTCTTGAGTGTCCAGCAATAGTCAGCAAACATACCGGGACTCCATTCACCTTAGTACCGCTTCTCCATGCTTGATATATCTTGATGAAACCTCACACCATGCTCATCGCTAACTGCACCAAGATTGTCTGGAAAGAAATCCAGATGTGAATGCAGGAAATTGATCTTGAGAGACATGTTACATCCCAGTGCCTTGTAGGAAAGCAACAGATCATTAACTATGTCTCTGTAATTTTCAACCTTGACACTTCCTAAGAAGTTCTTGCAAACGTTTCTAAAGGAATTCCATGCTGCTGCTTCAACTTCATTCAAACTATTTTGGAAATTTCCATCCTGCAGCAATTCTTGAATCTGAGGTCCAACGAAAATGCCTTCTTTAATTTTCGCATCACTTATGCTAGAACATTTTTGTTTTAGGTAGGCAAATCCACTAGCATTTCAATCCATTGCCTTGACAAAGTTCTTCATTAATCCCAGTTTAATATGTAATGGTGGTAAGTAAATATTTTCTGAATCGATCAGGGGAGGATTTACAATATTTTTATGTCCTGGAGTAAATATTTCACGGTTTGTCCATGATTATTTTTAATGTAATGCCTTTCCCTATCTCTGCTATCCCATTCACACAGAAAACAACAAATATAGATATCGATAGAGAAGAATGAACTGATCACTTCAAATTTACCTGTCACTTCTGATGCACACACACACACACACACACACACAAATCTATTAAACAAATCATTGGGTTCAATTTAAATATATATATTAAAACTGTTATTCAGCAAATAGCTTTCCAGAGCTTGTCGTTATTTTTGAGTTGAAAGCAAAACAGATTGCATTATACAATAAACATATTTATTTAAAAATTCAATAATTTGTTATTTAAATTAATATTTCTGATTCTTAAAGAGCAAAATTTAATTAATAACAAATAAAATAAAGCTTTTGGCTCCACATATAAACTCTTCTTGTCAAAAATAAAGCGCTAGCTAATGTAATGATGTTTACTTAAAAAATGCTTACGTAACATTTTCTGCATTATTACTGTATATACCAATTTATAGAAAAAATGGTTATCCTGCAAGAACTATGGGTGACGGAAAACTTCTGATTTGATTTTTGAATTCAGCATGAAAAGTTAGGTTGAGAAAACATCAGGTTTTCTCCGGGAAAAAAAGTTTTTATTGTAGACCTGTGTAATTACAGTAAAACCCCTCTATAGTGAACCCCAATGGGACAGAGCTTTTGGGTCACTATAGCCATGGTTTGGCTATCATTTTTTACTTTTCAAAATTTTTAGACTGTATAATTAAAGGACAGCCATACACACTGGAAGAGGCTGCCTCTTAATAGTGGTCACTTTGTTTTAATTCCCTTAAATGACCTATTTCCTTACATTAATACTGAATAATAAAAGAAATTATTTGAAGTTCTTCTTATCATTAGCATACATGTACCTCTATGTCTAATTTCAAAATAAAGACAAATCCTAGGCAAAGTTTTATTAAATACTAGACGAATGACCCGGGCAACGCCCAGGTTTACCCAATTAAATGTTTTATTCAAACACTATTCGTTAGAATTATAAATTGGCGCCGTGGATGTCACTCTTGTGAAACGTCCCGCTCCAAACTTTACATGTACATTAGGTCAGCTGATATTACCTCCCATCTTCACCATTGAATATATAGTTATAATAATTGATTTATATATTTTTTAAAATAGCCTATCGTCTTCCCCATATTTTTTTACCTATGTATGGAAATTTTGGTTTGAATTAGTGAACTACTGCGAATTTGTATACAGGACATACAAACAAACAAACATACAAATATTCATTTATATATATATAGATATATTCAAAGATATAAAATGATTTTAAAACATCTTTATCACATTATATAATACAATGTTTACTTGGAAAAAGGCTATAATATCTTGTTGCTTCAAACATTCTTCAAGCATTGCACCTTTCAAATAAAGTTAATGTGTTTTTCTTCTATTTCATAAACACAAGGTAATAAGATATAAGATATAATCTATAATCCAAATTGTGCCTTATCTTCTATTTCATGTTTCCACGTATTATTCTCATAAGTCTAGAATTCCATTTGTTTTGAACCTGTCATGCAAACCATTGCTGGTCTTAAAATCGCCATAGTTCATGGAATAAAAAATAAATTTGGTTGCATCACGGGCCCGTTTATTTGGTCTTTTTTTTTTAAGCCCTAACACGTATAATCGCGGCAAAAGTTGAGGTTGATTCCTCTTTGTAAATAATTTTAATAGCCTTCTATTTTATATTATAAAATAGAATATTATATAATAGAAAAGTTATATTTTCTTATTATAACATGTTCTTTAATTTTGCCTGTGTTGTTTCACTTTGAAAAGTTTTGAAAATGGCCTTTTTTTTCTTTTTAAGTAATAAGGTTTTTGTTTTTAGAATGCCTTTGTTTTCTTTATTTTGGAAGCCATTTGCTTTTTTTCTATTTCAAATTTGATGGTTGCAAAGTTATTCTATTTAATAAAAAGTATAATGTGTAAAAATTTATACAACATACATGAAAAATCGAATGTAATTGTAAACAAACAATGGGGCTAAATTCATTGTTTTGAAATCGCGATCCGCGAGCTGAAACATGCTCAAAATTTTGTTGTTTTAAAAATTTTTTGAATCACAATTTTAAGTTCGTTATAAGCCTAGTATTTTTAATAGATTTTATCATTTTGGGACCGAAAATAAGTTTGTTATAGGGGTAGTTCATTATTTTAAAAATCGCAAAGTTCGTTATAACGCTGGTATTTTCAATGGAATGGAATCGGGAATCGCCTTAGGTTCGTTATAAGGGAAGGTTCGCTATATCTGGGGTTCGTATTAGCGGGGTTTTACTGTAATTGCAATTATAAACGATTGAATTTGGATTTATGATATCGGCCATTATTTTTGCATCAACCTAATACACACACACACAAAAACCTTTATTAAGACACACAGGTCTTACAGAGGATTCTCCTTGGGGTTACAAGACGGAGAAACCTATGAAAGTGGGAAATATACAAAGGGGTAAAAATGGGGAAGGATTATATACACATGATAAATATATACAGATTATTATTTGAATGATCCTATGGAAAATAAGAATATGGATTTGGAAAAAAAAAATTTTTGGAAATATGGATGGAAAAAGTGGAGAGCAAAAAGAGGAAAAAAAAACAAAACAGGTATTTACATATGGAACATACATATAATGGAACAAGTCAATTTAAGCTCTTCTGCTCACACAGCACAGGTGGACCATGGCTTTTTTCAAGAAATCTTTAAGAGATTTTCCAGGAAAATCCGAGTGTTCAGAGTTGTAAGGTAAACACCATTTTATCGGTGTGGGGGGTTAGCTTATCGTACCTGCCCAAACAAATAATAGAATATTGGCTCTGTCCACCTTATCAAACAGAAATTTTTGGTATGTTTGGATGTTCGGTTAAGTCTTTCTTTTTTACAGCATTTTTATGGAAGTTATATAGATTCAAAGTTACTGAACTATTGTCTATAAAGTTGGATAATAAAGAATATAGTGTGAAGTGTGTATGGCCTATCTTAGAGAAAAGTATTTTTCTTTCCGTGTCAAGAGGCATGCATTCAAATATATAATGTTCTAATTCATTTTCGGTTCTATTTTTGCATAGTTGGCAATACAAGTCTTCTGTCTTTAGATATTTTATATGGTCTTCTCGATATAAAACATATAGAATTCTCAATTGTGCAATGAGGCGTTTAGTCGGCAGTGGGAGTTCACTTAGTAGATAGTTCTCTGCTGCGAATGTTCTATGTAAATATTTGTAGTGTGTGCAGCTTCGAATTGGTTATTCTTGATTGATCAGTTTGAATAGACTGTTCTATAGTGATTCTGATAATTTGAGGTATTGCTTTCTGTAGAATATTGGGGTCTGAACAGTTCTTTAACCACATGAATCCAGTTGAGTTTAGAATATTCATTAAATTTTCTGTAAAACCTATAAAGGCATTCGTTAGAGTGGACGTTTCCAATAATTGGGCTAGACAGATTTCGGGCAATCTGGATTTTTCCATTTTTAATATTCTTAACCAGAACTTTAGAATTAGTTTGGTTGCTGTGACTCCTAGTGAGAAGCGTCCGTTTTCCATGCGTAGTATGTAGCCTGGTGTGTTACTCTGCAAGTTCAATAATCGTCAGAGATAGTTATTCTGAATTTGGTCCAAGATTTTATTCTTTTCGTTCGCCCAAATTGGAGCAGAATACAGCAGAGTTGACAGGATAATCGAGTCTAATAGTTTCATTGATGAACCAAATGAATTCAACCTGGATTTCTCCATAATTTTCCATATTCCGCCGGTAGCTGCAAGCGCTTTGCCTTTAAAGTATGAAGCCACTTGACTAAACCAGATTGTTGTTGTGAGGGGATAGCCAAGATAGAGATATTTCGATGTCACTGTCAACAGTTGGCCTCCCCAGAACCATTTGTCCGATTTTGCAGGGTGGCCACCGTTTCGGAAAACCATTATCTTGGATTTTGATTCATTCAGGGTTTGTTGATTTGTTTCGAAGTATTTTTTCAACATGTTAATTTTTATTTGTAGATTGATCTTTGATTCTCCTATGAGAATTATGTCGTTGGCATACATCAAAAGGTGGACCGTTACAAAATTAGGGAGGTATATGCCTGTTAGAGTAGAATCATTAAAAATGTTGATTAAATCAGTTACAAAGAGTATAAATAGATAGGGTGATTAGGGTTCTCCTTGTAACACTCCCGATCGGATTTTGATGGGTTCAGTAAATAGTCCGTTCCATCTCACCATCGTTGTCATTTGTTCGAAGTAGTTCCTAATAAGGTTAACAAAGCGGAAATCCAGACCTAATTCACCCAATTTTGACCACAGAAGTGAGTGGGGAACAGTGTCAAAAGCCTTTTTTAGGTCCACAAAAAAAGCATCAACCTAATATCACAGCATGTTCTTAAATAGTACTGTTTTCAGGAGTGTGTAAACAAGATAGAAGATAAAAAGAAAATTGGTTTCTAAGAACCTTAAAATATACTATTCTTAGAATTAGATGATATGAAATGATGGTAACAATGCTGTTACCGAAATGTCACACACTATTTAATTATTTGGATTTGCTCTTATTACTTTATAGTTATAATCCAAATTGTACCTTATCATGGTTGATTCCAATGAATGTTTGACATGTTGGGCCAAGTGCGCATTCAAACACTTGACTTGCCTTCATATAATGGAGGCACCAAAAATCCTTTTCTTCCTGTCTTAGAGACATTTTAAAATGAAGGTTTCTCTGACAGAAGTAGTGCAGAATATGCTGCATTGTTAAGTGTCAGAGTTTGCCAATACAGAAGAATCTCCATTCGTGATACTCGAGCTAGCAGTCGCAACAGACAATGTTAATCGTCAAAATCACCCTCCCATTAAAAATTTGTTCTCATTAGCAAACACTTTCGAAAAACGGAAGCTTTCCAAATGCATTATTTATTGATTTTATATATAATAGACATCCCATCCCTGCTAGCAGACATATAAAAAATGATCAAAAGTAAAAATTAAAGTCGATTAAAATTTTTTTTAAATACAAATTTTAAATATCAAAATTCTAAACTATTATAGACGCGTATGATTCTTTTTAAAAATAACCAATTTCTACTGCCCTCACAGCAATGTAAAAATTAATGGGAAGGCCTGGCTCATCAGTGGTGAACCCTCCCAGCGGTTTCGTCAGTTTAATCTATCATTAGTATAATCTATAATAGTTTCGAATTTTGATAACAGATGGTGCGCTAATGCATCATAATATAAAATATATGTACAGTATTTTTAATTAAATAAAAAATAACAAATACGCTGTTTTTGTTATAATAATATATTTTGTTTACATTTTAAAGTGTGTAACTTTAATTCTTATTAACTTAATATAAACTTATTTAAACATAGAAACTTTCTCCTTGGAATATAAATACTATAAAGTTATGTGCCAGGAGAAAATGATTTTTTATTAATCGACTACACGAGCTTTCGGGCAGTCACGCCCTTCAACTGGTAATGATACATGATGGCCATGATGTATCATTACCAGTTGAAGGGCGTGACTGCCCGAAAGCTCGTGTAGTCGATTAATAAAAAATCATTTTCTCCTGGCACTTAACTTTATAGAACTTAATATAAAAATTAATGATACTCTATTTTTATTTAAATTTATGCTTATGAATCCTAAAAATACCTTTATCTCAATGATTGATTTAAAGTTATTCAAAGGTATACAAATGGGAAGAGTTTGTCAGATAGGGAAAAACTGTCTGTTGATAAAAGAAAAAGGGTAAATCTCCAATATTTTAAAGGGTATGAAAAAATATTGAATTTAAATATTCCAAAAATACTAAAACTGCACAAAAATTCTTAAATTGCAATAGATAATGCTCAAATGAATGATAATGTGGAAATGGTTTTGTAATGCACAAGTAAAACAATTGCTGATTACTATTGTTCTTTTGAAAATACCAAAAACTTGGAAAGAAATTTCACTGAAAATAAATAATATTATTTGGATTTTCTATTGGCCTAGTGATTAAGGAGTTACATGATGGGGTGCAAGAAGAAAGTGAAGATACAACCATGAAGCTAAAGCCAACTTTATTCATATAAGTTGGGTTTGGAAACTGCAAAAAATGTGCCATTCAGAAATTGAATTTGAAAAAAAATTATATACCAGGTCTATTAGTATGAAGGGGAAAAATTTTCAGTGAAAAGTTCACCAATTCCATACAACAAAAGATTTTTTATTCAAAGTAATTGCCCTGATTAGCTATACACTCGGACCAGCTTTCAGGCAATTTTCGAATTCCTTGTCTGAAAAATTATATTCCTTTTGAGTCGAACCAGTCAACAAGCCATTTTCGGAGTATGTCTGAGTTCGAAAATTCCTGGCTCTTTAGGGCGTGTCCTAAGATGTGAAAAGGTGGTAGTCCGACGGCGCTAAGTCTGGTGAGTACGGCGGGTGGGGTAAGAGTTCCCAGCCCAAGTCTTTTATGGTGTTTTTGACCACCGTAGCGCTGTGGGCTGGAGCGTTGTCATGCTGCAGTATCAGCTTGTTGGGCTTTTCACGCCATTCCGATCTTTTTTCATTCAACTCTCAAACTTTGCATTTGTTGTTCGTAGCGACTAGTATTGACCGTTTCGCCAGGTTTCAGGAGCTCGAAATATACTACGCCGGTCTGGTCCCACCATACGCAAAGCATTGCCTTTTTCCCGAAGCGATTGGGCCTAGGCGTCTGTTTTGGAAATTGGCTGGGCAGGCCCCACGACTTTTGGCGGGTAGGATTGCTGAAGTGGATCCATTTCTCATCAGAAGTTACGATTCGGTGCAAAAATGACTTCTTTTCATGCCTGGCGAGCAGCCCTATGCAGGTTACCAGACGCCGTTCTTGCTGCCTTTCGCCCAACTCATGGGGGACCCATCTGGAAAGCTTTTGGGTCATACCGAGGCTATTTAAGCGTAGGGAAACAGCACCTTGAGACACCTGGAGCTGTTGCGTGAGTTTCTCTTGCGTTTGGGTACTGTCCTCACCCAACAAATCTTGCAGTTCAGCATCCTCGAACTTTTGGGGCGGTTTTCCACGTGGTTCATTATCAAGTTCAAAATCACCACTTTGGAATTTTTTAAACCACCTGTAACACTGCAATTTGCTCAGAGCGTGGTCGCCGTAAACTTCCTCGAGCATTCGGTGGGCTTCAGTGGCACTTTTCTTCCAGTTGAAGGCGAACAACAAAACTTCCCGCTAATGGGCACTTTTTGGCTCGGAAATCGCCATTTTCCATGGGCTCCAGAAATTTTACACGATTTGAATTTTTCTAAAACTGCACGCGTGCTGATGCCACGTGAGTCAAAAAACAAAACGCCTTCAACAGCGCCACCGTTGGCTCAAATAAAGTTGCACAGCGCCCTCTGGCGGCCATTTTCGCGTTTCATACTAATAGACCTGGTATACAGTAGAACCTCCATTTAGCGGACACCTCTCCAAAAGGACAGTTTTTATTTGCAAAATTACCATTCTTACAATTTAGCAACTCTCCAGTAAGAGGACACCTCTCCCTAAAGGACACTTTGACTGCAATTTGGTGTCCTTTACAGGGAAGTTCTACTGTATATAATTTTAATATAATGAATTATATGCTTAATGATATTTAACCAGTTTACTAAGTGTAAAACAATGGCATATGTTATATATAATACTAGCGGATGTACCCGGCTTCGCCCGGGTTTTATTCGAGTAAAGGTTTGTCTAACGAACATTTGTTAAAACAATTCTCTATAAACTTATTAAAAAAAATAATAGATATATTTTGATAATTTGAAACTCGTAAATTTGAATCTCTCGATAAAGTGAACATTTTTTCCCAGTCCCTTGAAAAATACTCGATAAGTTGAATAAAATCAATATTAATTGGTTCCCTCGGTAATTGGAAGTTAAAGGAATAGTATCTTGCCTTGGAATTGTATCATTATTCTTGTCTCAAATAAATTGCCGTGTCATCCTGAATTTTGTCTTTCCTAATTTTCTACATTACAAAATCATCATTTTATCTAGTGAACATTTTTTCCCGGTCCCTTTAAAAATACTCGATAAGTTATATAAAATCAATTATAATTGTTCACTTGGTAATGGGAAGATAAAGGAATAGTATCTTGCCTTGGAATTGTATCATTATTCTTGTCTCAAATAAATTGCCGTGTCATCCTGAATTTTGTCTTTCCTAATTTTCTACATTACAAAATCATCATTTTATCTATTCTCCCAATATATATGTTGTAGATAAATGATAAAACTAACTTTGACTTGTGCGCAATTAATAGGTAGAAAATCTTACTTTTGATAAATAATCATCATCATTTAGTTAAATCTAAAAATCTGCAAATAATTCTAAGGATATTCAAGATATTCAAGAAATTGTTTTTCAAAAACCTTCCCAGGGATATACCTAATAATATCCCAAAATTTCACGGCGATTGGATGTATGGTTTTTGAATCTATAGAGTACACACAGACAGACATTCAATTTTATATATATATAGACTAGCGGATGTACCCGGCTTCGCCCGGGTTTTACCCGAGTAAAGGTTTGTATAACGAAGATTTGTTAAAACAATTCTCTATAAACATATAAAAAAATAATAGATATATTTTGATAATTTGAAACTCGTAAATTTGAATCTCTCGATAAGTGAACATTTTTTCCCGGTCACTTGAAAAATACTCGATAAGTTGAATAAAATCAATATTAATTGGTTCCCTCGGTAATTGGAAGTTAAAGGAATAGCATCTTTGCCTTGGAATTGTATCATTATTCTTGTCTCAAATAAATTGCCGTGTCATCCTGAATTTTGTCTTTCCTAATTTTATACATTACAAAATCATCATTTTATCTATTCTCCCAATATATATGTTGTAGATAAATGCTAAAACTAACTTTGACTTGTGCGCAATTAATAGATAGAAAATCTTACTTTTGATAAATAATCTTTAAGATAATAAACTTAGTGATAAGAAAATTAATAGATAAAAAAACTTGTTATCATCGTCGCAATGGGGGCGCTGCTTTCGAGTTAAATCTACAAATCTGCAAATAACTCTGTTGAAGGGCGTGACTGCCCGAAAGCTTGTCACACGTTTATCTGAATAAAAATCTTTTCTCCTTAATTTTCATTACTATTTTAATAACCAATGGAGAAAGTTTTCATGTAGTTCTGACCTCTAAGGATATTCAAGATATTCAAGAAATTATTTTTCAAAAACCTTCCCGGGGATATAGCTAATAATATCCCAAAATTTCACGGCGATTGGATGTATGGTTTTTGAATCTATAAAGTACAGACAGACATTCAATTTTATATATATAGATATAGATATACAGTTAAACCTGTCTATAGCGCCCCCTCTAAATAGCGCCTCCCTCTCTATAGCGCCTGATTTTAACCCGGCATTGCGCGCGCCGGGTGAAAATTACCCATGGCAACATTCGAGTGGAAATTTAACCAATGAAAAATTGGCTGGGGGAGATGTGGTTTCGTTTAGCTTCCTGACTCATCATCTAGTCTGAAGTTTTGGTTTCACATTTTGAAAACTGCCACTGAAATTCCATATATTGGCACTTTCGGGTAAAAATCACCTGGTGCGCGCACTCACGTAAGTTTTTTTGTTGCATTCTTATTTGATAAATTATTTTTAGAGAGAGAAATAATTCGAATTAATAATTTGAAAAATAACTATAATAGGTTGATATATTTATCAGCCTATAATTCTATCTAAAATGGAAGGAAGAAGGTCATATTTAGTAGATCAAAAAGAGATTATTGTAGAAAGTGATATTGAAGAAGATCTAAGTGATCATTTTTCTGGAAGTGACACTGGAATATATTCAGATATGGAAATTTTGTGGGATAAAGGAATTACCCCAAAATCACATTTTTATATAGGGAGAGCTTCGAAAACCAAATTGTCCAAAATTTGTCCTTCACAAACAGTAAAGACAAGAGCGCATATGTCATTACACATTTGCTAGGCTTGAAAGGTGAAGAAGCAAAAAATTGAAATACACCTTTAGAAGCTCTTTAGAAGAAAATTCTTGAAATGCTTGGCCCTTGAACTCATCAAAGAGTAACTAAATCAAAGAAAAAACATTTCTTCACTGCCTATAGGACTTAGTAGAAAAAACCCTTTTTTTACAGATAAGTTAATTGAAATCATAAATGTATGCTTTAAATATATATTTCAATTCATTTTTGGAAGTCACTACAAGCCATCAAGAAGGTCAGGAACCGCAAGATAAAGCTTCCTACCAGATGTAGAGTGTCCCTCCAGTAGGGACTGTAAGACCCCGACTTTGTGCCAACAATGTACAAAGCCAATTTGTGAAGGACATACAATTGCGGTTTGCAATGATTCTATATAGTTTGTTTTAATTGTCCTCGTGGAATTTTATATTTTTTATATTGGAAAGGAGCGATAGATTATTATTTTATATACCACTGTCAATTTTGAGCATTATTCAAGAATAGTTTTTACAATGTTTAATCTGTGTAAAAAATAAAAATATTTTAATAAGAATTACCTTTTTTGAAAATTAAAATGTTGTTACTTTGAAATAGAAAAGGTTTTGTTTTTCCTCAGATAATATTTATGTTCAAATTACATAATTATAATATCGGGTATATTTCACCCAGCGCGCGCAAGTACGTTACATTTTTAGCGCGCGCGCTCGAGGGTTAAATACGTAGTACGATGCGATTTACATATTTATTATTACATATCATGAAGTTAAGCCTGTTAGAACTCACTTCTTTTCAATTTCACTTTCTAAAAATAAATGCAAACTTAGTAAGAAGCTAAGCCTGTTAGAACTTACTTCTTTTTAACCGCGATCAGCTACCAATTTGTTGTTATACTTTCAATAATTGAAGATCATGAGCCTATTCACATGTCAAAACCACACCTTTATTAACTCTCACAGGTTCTATATATATGTCTAAAAACAAATAAAATATGTAAATATTTATACAAAAAACAAATGGTTATGCAAATAGAAGATTATCATCTTGTTTCTTCTTTTCCTTAATATGTAAATATACATCTTTCTCTTTTTATTAAATCTTTTCCCAACAGATATTAAACAAAAAAAAAAAAGGAAGATTTAGATTTCAAAATAGTTTAATGTAATTTTTAAATTTTTATAATAAAGTCAATATGGCAAGAGAAAAATAATATTATTTAAAAATTAAAAGTGAAAAAAAAATTTTTTTTTTGAAAAAATAGAGATAAAAATATGCAAATATTTCCATTTGAAGAAGCTCTCCTAACAATGCAGAGTTTTCCTCCATGCAATCAGAGGGTCCCCACAGATGCCTCTGATTTTTTTATTAGTAAGTAAGAACTATGTCATAAGAATCTGACCTTATTGGCTTGCTATTGATGGCTACACAAAATTTGAGATGTGTCCTGCTGAGAAATCTTTACACCACATTCAACAAACAGCAATCTGGCCAAGACTAATAATTGTTAAATACACTTTTAATAGGACTGAGTGTATTGAAGCATTTGGAAATTAGTGATCCACTACCAAGGTTTGTTTGCTAAGTAAGTTAGAAATATATAAAATTCCACAAATGCCACTTGTAAACACCAGGTATCTAAAATATTGCCAGCTACTATGCCAGAAAATATTATGTTATCTTACAACAATAAAAAATATATGTTAAAAGACAATGACAACTGAAGTAGATGATTATGAAAGGTCAATCAAAGAACCAAATAGATGAAGAGAGAGGCAGGATAGATTTCCTATTTTAAAACAAATTTTAAAATTTCATATATGTAATTTTAAAAAGTTGCCATATTGGAACAATGTAAATACTCCGGTAGGTAGTCTATGTAACAAACCTTCATTCCATACAAGATATAGTTAAGTGCACCAATTTTATTTAAGTTACACCACTTCCAGGTTAATAAAATTTGACTCTATGGAAGAGAGATAGTTGTAGCAGTCTAGCATATTTAAATCCCAGTGGAATTCACCCTTTGATAGCCAGGGCTCTCCCAATTCCATTGATTGTTTGAATTTGTTTTAAATGACTATACAAGAGCTGGAAAAAAGCAGCATTTAAAACTAACATCCACACAATGGTAGGCCTACCTGGAGAGGAAGTGGAGCAAAAAGACTACGTTGAGGCATTTTTCCAGAACTGACTCCATAATGAAGGTACAGCTCTATATAAAGGGGCAGCACAATGTAACAAAGACTGTTTTCATTTGTTGGTATGTGCTGTACACAACGGCCTCCCTGATTACACATTCCCAAGGCCAATGTCCTGTGGTGATTGACAGGTATTCCTCAGACAATGACGCAAAAATTGATTCCTATTTTCTAAGCTCTCTGTGCCCTATATAAATTAACAAAACAACCTCATTGATATAAGCATTTGAAGTAAGATCAAAGAACTATCAAGGTATTTAACTATGGACTTACTGTATCCCTTGTACATCTAGGTAAAAATATATATACTAGTTATTATTACAGTACCTAACTGTCCTGATAAGATTACATTGCATTTTGTGGTAGGAGATGATGCCCAGAATTTGCTGCTTCAACACCTTCAGTAATTGTAGCTCTTTGACAACATGCCTCAGCACTATAACATATTTACTCAATAGAGTATTATGTTTATAATCCTAACACTTAACAAGAATAACCCAATCAAAGTTATATTCCCACTATAGAGATATATATACAACGTTTACCACCGAAGAATATTTCTTAAGTGAACTCCCTTTTCCTGTCATCAGATTAATCGCACAATTTCGAACCCTTTCAATTTTTTTCAGAGAACATCATCTGATTTTATTGAGGCGTGAAGACCTGAAATGCACTTTCTGTGGATCAGGAATAACAACGGAGATGTTGCACTACTTATTTGACTGTGCTGCTCTGTCTGAGGAAAGACGAAAACTACATGATAAAAAGGGGCAACTTTGTCCTTCATTTCCGGCACTAATTAATGAAATATCCAAGAATAGGTATATAGAGATGGCGATATTTGGATTCCACAAGACTATATCCCGGAAAAAGGCCACACAGTGTTCTCCCCATCCCTTGTGAACTGGCGAAACCTGTCATGCCAAACATTGCTGACTTTAAAATCACCATAGTTAATGGCATAAAAATAGTTTTTGTTTCATCACGGGACCATTTATTTGGATTTTTTTTTTTAGCCCTAAAACGTACGATCGCGATCGCGGCAAAAGTTGAGGTGATTCCTTTTTGTAACAATTTTTAATAGCTTTATATTTTATTTTTTATAATAGAAACGTCATATTCACTCATTTTAATATGTTCTTAACATTTTGCCTGTGTTGTTTCACTTTGAAAAGTTCTGAAAATGGCCTCTTTTTTTTTTTTTTTAAGAAATAACGCTTTTGTTTTTAAAATGCCTTTGTTTTCTTCATTTTGGAAGCCATTTGTATTTTTTATATTTCAAATTTAATGGATGCAAATATATTCTATTTAATAAAAAGTATAATGTGTTAAAATTTATACAACATAAAGCAAAAATAAAGTGCAAAATTCAAAACAAACAATGCTGCTAAATTTATTGTTTTGAAATTGCGATCCGCGAGCTGAAACATGCTCAAAATTTGGTTGTTTTTATTTTTTTTTATTACAATTCTAAGTTTGTTATAAGCATAGTATTTTAAATAGATTTTATTATTTTGGAACCGAAAATAGGTTCGTTATAGGGGTAGTTCGTTATTCTAAAAATCGCAAAGTTCGTTATAAAGATGGTATTTTCAATGGAATGGAATTGGGAATCGGCGTGGGTTCGTTATAAGGGAAGGTTCGTTATATCCAGGGTTCGTATTAGCGGGGTTTTACTGTATTTAGTTTTATTATTATATTTATTTTAAGTTATGCTCACACAGGTTGTGTTCAGTTTAGGTTATCAAATTAATTCAGCTGTATATCACCTGAATAATTCATGTAAAACCATGTGACTCAGCTTACTTGACTAGTCCAAAAATTGACAATGGACATCCCCTAACTGATCTGGCACTGCCGCAGCAATATTGTATATTTTCTGTAAACAATGGATGGGTGCCAGACACTATTTATGGGCCAATAATATTTATATATTTATAAATGACCACTTGGGTCTTTCACACCATTTTTTTGCTTCTGTTAATAGAGCAGAACTTCTCTAAAGGATGCCTAATTTCAAAGCCAACGTGATCTTTAGGGAGAGAGAGGTCTTCTTACTGGAGAGCAACAAATTGGTAAGAATGGCAATTTTGGCATGGAAAACTGTCCTTTATGTAGAGATGTCTGCTAGCAGGAGTGTCTTCTCATTGAGGTTCTACTGTACTGAATTTCAAGTGCTGTATAATGGCTATTACTGAACATCTGTATGTTACCTTGGCAAATAACACTTCATAGAAAAATAGTACAAAAGTGAAATTGTACTGGGATCAGGTGGTTACATTAAGAAAAAGACAATCCCCTGAAAATGCAAATGAAAGTAGCTGAGAGCTTGCGGCATCTGTCAAAATAAATGTAAATTAAGTTAATTTTTGGCCATTGAAGTACACCCTGCATCACACTGACGGGGGCCAACACCCTGAAAGATATTTGTGGTTGACTTTTCTTGATGAATCAAGAAAGAGTATTTAGGCAATATTCTGGAATAATAAAAAAATAAACAACTGGTTTATATTTATTCCAATGATGGCACAAGCTACAAGCAACTTTTATTCGTGATTAGTAGTCTTTTACTGGCCATCATTGCAACCGACCTCGAGTCCACCCTTGACACCCTGGACTGCTACTTCTTAGTATCCCTGAGGTATCCTCTTCAGCTACTACTGGCCTTTATTAGGTGGTTTCTTTTCCTCTATGCTGGGGTGGACCCAGCAAGTCCAAAACCTGGGGCTTTCATACCAGACTCTTCAATCTTCTGAATTGTGAGAGGCAGTGCAGCACTCTTAGGCCTCTTTACAGGCCCTCTCTTGCGTCACCTGGAGCAAACGCTTGGCCCTGGGAATATCCTTGTCTACACTGACAATATTGTCCTTCTCATTTGTTGCAAGATACATTTTTAATAGGCACATCAATCTTCAGGCTCTATCCCCCTCCATCCGGGTACTGTCTCCTGCCGCAACATGTCAGGCTGGTCAAGATCTGGGAGGCAGTCACTGACATCTGGCATCAAACAACTGCATGCTGACACAACCTCAGCTCCTACTGGTCACTACTGTCTTCTTTGGCCACCTAAATTCCAGGCTTCTGTGCAATGGGTCAGCGCCAGTGTTGGAGACTTCGTCAGCCCTGCCACTCCCCTCACTTGCCCAACGTGCCGTTCCCTGGATGATGGTGCATTGCTGACCAGATCGACTGGCCATTGACTGATCGACGAAAACATATGCGAGACCTTCTGATTGAACATCATCGGCAAGACTAGTGCTGGCATTTTCACGAGTGACCACCCACCATATGCTGAAGCATCCAGGCCAGGCCACCCTGCCCATCACCCACCTTCCCTATCTGGATCTTCCCATCATCATTGACTTGTCATGGCTCCTGTGCTGTGTCTTCTCCGGCCACAACACAGAGGTGACTGTGAGGCTTTTAAGGCACACCTTGCCCCATCCTGCCCACCCGGATTTTGCCCAACAGTCCTGCATCGCCTGTGGGTTCAACAACCTGTCACTGACCTATCAGAACTAGTCCTGCTGTTACATCAGTTCTCTCAACTGGAAGGTCATCATCATCCAGAGGCCCCTGCAAGCTTGGATCTTCAAGCGAGGCATGAAAGGCAATGTCCATCCTTGCATCAGCCAAAGCGTGTGTATATGAGTATTTCCTCAGCCTGGAACTGAGGAGGGCTTGGGAAGACCCACTACATGTCCGGAGGAGGACTCTCTCTCAATGTGGTGATGGAGGGAGCCTCCCTAGCTGAAGAAAATTATATATATTCCCCTGTATCATTTAGTGTTTGTCCCATAACCTAACTGCAATTGATTTCAAGTGTTCCTTTCTGATTTATCATTTAAACATCTGAAAGTTAGAATGACAGCATAGCAAAAAATGCTAATTGCTTTATAATTGCTAAAAAATTATAATTAAAGGGATATTTACCACGAAAACACTACATGGCTTATATAAATGTGAGTATGAGTTATATCAATTTGGGTGAAAATAATATTTACAAATTATAGAAAATTTCTCTCTTATGGAAAATGTTTTTTGTTTTTTTTTTTTCAATTTTGCTATTTTAAATAAAATTTTAAAAATAATTTATGACATTGAGATTAATTTTTGTTGCAAATTACAATTTTAAAGATTTTAAACTCTAAAAATCATTATGAACGGCCAAAAAAAGCAATACAAAAGGTACCTTTATATTTAAATACTGCTTTGATGTATATTAAATTAATATTTTTAAATTGTAGACTCTCAACATTAAGTATTTTTTAAATATCAAGAAAAGATTATTAAGTAGGTAAAAATAAAGTATTAAGTAGATAGACTTAAGTAAATTTGGAAAATCGCTATAAAAACAAGTAAATTCCCTAACACTCTGTGCGATGCTCTGTGAATTTTTTATTTGATATAATATTATTGCACTTTTAAGACAAAATTCCGAGTAATTGGCGACATCTTTTGTACACACGCTCCCGAAACCTGAGTTAATTATATTGTGGCGAAGAAATAGAAAACATCTTTATTTACGGAGCTGCTAACCAAAATGAATGATTTTTGAGCCCCGCGAAGAAATAATTTATTATTTAATTTAATATTATTCAATGAAAATATTCAACAGATTATAAAAATATATATTACTCTGTATTTGTAAAATCATCTTCAAAATATTTCTTTGCTTGCTTGTTTAAGATTCCCTAGCTGACGCTCCAGGAATCTGGGTTACTTAAATAATAAAATTCCCTGCTGTAGATAGTGTGCAGAGTATATCAATTAAGGAAGATCAGAAGATGAGTTTCTTTTATTGTATGAATGTTACGAGCTTTCGGGCAAAAGCCCTTCGACAGGCAAAAATATAACTATACAAAGAAAGATAAATAACGATTTATATATATGTTAATCTTAACTGAAAACCGATTTTTGAATAAAGTAAATATTAAATCTGCTGTCTGAGACCACGAGACTCGTGGTCTCAGACAGCAGATTTAATATTTACTTTATTCAAAAATCGGTTTTCAGTTAAGATTAACATATATATAAATCGTTATTTATCTTTCTTTGTATAGTTATATTTTTGCCTGTCGAAGGGCTTTTGCCGCCCGAAAGCTCGTAATATTCATACAATAAAAGAAACTCATCTTCTGATCCTCCTTAATTGATATACCTTACTAGAAGAGTCTTTACCTTTAGTGTGCAGAGTATTAGGCTCAGAGATTGAGAGCTCTGAGAAGAAAATGAATAAGACTCTGCTATTATTATATTATTATTATATTCCGTATATTTAGAAAGTTATTAAAAGAACTTGTTTAGCCAAGCTGGTATTTTGTCCTGACTGACAACACATTCGAAAAGAATTTGAAACTCGACATCAAGTAAACTCGCAGCGGTAAACTAATTTCTTAAAGAAGGTCGTTGTTCGAAAAGAATTTGAAACTCGACATCAAGCAAACTCGCAGCGGTAAATTGAATTCTTAAAGAAGATCGTTGCTCGAAGAAAATAAAATTTGAAATTGACATTAAGCAAATTATTGATAAGCAAAATTATTAATTATACAAATCTAAAATAGCTCAAAAATATAATTGCGTAGCACCAGAACCTTTTAATTTCTCAAATCCAGGTGATTGGCCTAAATGGATTAAGAGGTTTGAACGCTTTAGGCAGGCAAGTGGGTTAATTAACAACCCAGAAAATGAGCAAGTTAACATGTGTTGGAAACTGAATGCTACAACTACAGCTAGCGCCACACTGGACTAATCATCTTCACAACTGTTTGTTTACCTTCTTCTCTATATTATTAAATTGTGTTCGCTACCATAACTTTGTTTTTCTTACTAAATGGATAATAAAGATTATTATTATATAATCATCAACGTCCTCATGCCTTCATACCAGCTATAAGTACCTAAATCTTACAACAATTAGATTATGAGACTGAATATTGCATGAAATTCAACTAGAGTTAAGACAAAGAAAAAAAAGGCTTAGCAAAAATGGCGTCACTCCCGAGCCACGATGTAACCCTAGATAAGCTCGACGGCTATAACTACTCACTATGGTCTTTCAAAATTGAAATGCTCTTGCAAAAGGAAGATCTTTGGGAAGTTGTCACCGAAAATATTCCAAATGAACCTAAAATCGAATGGAAAAGGAAAGACTCAAAAGCTAGAGCTATCATTAATCTAAAGCATCGCCGACTCACAAATAGTGCATGTCAAAAACCTACTAACAGCCAAAGCTACCTGGGACACTCTTAAAAATATCTATGAAAGAAAAACACTCTCAGGAAAAATCTATTTGCTAAGGAAACTATACAGCTTAAAACTCGAAGAAGACAAAGACATGCGACAGCACATCACTACCATGATGGAAATAGTTGACAAACTGCGAACCATTGGCGAAACACTAAAAGACTCTCACATCACGGCTATACTGCTTTGCTCGCTTCCAAAGAGCTACTCCAATCTCATCACGATGTTGGAATCAAGGCCTGATGACGAGCTGACGCTTGAATTCACCAAGAACAAACTCCTTGATGAACACACACGCAGAGTAGAAAGCTCGAAAGACAAAAGCACTGAATCAAAAGCCTTAAAAAGCCTCCACAGATCTTCAAGTCAAAGAAGAGAAGAAGAGAAGAAACTCTGTTCTTTCTGCCACAAACCAAACCACTCCAAGGAAGAATGTTGGCACTATCAAAAGCGAAACAACAGCAACAAAGAGTACAAATATGAAAACCTCATAAGAGGAAACGTACCAAAGTACACAAATCAGTCGAGTGTCACCCAAGAACAATCAACAAATCAGAGAACAACAAAAGGACCTAACCCAAAAGCTCTCAATTGCACTCAACGAGAAGCAAGTGTACACAACTGGTTCGTCGACTCTGGAGCCACATCTCATATGGCGTACGATGAAAGCTTCTTCACTGAACTTAACAGAGAACAAACACAAAATGTTGTGGTTGCTAATGGCAATAAGCTGCAGGTCAAAGGGATAAGACAAGGAGAAATCAAAGTCATCACACCCCAAGGAAAGACTGACACCTTACTTCTCACAAAAGTTCTCTACATCCCGGAACTAACAGACAACCTTCTGTCAGTGAGTGCGGCCACCTCCAACGGATGTAAAGTAACGTTCCAAAGAGATTGGTGTACCATCGAAAGAGACAACACAGCCCTCGCGAACGGTATACTTGACAATGGAATATACCGACTCCACCTGGATGACAACCTCCAAACTCGCACATTCAAAGCAAATGTAGCAAAACAAAACCACTGCAAGAACAAAAATTGCCTCATGCTCTGGCACGACAGACTAAGACACAGAAATATAGAATCAATTAAGAAAATTCAAAATGAGAACCTAGCAAGAGGACTAAGTCTAAATAACTGTTCGCACAGCACAGACTGCGTTCAGTGCATTCAAGGAAAACTCACCGAAACCCCATTTCCAAAGAAGACAGAGTACAGAGCAACTGAAACGCTTCAACTTGTCCACAGTGATGTCTGCGGTCCATTACCAACTAACTCTCTCAGCGGTAAGAGATACTTCATCACCTTCACTGACGACTACAGCAGATACACGAAGATCTACCTCCTGAAAGGAAATGACGAAGTCTATGAAAAAATAAAAAACTACGTCATCTCAGCACACACGAATTTGGAAAAATATCCAAACCATACGGACAGACAACGGTCGTGAGTACGTAAACCGACAAGTCGAAGATTTCCTGAACCAAAGCGGAATCAAACATCAGCTAACAGTCCCCTACTCACCAGCCCAGAACGGAGTAGCAGAAAGGAAAAATCGATCACTAATGGAGATGACAAGATGCATGCTGTTTGACTCAGGACTCCCACAGTCTCTATGGGCGGAAGCGGTTACCACAGCTAATTACCTACACAACCGAATACCCTCGAAAGCTACAGACAAGACTCCATTTGAACTATGGACCAACAGGAAGCCCAGTCTGAAGCATCTAAAAATATTCGGATGTAAAGCCTTCGCCTATATTCCCAAGATAAAAAGAAACAAGTTGGATAGCAAAGTTATCGAAGGGATCTTTCTTGGATATGATGATCGAAGCAAAGGATACAGAATCCTGCACGACACAGACAACATCACAATCAGCAGATCCGTAAAATTTCTAGAAAAAGAAAATGGGCTTCCCCACGCTTCCACAAAAACAACTTCTACCCAACAACGTCCAATACCAACAACTGATAGGCTCACTATTGTACCTAAGCGTAGTATCCAGACCAGATATCGCAGCTCCAGTCTGCATACTCAGCAGCAGAAAGCAGAATCCTAGAAATTGTGACTGGAATGCAGCAAAAAGAATCGTAAGATATCTAAAAACTACTAAAGAACTCGAGCTACGCATATCTAACCAAAAACCTCCCACACTGGAAGCCTACAGTGATGCCACATGGGCAAGCGACAACACCGACAGAAAATTACTAAGCGGAAACTTGCTCCTACTGGGATCAAACCCCATCTCATGGATGACTGGGAAACAAGGTTGCGTATCTCTCTCATCCACCGAAGCGGAACTAATCTCCGCAGCTGAAGCCTCACAAGAACTGTTATGGCTTCTCGACTTGCTAAAGGATCTCGAACTGGAACAGAAAGCTCCAATCTACTTCCACCAAGACAATCAATCATGTCTCAAGATATGTTCATCCGAAAAAGTGTCTTCTAGGACCAAGCACATCGCAACCAAGATCCATCACCTGAAGGATCTTCAGAAGAAGACAGTGATAAAAATGATCTACTGCCCAACTGGCGACATGAAGGCGGACATCCTGACCAAGCCGCTACCAAGGGCGACATTTGAGAAGTTACACTACAACCTCGTGATGTCTCCACATTCATGCCGGGGATTTGTTGGAAACTGAATGCTACGACTACAGCTAGCGCCACACTGGACTAATCATCATCACAACTGTTTGTTTACCTTCTTCTCTATATTATTAAATTGTGTTCGCTACCATAACTTTGTTTTTCTTACTGAATGGATAATAAAGATTATTATTATATAATCATCAACGTCCTCATGCCTTCATACCAGCTGTAAGTACCTAAATCTTACAACAACATGCTTGTATATTGCATGGGCGATAATGCAGATGATATATTGTTGTCATGTAAAATAGCAAGTGACCAACTCGAGAAATATGATGAAGTAATTGTTGGGCCATATTTTCACAAAACAGACCCAACAATGATGTAAACATTTTACATCATATATGTACAGTGTCTCGCCAAAGTGCTTGTTGTCCAGATGGAAAATTCCCCACCGAGGAAAGGCCGAGAAGATGGCCGACGACGCTCCAAAGACCAAAGCCGGAGAAGACACCTAGTTTGGAGATGACACGGACCCTGTCCAAACCGACCAACCCTCCACAGAAGGACAACGACGAGGTGGATTAAGAGATAAAGAACAGGAAGCAGCTCTGGGCGTGTATCCCGAAGCCCGCTGCAGAAAGGTCCAGAGGAGAATGTACAAAATATACATATGTACATATGTGAATTACCAATCACCTTTTATATGCAAGATGGAAGGTCCAAAATTCTATTACCACTTCGAAAATTCTAAAATTATTTTTTATTCTAAAGAATAAAATTAATTATATACATATTTAGATAAATTAGGTATATATTTTTTTAGATAACAATATAAAAAAATAAATTTTTAAAGAAGAAATTACTAAATAAAAATTTCAAAGAATAAACCTGTTATATTTTATTATTTTATTATTAATTCAAATTTTCCCTTTACTAAAAAGAATAATATTTTACTTTTATTTTTTGAATATATTCTGCAAAATTAAATTATTTTTTTTCTTACTCTGTGAGAAGATGATAAATTTTGGAGGGACGCGAGCTTTTTTAAAAAAAAATTGAGTTGGAAAGAAACAAGCGGATAGTCGTGATCGAGTAACCAAAGGCGGGAGACGAAATTGAGCGGAGAGAAATAGCCTTAGGATGTAAGTATAGACTTTGACAAGGTAGGACGATGCTTTGCTGAATTTTTTTTTATGGGAGCTACAAAGCTCGTTTATTGTATAGGAAGTTTTAGTCTTTATGACTTTGCAAAATATTTGTCCTTTTTTTCTTTTAATCCAATTTCTAGATATTGTATCTTGGTTGAATTGCTGAGACAGATATTTGATGCTGTCTATGTAAGAATTTTTAATCTCTCCTGCTAATTTGTAACTTTGCAAAATTTCTCTTTCACTAATCCATTTAGCTAGATGTGGTATCTTGGTTGAATTACCAGGTCGAATATTCCCAAATCATTTTCTTTGCATGAAGTCTTATAATTTTCACTAGAAATAGTTTTAGGCCTACTTAGAATTGTCTACAAACGAAAGCTTGTAAATTTGTTGTGGTAAAATAAAAACTCATATATTAATATTTTAATGTGTTTGTAATAATTTATCCTTGAAGCAAATATATGTCTACTAAACAAATTGTTGAAATTCCTAGTAACCACCAGGGGTTTTATTGGTTTAATAATTTTTTTTGAATGATTCTACTTGTGAAGCAGGGGGAAGGGGAAGTATATGTATGCTATGGACAAACTATGTATGAACTTTTTAGTGTGTGCTACATCTTTTTGTGTGTGTATCTAAGTTTAACCCACTTTGGTGTATAATTAAAACACTATTATTGCTGAGCTGAACCAAGTTTAGGTTCGAAACGTCCTCAATAGGACTTATATCCGACTTAACATTTGGCGCCTCCTGCGGGGCCGAATTATGTATATAATTTTCTTCTATTATATTCTAAATTATATACATAGTGAAACGCCATTAGGGCAAAGTAGAACGCGGCCTCTGAGATAAGAAATCATGTCTCCACCTATTTTTGAAAAATACGTTAGGCATAGTGCGTATGTTATCTTAACCTTTTCAACTTCAACACTTAACGTGTTATTTCAAAGATGTTTAATATCTAACGTATTTGTGTATATAAAAAAACTCATGTCTCTACCTATTTTGGAAAAATACGTTAGGCTTAGTACATGTGTTATCTTAACCTTTTCAACTTAAACACGTCACGTGTTATTTCAAAGATATTTAATATCTAGCATAGTGTGTATGAAAAACTAATGTCTCTACCTATTTTTGAAAAATACTTAGACCTAGTATGTGTGTTATCTTAACCTTTTTTAACTACACGTGTTATTCAAAGATTTTTTATATCTAGTGTATTTATGTATTTTCTTTGTGAATTTTAGTGTATTCCAAGTATTAGAGGAAATGATTAGGCTTATTGTATTTGCTAATTTTCTTTTAACTTTCTAATTTCAGGTATAAAGGAAATAATTTCTTGCTTTTATATAATTCTCGAAATATTGGGACGCGAAGTTAGGCCTAGAACAATTTTTTTTTCCAAACTGTTGGGACACCTCGTGACCATAATATGCCAAAGTAACCCAGAACCCCACCTAACCTAACCATATCCCACCTATGTCCATCTAAGCCACAAACCTCTGATGATTGCGAGGTGTCGAGATGGAGCCTGAAGCCACCTTTAGCCTTGGCAGCACTGAGCCAGAGACTGAGATCCCCTTCCTGTAGTCAAGCCACCTGACCTGTGGTGGATGACCTGCCCCACCAACATCAAGCTAGTCTGAGATGGACTCGATACCCCTTCCTGGTGGTCGAGCCACATGTCCGATGGTGGCTGACTTGACCACAAGCCAGTCCAAGATGTGCTCAGACACCCCTTCCCTGTAGTGAAGCCACCGACCTATGGTGCTTGACCTGACTCCACCATCTTCATGCAGAGCACCAGCTCCACCACGAGCCCTGAACCTTTCCCAAGCTGACCCCAAGATGCCCAGAATCAACAATAATAATTATATTTTTAAAATTATTTTTAATTCAATATTTTTGTATTTTATTTTTTTTGTGTGAATATTTCTTTATTAATTTTATATTTAATTTATTTTTATCATTTTTTTAAGATGCCTTTTTAAATTTATTTATTTTCATAGAGAAAGAGGGATGATAGCCTTGGGGGGTGAGTTCAGCAACACTGGGAAAATGAAGCGGGATATTTACATTTTTGATATTGACATTCGGATATTTACAATTTTTTTCTTAACAAAAATTTGATTTTTTTTCTGAGAAGCAAAAAAGACTTGGAGTTGCGGAGGGCGGAGGCCGCTGGCTGCGGCCTTAGCTGCCCCTTTTCGAATCGTGGACATGGGTGGCTGGAGGTAGGTTGGGGATAATCTGGGACTTTGGCACGAAAGGCCCTTTTTTTCCTTTTGTATAAAGTTTAAAACCCTCCCTTTTAACCATATAGTTTTTTTTTTAAATTATATATATCTGCGTGATGTACATTGAAAGATTTTATTAGTCTAAATAAAAATTTGTCTAACCAAAAAATTGATTGGTTAATTTCCCTTTTAACATTAATTGCTAGCTGGCACAGCTTTAGGTCTCTACATGTGCCATAGATGAATAAATTTGTGGTCTGCTTTTCTGCAGCCACTGGCGCCCTGATATTTGGACATGTAGAGATCAGGAAATAGTTATATTAAAGAAAATAACAACTTAAAAGTATAAAACCTCTTTATTTTAACAATGGTTCCCAAAGCGGGGCATAATTATGTTTTTAATTATCTTCTTCCATTATACTGAAAATTCATAAAAAATCACACCTATTTTAACAATGGCGCCCGCCGCGGGGCTCGAATTATGTATATAATTTTCTCCTTCTATTATATTCTAAATTATATACATAGTGAAACGCCATTAGGGTCAAGTAGAACGCGGCCTCTGAGATTAAGAATCAATACCCAGGGAAATGAGACTAATAAAATATTTTTCAATGTACACAGAACAATTATTTTAGGTAATTATTTATATTAAAAAAAAAACTTGCATATTTACAAGCAAGTTTGTGTTTTGAATTATATAAAGTGATAATAATCATCAAATATCCACTCTGTAGTAAGTAAACAAATCTAATGCTTCTTCTAAAACTTGTTTTGGTGAGTTTAAGTTTAATTTTTTTGTATGTTTTAATATAAACATTTATATTCAATACTTTATACTTTGATTTACGGTATTATGATAAGTGGGAGTTAGGTAAATATAACAACCGTTATTTTTAATTTACAATATTATAGCTTCGTCGATTGGTATATTTAATGCTGTGTTTTATAATTTTAAAGAATGTAACGTACAATTAGACAAAGAACAGCACTAGGCCTAGACGAAATTCGAGCCATGATTGGCAGCTCAGTTTAAATTTAGGACTCGGTGCAGAAAACAACATCTGGAGTCACCAGATATGCTGGGACCAAATATAAATTTTGGCGCTAGGAAATAGTAAGCACTGACGTCAGAATTTCTCCCCATTCTTGATCACGATTGGCTGAAAATGACCACGTGACTCCCAGCCATGTTTTTCAACACAATAGTTAATTAAAATTTAATTACCATTTCTTTCTTTTTTACAGAAAATACACGTTTATATTTTCAAATATTATTGAAAATACACACTAATAATAAACCTGTTTCATTCATTTATTATATACAATATTTTATTTAAATTCTTTTCTGTTTGTAACATTTAGATGTTTTAAAATATATTCACTTAGAAGAAAATATGATGTTAATAATTTTAATTTACTGTAATATGGAAACTACGACACAGTGTCATAATAAACATATAACAAATGTTAATTTCAAATGACTTACCATAATGTAAGAAATTGGCAGGGAGGTTTTCTATTATATGGTATATATACCCAGATTTAATATTTTAATTCATGAAATACATTTCATCAAGTTGTCCTTTATTTGTACCAGTTGATAGTTGAAACCAATCAGAAGCTTATTTCTTTTTAGGCCTAAATGTCTTTTTTCATCTTTATTGGTTGAAACAATTTTCTAAGGCAATTTATTGAATAAAAAGGCATGTTTTCTTTTTAAGTGTTTGAAATAACAAAAGCTATAATTATTATTATCTTAATAAGGTATTTCAGGAATATGACAAATTAAACAATTTTATTGATTCTTTCAATCAAATTTTACAAAGGAGAAAATATAAAAGAGTAAATGGGCATATAAAGTGTAGGGGAATATATATACAAATATCTTCAGCAAGGAGGGCTTCCCCACCTTGAGAGGGTCCTCCTCCAGACAAGGAGGGGGTCTTCTTGTACACTCCTCAGTTCCGCGTCGAGGAAGTGCCTATAGATGCGCGTCTTGGCAGACGCCAGGATGGCCAGGGCGTCATCGTCTAGGCCATGCCCGAAGACCCAGCCCTGCAAGTCAGGGGGCCGCCCGATGATGGTAAATGCCTCCCTGATGAGAGGCCTGATGTAGCGGCAGGACCAGTACCTGTGAACCAGCGACAGGTCGCCGGACCCACAGGCGATGCAGGTATTTCAGGAATATTGCATATGAGTGTATGAAAAAAATACATTTCTTGACATTCTTTTTGGTTAATAATGATTTTCACTTATAGAAGTGTTAGCATGCCAATGGTCTGCCCTAGGGGTACATGTTGACCTACATGATTAAGCTTTTCATAGTATAAAGGAAATATTTACATGGTATGAACAAGTTAAATTTAGAGCAAAAGTTTATATTTCATTTTTTTAGGGTAATTTCTAGATTTTTGAACTTTTTTTTGTGTGTAAATTTATCAAAATGTAAGAGCATTTGTGCATCCTTTTTTTTTCTAACTCAGCCTTTGTTTTTAGTAATTTTATAAACTTTTATTTTAGTATAGATTTAAGACCTATTCTTATGATTAAAGAGATATCCATTTCTTCAACTAGGAGTTAAGATTTTGTGTCTCGGACAGTGAAGCACCTAAAAGACGAGATTTAGGCTCTCTTGGTATCCATCACTGTGAGCAATCTTTATGAAGCAATGTTGAATTAGTTGGATAGTCAGTGTAGTAGTTTTTTTTAAATAGGATTCTAGGATTTATAATATGGTCTAAATTTTTGAGGATTTCCTTTTTTTTGTTGTTTTCTCTTTGTCGCTTATTGTAAACACAGGACGGACGGGATACAGGCCCTCTAGATAGCTTTTACAGTAAATGATAATATTTTTTTAGGTTAAATAGATAGGATTAGATGAATATTTGAAGATAGGATTTCTATATTTTTTAATGAACCTTGCGCACTTTTTTTTATGTTAGAGTACTATTTTAGGTACCGAATGACCAAATTGGTGGTAATTAGTACAAGTTTATTTTCTTTTGTGAGTTTATGGAGGTGGATCATAACTAGATTTTCTTTGGTATAGATAAATTGTGCTTATCTCCCTGAATTTAGTATTTTGAATAGTTGTTTTGTTTGTTTAATGTTCAGGCAGTGCTATTGATTTCAAGTTTAGTTTGAATGCATCCGCAAATGTTTTTATTTTTTTTTTGTATGATTGAAGGATAGTGAATGAGATATCAAACTTCAAGCCAACAGTATGTTAGACCTGGACAAATTAAGATAGTGGTAGGATAGGATCTTGTAACTTTATACAAAATGTGTTAGGACCTTAATAGTTTGATCTACCATCAGGGATCTGTAAACTCACTGGCAATCTGATATGTCTGCTTAGGCAGAGTTTCTTCACTTCATGTGGAGGTATAAATTTGATTTCAATTTTTTTTTCTATGTTTATGTATGTTAGACCTGGACAAATTAAAATATTGGTAGGATAGGATCCTGTAACTTTATATAAAATGTGTTAGGACCTTAATAGTTTGATCTACCATCAGGGATCTGTAAACTCACTGGCAATCTGATATGTCTGCTTAGGCAGAGTTTCTTCACTTCATGTGGAGGTATAAATTTGATTTCAATTTTTTTCTTTGTTTATGTATATTAGGTTCAAACTGATCTTTTTTTTTAACTGGATTTTTGACCCTGGATGAGATATAGGCTCTCCAGCTAAGTTTCTCTTTCTGTGAAGAAAGCACTCGCATGGTTGTGGGAAATGTCATTTGTCATGTGCTTTGGGAGCACAAACTGGATGTCAAGGGAGAGAGTCCCATGATTCCTTTTCTTCTGACTGCTCTGGGAGCAGCAGTTGTGTTGACCATGTGAAGGTCTTTGTCCTCCGCCTGAAAGTCCCGAAGGTGTGAGAAGCTCTAGCTTTGGGCAGCTAGAGGACAAATGGCATAATCCCATGTAAACTAACAAGTACCTGAGTGTCAGTTTGTGATTATAGATTTGGTCTAAACCTTGAATACCGGTTCGAAAGAAATATTTTTTTTTAAGGTTTATTATAAAAAAGTAGGGTAATTTTTGAGTGTGTTTTAAGGTCATAAAAAAAAAGGAGGTATATATACCATAAGGTTAAGCTATAGGTTTGGTTTAATATTTTTGTGAAGCAGGATTTTTTTTTTAACAAAGGATGTTTTCAATTATGTGTAGCAGTGCGAGGTCAATGTACCGAATAGTTTAGGTAGACAACTAGTCTAACCATGTAAAAGGTTTCAGTTCAATTTTTAGTCAAAGATTCAATTAGTTTTTACCAGAATGAGTTGTGTGTGGGATCAAAGTGTTTTAAATTACTGATTTGAATTACCCTATTAAATATTAGTAGAAAGAAGCGCATTAAATTTGAAATTTGTCTTTTCCTCCCTGATACCTTTGTGTATTTTAGGACTTTTTTTGACTTACATTATGGAAATTGGATAATTATGGAATATATGTATGCTATAATATTTTTTAAATTTGAAGATTTATGATTTTATAATTTTTTTGAGTTTTTTTTCAATGTACATTCATCACTTCACCCTAGCACCCAGGGTGTTTTGAGTGATTAATTAATATTGGAGTATATATATACTATTTTGGAGGAATTATTTTCTTGTAATGTAAACTTTCTTTTAATTAAGTTTCCTCACCTGGTCACTCGGTGTTGGAAATTAATTTTCCTTTTTATTTTGTAAAATTAATTTTTTGGCAGGGAGGATTGTTGGGACACCTCGTGACCATAATATGCCAAAGTAACCCAGAACCCCACCTAACCTAACCATATCCCACCTATGTCCATCTAAGCCACAAACCTCTGGTGATTGCGAGGTGTCGAGATGGAGCCTGAAGCCATCTTAAGCCTTGGCAGCACTGAGCCAGAGACCGAGATCCCCTTCCTGGTGGTCAAGTCACCTGACCCGTGGTGGATGACCTGGCCCCACCAACATCAAGCTAGTCTGAGATGGACTCAGATACCCCTTCCTGGTGGTCGAGCCACATTTCCGATGGTGGCTGACTTGACCACAAGCCAGTCCAAGATGGACTCAGACACCCCTTCCCTGTAGTCAAGCCATCGACCTATGGTGCTTGACCTGACTCCATCATCTTCATGCAGAGCACCAGCTCCACCACGAGCCCTGAACCTTTCCCAAGCTGACCCCAAGATGCCCAGAATCAACAATAATAATTATATTTTTAAAATTATTTTCAATTCAATATTTTGTATTTTTTATTTTTTTTGTGAATATTTCTTTAATAATTATATATTTACTTTATTTTTATCATTTTTTTTAAGATGCCTTTTTTAATTTTTTATTTTCATAGAGAAAGAGGGATGATAGCCTTGGAGGGTGAGTTCAGCAACACTGGGAAAAGGAAGCGGGATATTTACATTTTTTTGATATTGACATTGGAAGATTGACATTTTTTTTTCTTAACAAGAATTTGATTTTTTTTCTTGAGAAGCAAAAAGACTTGGAGTTGCGGAGGGCTGAGGCCGCTGGCTGCGGCCTTAGCCTGCCCCTTTTGGAATCGTGGACATGGGTGGCCATGCGAGGTAGGTTGGGGCTAATCTGGGACTTGGCATGATAGGCCTTTTGTAAAAAGTATATATATAGTATTAAAACTCTTCCATTTTATCCTTATTTAGTTTTTTTTTAATATATATTTTAAAATCTTATATATATCTGCGTGATGTACATTGAAAGATTTTATTAGTCTAAATAAAAATTTGTCTAACCAAAAAATTGATTAGTTAATTTCCCTTTTAACATTAATTGCTAGCCGGCACAGCTTTAGGTCTCTACATGTGCCATAGATGAATAAATTTGTGGTCTGCTTTTCTGCAGCCACTGACGCCCTAATATTTGGACATGTAGAGATCAGGAAATAGTTATATTAAAGAAAATAACAACTTAAAAGTATAAAATCACACTTATTTTAACAATAGCGCCCAAATTGGGGCTTCTTTTATTATATTAAAAACTTATAAATGCTCACTATTTTAACAAAACCTCAGGGCTTCCGACAAAATTCCAAATATAGAGCCCCTAGAAACACATCTGCAAGGGGGGGGGGCACATATGTAAGAGGGTGGAAATAGAGGTATTTGGGGAAACAGCACATGTAAAACACATGTCGTCACTCTAGGCGGGAACAAGCGATGGCCAAAATGGCAGTTGACATCCATCTTCTGAATCGAAAGGTTGGTTTTTACTACCTCTGCCTCCTCCATGCGATTTATTTTATTATACCAAAGTATAATAATTTTATTTTTATTTTCAATTATTCTATTCGCCAAAGTGATTTCGCTCGACAAGTCTAAAAGTGTACTGAATTTTTTCGATAATACAATTGTTTATTTCTCTTATTTTCTATTATCTTGAGAGAATATTTAGCTTTGTTAAGATAAGCATAAATTTTGGAGCCTTTTTGCTATTTTCTTTTAAATTGTATAAGCCATGCGATTTATTTTATTATACCAAAGTATACTAATTTTTTATATTTTCAATTGTTTTTATTCGCCAAAATAATTTCGCTCGACAACTTGCCGAATTTTTTTTTCGATAATACAATTGTTTATTTCCTCTTATTTTTTCTATTATCTTGAGAATATTTAGTTTTTTTTTGTTAAGATGGGCGCATTTTATTTTATTCGCCTGAATGATTTTATTAAGGTATATCCAAGCATATTCTTATTTTCTTATTTTTTTTTATTATACAGATATGATAATATGGTAAAATTTCTTTTACTTCCTGAAAGTGTTTGATTTCGTCACCTTCCCATTTATGTATTTATTTAAGTAACCCAGGTTCTCCTGGAGTGTACAGAGGTCATCTTTCCATCCCGTTATGGGGGATTTACATTATAGATATTTACGTGACGGTATAGCCACGATAAAATTCCAAGATGGCGACCGATGGGACGCGTCCGACGCCCGACTTTCAATTCATGTTACACCCAATTTTATGATTCATAGTTGTCTTTATTTGGTCTTACTTACCCATGAACCTCTACCTTAGTTTATTTGAAATTGTAATCCACTCATTTCTTTTATGTAATGGTTTAGTAAATATGTCCAGTCATACTCATTAAGCAATACAGCAGCATTTAGACGAGTTTATTTTTATTTTTATTATACGGATAAGATAATATAGTAAATTTTTTTTGCTTCTTTAAAGTGTTGAATTTCGTCATCTTTCCATTCCGTTATGGTGCAATTTACAATATAGTTGTTTACGTGACGGTATAGCCACGGTGAAATTCCAAGATGGCGGCCTATGGGACGCGCTTGACGCTCGACTTTCAATTCATGTTACTTCCAATTTTATGTGTAAGGTTAAAGCGTAGCTATCATATTTAAGCGAAATTTCAATAGTATAATATACCAAATATATATTTTAAAACATTTGTTAATGTTATTATAAAAGGATATTTTGATGGATTCCAATATGGTTAATTTATCGGTGCGCAAATCCTTGTTTAAAATAAATGTCTTATTGCCACTTTAGATTAAAGTTATATATAGGGATAAATTAATTTTCGCATCATTTTAAATATTTTTTAAGTTACCTTAGTTTATACAGGAAATACGTTTGTTCAAGTATACAGTTTTTTTTAGATGTGACGTATTTTTTTTCTTCGATAAATTTTTTCTTGAGTCACCTCTGATTATATATTTCTTTTCGCATGCCATGTATGTGTGTGTCACGCACATCACAGATAGTTACTGCGTATAATTTTATCTCTCCCATTTATAATTTATTATTTAGTTACTACCATAAGGACTACCCTATATATTCAATCTGACAACGACTTTTATAGTATGATATTCCATGTACAGGATCTGGTAGGGAAAGTTTTCCTTTATGTTCTTTTAAATGATATATGTAAAAAAATTGTTTCTTTTCTTTAACTCCAGCCAAAGAACGAAATCATTTTTTTATATCCTGCATCTTTTGGAAGCTAATAGCACTATTTCGGAATTAAACGCA